>JABFEY010000032.1:0-355164 GCA_013618495.1 Fusarium longipes | reverse complement strand
CCCCCCCCCCTGTTCAGCGGGGGATGCAGCGTGCCACAGGCACCTAGGCTGACTCGAGAGAAAAAAGACGCCAATAAACGAAGCTTCCTCCTTGGCTCACCTGCCAAAATAGGTGAGAATTTTGTAAGAGTGGAGATCCTCCGGCTTCGCTTTCTTCCAGAAAACCCGTCATCTCATAGTGGAATCCCCGTGTTTCCCCCGGCTGTTACGTTTTGCCAAAAAAGCTGGGTGGATGTTTCTCCATAATCTACCTCATAAGACAAAAACCACTACGGACTAGACTTGACTATTTCTAGATTTCTTGTTACATACTCGTTCCTCGTGCGCTCTTTAGAATTCTTGGCCCGTCCTGTCATATCGGACTGCTACAAAAGCTTATACAATACTATTGAGGTTTAATATTCTGCCACCAAAGTAAAGAAAAAGCCTCGATCGCATATCGAATTCGATACCGAGACATGCTCCGAAGTCACCGTCCTGCAGTGACCGTTTGACCTGTCCGACACGAGCTTAACCCCCTCACTTCCTCTTGTTCCCCGAATTCTCGATCGATTCCGAGTCCTCCGAACCGACCGTTAGATTACCTTGGGTTGAAAAATGCCCGACAAGAATGCTTCAGTTGTTTCCTATGCCGCCGGGGCCTCTCTCGCTGCTGCCGCGCTGATCTATGTGTTCGCGCCGAACTTTTCCATCGATCACGATGCTACAAGTTCCAAGAAAAAGTCCATCGTTGGCCTAAGAAACCAAGCCAACGACTGTTTCATCAACTCGGTTCTGCAAGCCCTTGCTGGCCTGGGAGAGTTGCGGGTGTACCTAATTCGCGAAACGCATCGCCGCCATATCGAAGATCCAGCCGTATATGCCAGTCTCGTCCAACCAGAAGGTAAAGAGATTGCGCAATGGAAGCTTCAGGGCTTACAAGAGGGACTTGTCACACAAGGGCTGAAAGAAATGCTGGACGCGCTTAATGAGCGCCCCATCTACAAAAAGTCCATATCGCCATTCCCATTTGTCAAGGTCTTGGAGGCGGCTTTTAAGCAGAGAATCAGCCGCCAACAACAGGACGCGCAAGAATTTCTTCAAATTGTTGCCGAGCGACTCAAGGACGAGTACCACTGTGGTCAGCGAGCAAGACTACACGTGCGAAGACGTGGCTTGTTCCCTACCAATAGCGTCGCGGACACCGACAAGACAACCGAAGATCAAGTCAACGGTAAGGACAGCGATGAATCGTCACAAGAGCAGCAGCCTGATACGAATGGCGACAATGACTCTGCTATCGAGCCTTCCGAGGTAACCGAGATACCGCAGATCAACGGCCAATTGCCATTAGAGATTGAGGAGGGCTTCCCAATGGAGGGAAAATACGAGTCGCACCTTGAGTGCCAGACATGTCGTTATAAGACCAAGCCCCGAGAGGAAACGTTTTGCACCATCACGCTGGCTGTTCCCCAAGTTTCGGGCACGACGCTGAATGCATGCTTCGACGGCATCTTCAAAACCGAGTACATCGACGACTTCAAGTGTGAAATGTGCCGATTGCTACAAACAAAGGCAGACTTGGAAGCCGAAATGGCCAAGTCGACCTCGGAAAGTTTCAAGGCGCAAGCTCAGGAGAACATCAACAAACTCCAATACACGATAGATACAGATCCTGAAAACCCGCCGGAAGACATCGAGCTGGGAGACATCCGTTTTGCGCCCAAAAGAAGGATCGCAAAGACGACTCGAATGTCCATATTCCCCAAGATTTTGGCTATTCACCTGTCTCGTTCTATCTATGACGTGGGACAAATGACACAGAAGAACTCCGCCAAAGTGGTATTTCCTGAACAACTGCCCCTGGGCGGTCTGATGGATCAAAAGAAATACAAGCTGCTCGGCCTGGTAACCCATCGCGGTGGACATAACAGTGGCCACTATGAAGCATTTCGACGACAGAACGTTGCAGCACCCTTCTCTAACCCAAATACCTTCCAGCCTTCAGAAGCCTTCAGCAAGACACCAACACCTATGGGAACACCCGTGCTTGGCGGTGGACCAACACACAGCCCAGCAATTTCCACCCCTGACCTTTTGTCAGGCTCGTCTGGTAATTCTTCAACGCCTTCTCTGGATTCATTGCCGCCCCCGCCTAGGAGTGTCCCGGCAGATTTGCATGGTTCGGCGAGCCTACCGGCAATCGGTAAGCCAAAGGATCCTGAAACCAGCAGCCTCCGCTCCGTGGCAGCTTCGACCAAATCTGCCCTCTCTAAGCTCGCATCGCCCAAGCAGACCAACAGTAGCTCGTCGACGCCAAAGCTCGTGCCGTCGAATGTCTCGAAGCGATCAAGAAAGCGCAAGACAGCATCGGATAAATGGTGGCGCGTTAATGATGAAAAGGTCAAAGAAGCCAAGACGAGTGAAGTCCTGGGTATGCAAAGAGAAGTTTATCTTCTATTTTACGAGCTCGACAAGGATGCCTAGGAAGGCGGAAGTTGTGTGATCTTGTGATATATGAGTTTCGTGATGATTGGCATACGTTGTTGATGGAGAGGTTTTACTTTTATTCTCACTTGTCCATTTGCATATGGTTGGCGTTTTGAGGAAAACAGATGCGTAGGTACGATACTGTTAGATTCCATCGTTTTTTTTCATGCAGCCGTTGAAGAACATCTGGAGCCCAGGTAGTGGAGAGTGAGGAGGTTTGTCTGAAGATGGATAGCGATTGGCATACGATATAGCATCGTTTGAGGAAGCGAATAAATGAAAAGAAAAAAAATCATTTATTGAAAGTGCTGATGAGATTTGCATTGCAATCATTGTCCGTTATCTGCAGACTATATTGTAGATATGAAGCTATCTGATCTATATCTCAAATATACCACAGCATGTAAGTTCTAATCAAGACCCATAAGCAGACCTGCGCATTTAATTACCCCATCTACCGAAAGCAACGCATATCATACAGCCGAACAAAACAAGACTTATATATAGGTATCAAGGTATATCCCCATAGTCTATGCTGCAGCTATAAAAATAGTTGGAACAAGATTGCATTTCTGTCTTGTAGCAGATTGCGCCCCACAGTGAATGACTCAGCAGGATATGGAACAGCTAAGGGTTAACAGCTTGGAGATGACGAACACGCCAACCTCGTCGTTCATAAGAACTACCTATTATTACGTATTACACCAGTATCCGACCATATTTCTTCATGTTGACAGACCTCTTCTTTCATATTCCCAAGTTGTTCTCCAATTCGATACAGGGCTTGAGTTTGAGCTTGCGCCTGCGGGTCCTGTGACAAGGGGGCCAGCTCTCTCGGATCCTTCACTTGGCCCTCAAAAGAGTTACCATTTGCTTTGTCGATACCTCAAGCATATGGCGCATATTATCTCATGAGACCTATCATCTAAGGATGCTGCGGTTAGAAACTGGCAACTCGAAAAGCCCTAAATAATTCTTTGTGCGATCTTGTCGTACAAATACAGACGAATTTCGCAACTGAGAACGCCTATTCTCATCGTGTATATAACAACCGGTTTTCAAAATGGTTGTTATTTCGAGACGCACAAAACGTCGCCTACGATCCATCATCATACTTCTCCTCATATCTGTCTTCATAATCTACACTATCCTCCCTCATGATTCAGCTATCCGCCTGGCGTTTGTCTTCAATGTCTCGCGTTTCTTCAACTTCCTCCGCGGTGCAGCATCAGATAAAGATGCTTGGCTATGGAAATCACCAAAATTCACCGTGGACCTTAGAAATGACGTTGGCTATCTCATCAAAACCGGCTATGGAACTCGTCATAGGGTAGCCGAACAGCTTGCTGCATTCGAGGCAACAGGAGGCTATCTGGGCAAGGAAGGCGAAAGTTTTCTTGTTGTGGGAGATTGGACAACAGTGAACCAGACAGATGCGAGTCTGATTGGGGCGACGGTGCATGACGCTATCAAAAGGGTCATGGAAACTAAGATCAGGGGCAAGATTGATGATTACCCCAGGCTTGTCAAGTATAGAAGTCTCCAAGCCAGGCTCCAGGCCGGAGATGAGGAAGAGGCGCTGAAAATTGGCCAAAGTTATGGATGGGAGCTTGATGCCCTCAAGGTACGTCCCTTCAAATGACTGGCCTTTCCGATTTGCTGACAGAGATAGTTCATTATGGGCATGGAGATGATATATAACGAGTTGCCCGGTAAGAAGTGGTACATCATTTTGGATGATGATACCTTCTTAATTCGGCCGTCTCTGGAGCTCCTGATGGGCCATATTGACTATCGAAAGCCCAAGTATATTGGTAATGCAGTGGGCGATTACAAGGCGCGCTTCGGACATGGAGGATCTGGTATTCTCATATCTGGAGAAGCGATGCGACAATTGTTTCAACATCCGGCCATCGTGCACGAAGCATACGCTGAATCCATGACTGAGACGTGGGGTGACCGCCTGGTGGCGACAACACTACAGAAGCTGGGGATCTACATTGAAGAAGCGTATAATCATCATTTCAACGGTGAGCCGCCGTCCATCACACGCATCTGGGGAGACCGTTTTTGCTCACCCCTTGTCTCCTTCCATGGCTTACGGAAGCCCGGTGAGATGCGCCGCGTCGGTGAGACCCTTGCGGAGGTAAACCAGCCGGTGTTGTGGCACGATGTCTGGCAATTGTTCGGAGGGTCAGCCATATCGGCGCTTGAGACCCGGCCGACCGAGTTAATGGCGGACCATGTGGGTAAGCCGGACGAGCACACCCGCTCGTGGGGCGACGTCAGAAGTGCCAACGCTTGCCAAAAACGATGTGAGCAAAGTGGACGGCGCTGCTTGGCGTGGACATATGAGATGGAGATTGAGCGGTGTCACACGAGCCCTTGGCTGTTGCTGGGGGCGGACGGCGCCACAGGAAAAGCATCGGGGATAAATTGGCCTGAGGTAAAACCATTGCTCAAAGGCTGTAGATAACGAAACGTTACCGTTGGGTGGACAGAGCAGGCAGGCTCCTGGTGATCAACACTAGGGTCCAGTTGTATTGCATAATATGTACGGAACGGCATCGGAAACTCAGCGTTGCCATGAGGTGTCTGGCAGATGATCTTGTGCTCGGGGCTTTTTTCCGGCCCAACATTTGTATCATACCATGTACCATCCTGTTCTGCCTGTATTGTCCCCCCTTTAGCCTCAAGTATGACAAGTTTTTGTTTCCACCTCTCAAGGAGACGCCTCAGTGGAACGTCGCCGAGTACTAGCGAACCAAGAGCCGACCGCTACTGACAACTGGTGGGGGAAGGAGAACCGCAACGTGGATACTTTGTATCTCACTGCAGATTGTCTGCACGCACGGAGGAAAGGAGCTAGGAAGGGGGCTAAGCCAGCGAAGTAGAGTAGCAATGGCAGAGCAAAGGTCGGTGGGTGTTCCAGAAGTTCGGGAACTAATGGTGGGCGAGAGAGACTCAGCAAGGCGAGATAGTGAGATGCGCAAAGAAAGCCGGTTGGCTCAGAAGCTTACCTCCTGGCTTCCCCTAGTTGACGGCTTTCGCTCGCTTGCTTCCCGTCGCTTCTGCCAGCCGGGATACTGGCTTAGACAAACAGGAGGGAGGGTGATTGATTGGTATTGCCGTTTCCCACTTGTACTGGAAGGTACCGTGCGGTACAAGAGAGCAGACAAACTCTGAAAAGGCGGTAGAGTGGGAACTATCCGAAGACCCATTGAGCGAGTGGGCATCAGCGAACCAGGACTTGAGGTTGTGGAGAGGCTCGTCTCGCTTGCACCGGGACCCTGCCGGTTCGTTCGTTCGTAGTAGCAACGGATAGGCATAGGTCTAGGCATGCATCTGAAGCGCGTACGGATACGGCCAGAAAGTCAAAATATGTCCGAAGCAAACTGGCGGCTCAAGACATATAGTTGTCTTGTTGTGTTATGGTGATGCTTTGCTGTCATCTGCTTTGGGGTTTTCAATCTCCCAGTTAGGCATTAACCTCCTCGACATGGAACAGACTGAAGTAATACATATGGCAGGGGTATTAAATTTACTGAAATTGGAAGAGGGGGAGATGATATTGGATAGATTTCTTAAGATTGGGACGTAGTGGACAACGGCATGATTTGCATTTGGCCATAGCGGATACCTGCTTTTGAGGGAAGACCGGCCAGAGAAATAGAGGAGTAATGACGATGGTCAATCAATGATGTTCGCATAATCTTACTCTGTAAGGAGTAGCTTGGAACGGTAGAATTCTTGGATGCTGTGATGTTTGATAGATGATTCTCGAAGAGACAAATACATGAATGGGAAAATATCACTAGCTGCTCATGATGGCAGTCACAATGGATGTAATGATGTCTGCATTTCTGACTCAGCCCAAGATGTGGTTGTTGACTTTAGGGTTGGGTTCTTTCCTTTGGTGGAAGGGTTCGAGCGAGCGAGCACCGTCTGGCTGGTACCTGGCATTAGCGCCTTCCATAGAAGGATTGGAAGCCAACAGGAGTCCTCTATGGGGGATGCTGTGGGGTCGGTGGCTTGCGGGGATGTCTATGACAGCCCAGTTTTGGAGAAGCTCGATAGAAGCTCGCCAGAGCAGCGGTGGAGGAAGGAACCCAGGATACGGATACGTATCAACCATTGATGCCTGCTAAGTTATCAACGGTCTGTACAGAGTATGGAGGGAGATCTTCACTAGCTCCAACACACGTTGCTGGCTCCATGTGTGTAGTATAGGCTAATAGGCATCAGTAGGCAGTGAGAAAAGAGAGAACAAATGGATAACCGCTAACTTAAGCCCCAGATGACCTACAGTGAATACTTACTATTCAGGTCTAGTCAAAGCGTTAATCTCAGTCCAAACTTCATCTCTAGGTACCAAGGGAGGTAGACTGGCTGGTAGGGAATACCCAACTAGCTGCCGTAGGAGCGAAGGCTACTGGAGATGGGAAAATAGGGGTGTCTTGATTATTTGGAGTTGACTATAATATTAGAGACTACGGGACGAGAACCTTGCAAACGATAGACCATGAGTGGCACACAATCAAGCACAGTTAGCCGCCTTGTCTCGAGCTTTAGCCAGGGTTGCCCAGACCAGATGTCGACTGAACTGTATGTGACATATTACTACTGTACATGGACATAGCTCAGCTATGCAAGTGCTTGTGTAGATGAGGTTCCAGCCGCCTTGGATGATCGTCCTGTGTTACGTATGTTGGAATGGAATTATCGAGTACCTTCAGAGCAAAAAGCAAATGGCGGTGTTGCAGACATGAATCATTCAAACACCCCACGCAATATATCTGTTGTTCTTGCATAATGAGACAGAAATGGACACCGCCAGCTTTGGCTTCAGTAGAGCGAGCTCCGCCTTGACTATCCATGCTATCATCCCCTGCCCATGGATTGTTACGCCTCGTAAACAGGGACCTGTAATCCACAAAGTGAGAGGGAGAGTGGTTCTCTGGCTTCCAGAGAGCTTCCAGAATTGCCAATTACTGGTGGACCCAGCCAAGCGAGTCTCAGAGAGGGAGAGGGAAAAAGCAAAGAGATTCTCGTCAATGTGTTGCAGCCGCTTTGACGGCTGGTGATCATATGTATGTAAGATCTAAACAAGATCCCCAACTGCCATTGCGCATGCGTCATACATACCTGCATGCATGGGATGAGATGGGATGAGATAGGATGGGATGGGATGTTGTTTAAACAAACCTTTGAAAGCCTCTTCGGTTATGCTGCTGCAATGGGTGCTATCTATCCATCTGATGTGCCGCTAATGCACATACTTTTTAGGCCCGAGACGAAGGCTTTAGCTGGCGGGGAGCTACTGTTGTTCCGTGCGGCTAGTTCCATGATTGATTCATTACCCGAAGATGAGGCCCAAGAGAGAATTTAGATTTATCTGGGCTTTCTGAGGCAACATGATATTAGAATCTTCAAAAATAGAGCTCAGTTCATTGTTCGCATCTCGAGTCTCATCAAAACGAAAAAGATCACTTTCAATAAGCGAGGGACATTCTTCATAAGGTACCCCCAGTTGAATGCATCCATCCATTCATGCTTGCTAGTGGCCTCTGCCTTTTGCTCTGGACCTACGTACATACCTACTGTCTCGCCTCTATTTCGTCTACGAACCCGGGCTCGCCTGTTGCATAAGTTTTGTACCAAATCTTTACAGAGTGTTTGGGCAAAGCTCGCGTCGCGCTTGTTTGTCGAGTATCGATCATCCCGTACCGGCGGAGACTGAATGGGCAGCAAGCGGCCTACAAAGCCCGGCCCGTCTCCACTAGAACTTACAATTTACTGGGACCTGGACGGCCAACACCAACACCACCACGGTCACCACTCCCACCACCACTACTACAACGCGGCAATCAGACAGGGGGCGATCCAGTTTATTGTGCTGTGCTGTGCTGTTCTACGTTGTGCCGTGTGATGGGTGTATTGATTGTATCCTACAGTACCGTGCAGTAACTTTGAGACGACTCAACTCTATTTTGCTATTCGTTCCCGATCTTGGAGCTCTGCCTCTACTAGTCTGCCTCGCTACCGATCCCGCCTCTTGGACCCCTGGACTGGGCTTCATCGACTTATTTTTCAAACTTTGCTGCTCCTCAAAGCTCCAGCTCAGAGCTCCAGCGCCAGCGCGTCACCTGTCGCTCGCTGGTCTTGGCCCAGTCCACCATCGCGACTTTGCCTTGCTCTCAGTGACAGTTCCATCGCCGTCGCATCGTGTCGCGGCCCCTGGTCCCGGAGTCTGCCCCTCTTGCACGCCTTTTTTCTCTCCCCCTGCTACGCCCTGGTTGCTTTGGATTTGATCTTCCTTGCCCAGCGCCAGCACCTCGTCTTCCTCCGTGACCCAGGGTCGCGTCCCCCTGGTCACTTCTCATTCTTCCTGACTTCGCTTTGAGGCTCCATAAAAATTTCTAATTAAAAAACAACATGGCTCAAGACGACCATGGGCAGAGTCACGGCGACTCTCCCAATAATCCTTCAGCTTCTTCTGCTCCGACATCGAACTCTCCTTCTCTAGCTCCTATTGTCGCATCTGTCACCGCTCATACAGCTCACGCCGCGAGCACCAGATCTGCCAATACAGCGCCAGCTCTCTCCGACACGACTCTCCCGCCCATCACCTCGATTGCCTCGGTACCGTTTACACCTGCGGACCGCCCGACCGCCTCAACTACCGCTGCGGTTCCCACCTCCGCATCCGTTCCCGCAGAGTCCGAACTCCCCGCCGTCTCTTCTTCTGCGCCGACTCCTACGCCAGCTACTTCTGTCTCTACCGCTCCGCCCGCGCTCGCTCAACAGAACGGCGACAGCAGGGCTCCCGAGGCTGCCTCGACAACACCTGCGTCTAAATCAGAAATGTCTAACCAGCATCCGGGACTGCCCCATGGTCAGCATGTGAGCTACCCGGGGCCGTCGACACATTATGCGCCATCGGTCGGTGTAACGACTGCTCAGTATGGCTCTTATCCTGCGGTGACGAGCCAGCCGGCCGAGCCTTACCGACCCAGTCCTATGCCTATCGGTAGCAACATGTCGTTACCAAGTATGAGGACCATTGAGAACCCACATGGACCTCCCGTGTCGAGTCCACAGGGGATGCCCATGAACATGCCCATGGCACCCGTGCCAGGCGGTGTGCCATACTATCAACATCAGGGCATGCCTATGGCGCCAGGCTACGGGCTTTCTGATCCTATGGCTCGTTATGCTATCCCACATGATCCGCGTCTTATGGGCCATAGGGGGCCGAAGAAGGTGTGTAAAAAAAGATTCTGGAAGGGCATCGTCGAATGCAGTTTTGGGCCAATGGCAGGCATGATGAAGAACCAGGGCTGACTTGAGAATGTAGGAGATCAAACGTCGGACAAAGACAGGCTGTCTGACATGCAGGAAACGTCGTATCAAGGTAAGCTTTGATTTCGTACTCATCGTCCCTTGTGCAGCTTGTGGCTTCAACGCACGCGATGGAAAGCGGTACTGTGAGAGGACAAACTTGGGAAGAAAGGGTTGCAAGTACGCGCCAGAGCTAGAGAGTCGGAATCGGGTCGTCCTAATCGACGTGGTGCATCATGTTTGCGGCTTTCTGCAGATTTCTCATTTGCCAGGAGCTACAAGCGAAGCGAGCAAGTCTCGCTCAAGTAGTGCTGCGCAGCTCCTGATCTCCCTCGTAATGCCTCTCTGTATCTTGCATACAAATTTGCCCGTCACTGCGGATGAGCCTGACCTAAAGCTTCAAGTTTCTCGGGGTTCTGGGAGCTTAATTAAGCTTGCTATTGGTCGCGCATACGGTGCACATCCATCGCAGCCAGCTGCACAAACCCCTCCCCGTTTCTGGTCTATTTCTTCTTCCTAGTGGAGATAGCTGTACCCCGCCCAACATAGCTCTAACATCTTTTAGTGTGACGAGACACATCCAACTTGCAATAACTGCAAGAAGTCAAAGCGCGAGTGTTTGGGTTACGATCCAATCTTTCGGCAACAAGCGGGCGGCCAACCTTCTAATATCCAACCGGCGCCTAATCAGAGGACTCCTCCTACAATCCCGAGCTCTGTGCCTACGACTGTTCCTTCCTCCATAGCGCCCAACACTGCCCTCACCGCTCGACCTACCAACTCATACGGCAGCCAGCCGTCAATGCTTCCGAGCTCGTATGCAACAGCTCACGCAACAACTGCCAGCCCGAACCCATCTGTCACCTCGCTTAGCTACGATTCCAGTTTTTCCAACGTTGCCTCTCCACCTGTCAAGTCTGAGCCATCATACGAGTACGCGGCTGCCGCAATCGACCCTGCCCTCCACAATCCCGAAAGCTCAAGAGCGGTTGAACAGAGGCCTCTTGCTGACAACCAAAACTTAAGAGGTGGCGCCCCTTATTATTGATTTTACCCTTGTTCGTCGTTTGCTGCGCTGCTGTTGAGAACATCTGCTTACGCGTGTTTTTGACAGCCAACAAAATGAGTATCGATGAGATTATCAAACTCTTGGGCCAGGTTCCGCCGCCCCAAAGCGGTCCTCACACCGAGGAAATGATCAACGAGATCACCAAAGTCTACCATGAGATGTACGCACATGGGCTCAGTGCTTTCTTTGAGACCACTTGGTACTTTTTCACGGAAAATGGAAAGATGTCACTTCCTCGGAACCCTCACTTGGTGGATCTGCTAGCATTCTTTCTCAAAACCCTCGAGAATGTCAGTGTCAACGATCACTCGCAAATGGCTTATTCAGGTATTATTGAGACGCGCCTCGTATGGGAGCTTGCGCGATCAGCTTACGATACTCCCACTCTGACGTCTGCTGTCAACCCTGGGGCCCTGCCAGCCGAGAACGATGCAAAGGAAGCCCAAAACCGCGTTCGAGTTGTCGAGGCACTTTTGTGTGGAGACTACTTGCCTTCCAACCCCCTATGTCCACCTCTGCAGGATCCCGATAATTCTCGTACCCGTCAATTCGATTTCTGGTACAGCCTGGCCGAGTTTGTGCGAACACGCGACAATCCCACTGCTCAACCTGCAGTCAAGGTGCGAGAGGACATGCTTCAAAGGATGCGTTATCTGCTCGATGGTCGCGAGAATCGTGATGTCCTCTACTCCATTGCTGTTGTTCGAGAACTTTCACCCCACTTCGACTCTCAGTACGCCAACAACACTCCTCAGCACGTTGACGAGAGCGACCCCAAAAATAGGCTTGCTGTTGCATCCAAATTTATCTTCGATGAATCCCAGGTAACAGGAGGTACGACCAACGTGGTTCGCCGGTTCTGCGACATCGCACATAGAGCATTCGTCAATCCCGGTGTCAATATCGCTCGGAGAAATTAATCAACTTTATTGGTATTCCGGATTTGTCTTTCGGTTTATCCTTATCAATTCACGGCCACAGCCACTTTTCTTTTGTTATTTACCCAATGTGACCTTTTGGTTGGTCATGTATTTCCCTTTCCTTAAAAAAGCACTGTTTATCAAATATAAAGCGGGCTGTCATTTGTTGCATCTGAGGCATGGCGAGGGGTTCATTAAAAGTTCATTGTTGGCTTTTGCGTTTTAAAGGCGTTTTTTAATTCCCAATGGGTTGGGATAGGACGGCGAGGCATTGTCCCTTACTCCCCTTTGTTCATAATGGCGCACACTATCTAGTGTGGCCGAGGCGTTTGCAAAAAACGATGACCACTACGGTCGAAGTGTATACCTTAATGCTCCTGCAGTTAGGCAGTGAGGGAGAAGAAGAAGTATAGAAATCGGCATCATCGAAGGAACTGATAGAAGCCAACATGGCGAGGAATGATAGGGAAGACGAAAGACAAAGAAGCTAATTTCTACTCAGTGGTACAGCGAGTATACCATGCTTTGCACCACTCAACTTCTTTACATACTGGATGGCGGATGATGATCTGGTTACCGGGGAGCAACCAGGCTATAGCTCTAGTTGAGCTTGGCCAACCAAGACTGCAATTGGTTACCTGAGTGGTGGTTCCAACTGGCCAGCATGGTAGTATCATGGATTTGGTAACTACACGTTGTCCTGGTCTTGTTAGGAGGAGTTTGGCTGCATCTGAGCTAGTCTAGTATACAATAATGGTTAACCTAATAAATACAACTTACTTAATAATTCAGGGCATGCATCTTAATTAGCCGTCGACTGCCAGCTTTGTTTCCTCTTGGTTGATGCTCAGCTCGTATGAATGCGGCCCCAGTAAGGCGTGAAACTGCTTACCAAACTATCTATACCAGATACGTCGAGGAACCTTTGTCACGTAGCAATCGTGTAGCGTGTATGGAGACTCTTCACGAAGATATTGTGAGTCACAACGTTAATTGATTTGACGGCGCACTCCGTCCTCTGCATCCATGTGAACCAAAATAGGTAGGTAGCTTCTACTCCTGTGTCGGACTTTGTGGCTCCTTTTTTGACTGGGGAGTAAGCACTGATACTCAACCAAACTATATGAAGAGCACATGGAATCCGTTTCTGCCTTCGACAGAACATCAAAAATAAGCAACAATCACCATGAATAAGCCTACCAAGTTATTGTCGCCTTCGCCCCCTAGTGAGGAACAGGGCACAATACTCGTGGAGACTGAACGCCTTATCATACGTCGATATTACCTCTCAGATGCAACTGCCATGGCAATTGCGGCCAATAACAAATCCGTTGCTGCCAATTTGCGCAATGCATTTCCGTCACCATATACACTTTCAGATGCTCATAATTTCCTCGCCAATATGGCCTGCAAACCAGACGGTACATCTTATCCGCAACACAATGGTATCTTTCTCAAACCCAACACAGCTGAGAATTTGTCAACGGAGCCCCTCTTCATTGGTGGTATATCCGGGATACCTCAAAACGACATTTACTTTCGTACATGGGAGTTGGGTTATTGGTTGGCCGAGTCAGCTTGGGGCAAAGGCTATGCAACGGAAGCTGTCAAGGCATTCCTACACTGGTGCTTTGAGACGTGGCCTGATTTGAACAGAATGGAGGCGGCGGTCACAGAACTGAACGTTGGGAGTCAGAATGTGCTGAAGAAGTCGGGTTTCATACAGGAAGGCATAAGAAGAGGTGCCATCTTCAAGAATGGTGAGATATTTGACGAACTTCAGTTTGGCTTTCTGAGGAGCGACTTGCAGAATAAGAACGCATAAGGCTATAGATGCGAGTGGTCTGGAAGAGGCTCTGTATAGCAAGGGAGCCAGAGGTCACATTTATCGGCTCATGTTAGATTAGATATCAAACAACATAGAGGCTATGGTGTATATGCGCCCTGAAATGTCTCTCGACTACTAGGCGATTTGTCTCTGTTTGTATAAAATGGAGTGCTAAGTCTAGATTTCCTTAGGAAGATAATGCATGGTAAATGGACCATAGAGGCGTGTGCCATTGTATGAGAATTAGTCTTACCATGATTCCATGGGCCTAAACCCAGACTAACTCAGTATCCAATCAAGACTAGGATCTTTATTTACTTTGATTAGTTGAACAGGATCTTAGTCCGTGGCGATTTAGATTTTTATGTAGTCTCTAATTCCAGATAGATGACGCCTTGGACTTGGAGTAAAGGAATGATATATTGAATGTCATCGAAAGGAAAGACCAGCGGTCCAAGAAAAAAAAAAAGAATCTCAAAAGCCGTAGAATGATAATTTAATGTAAAAGATCGAAGATGCCTCCTCTCTCTGAAATTCGGCAGACAATTTCACTATCAGTAGCCTCTGAGCCGATTTATGTGATGCAATTATAACGAGATGCCACTCAATGATATAAAAATCAACGAGTAATGGTCGTGCTCTAATTGGCTCTCTTGATCGCAACAACGATAGTCCGACCCACCACCAAGAACAAAGCTCCCAGGTTTCAACGATCCCCGGACCGCGGGAGATGACGGCCACTATCACGAAGGCGAATTCCCCTCCATCAACCTGCCATTGACCTCGAGCCAGAGGCCCTCTTGGGAGACTCTACATAACCTGTCGCACTTACGGCCGCTCCCTCTCTGCTCACTACACAATGGCTACTCTCCGACTCGCCAGCCGAGGCGCCAAGAGCCTGTGCATGCGGCCAGCAACATTCGCCGCCCGCCCTTTTTCGACGACATGCCTTCGAAGGCAAGCCGCTCCTGTCGAGACCGTTGGTACCAGACTTGTGCCTGTTGAAGAAGATTTCTCCGCCCATGACGCCTACGGTCTTTCCAAGCCTCGAACTCCCGGAACCCGAAAGTCGCGCGAGAACTCGGTTCAAGACCGAAAGGTTCGACACTACACTGTCAACTTTGGTCCCCAGCATCCCGCTGCTCACGGTGTGTTGCGTCTGATTCTTGAGCTCAATGGTGAAGAGATTGTCCGAGCCGACCCTCACGTCGGTCTGCTTCACCGAGGTACCGAGAAGTTGATCGAGTACAAGACATATCTCCAGGCCCTGCCTTACTTTGATCGACTCGACTATGTCTCTATGATGACCAACGAGCAGTGCTTCTCTCTGGCCGTCGAGAAGTTGCTCAATGTTGAGATTCCTGAGCGAGCCAAGTGGATCCGAACCTTGTTCGGCGAGATCACTCGTATCCTCAACCATCTGATGTCCGTTCTTTCACACGCTATGGATGTTGGTGCTTTGACACCTTTCCTGTGGGGTTTCGAGGAGCGTGAGAAGCTTATGGTAGGTAGACGATGGTCAATTGGGTAATAGCGGTGACTGACAAATGTAGGAATTCTACGAGCGTGTTTCTGGTGCCCGTCTCCACGCCGCCTACGTCCGACCCGGTGGTGTTCACCAAGATATCCCCGTTGGTCTTCTCGATGACATCTACCAGTGGGCTACCCAGTTCGGCGACCGAATCGACGAGACCGAGGAGATGTTGACCGACAACCGTATCTGGATCGAGCGATTGAGGGGTGTTGGTGTTGTTCCTGCTGCTGAGGCTCTGAACCTTTCTTTTACTGGTGTCATGCTCCGAGGTTCTGGTGTCCCCTTCGACGTCCGCAAGAACCAGCCCTATGACGCTTACGACCAGGTTGAGTTTGATGTTCCCGTTGGAACCAACGGTGATTGCTACGACCGATACCTCTGCCGAATGGAGGAGTTCCGCCAGTCCCTCCGCATCATCCACCAGTGTCTCAACAAGATGCCTGCTGGTCCCGTCCGTGTCGAGGACTACAAGGTTTCTCCTCCCCCACGAGCTGCCATGAAGGAGAACATGGAGGCCCTTATTCATCACTTCCTCCTCTACACCAAGGGTTACGCCGTCCCTCCTGGCGAGACATACTCTGCTATCGAGGCCCCCAAGGGTGAGATGGGTGTTTACGTCGTTTCTGACGGCAGTGAGCGACCTTACCGATGCCACATTCGCGCTCCCGGTTTCGCCCACTTGGGTGGATTTGATCACGTCTCCAAGGGTCACTTGTTGGCTGATGCTGTGGCGGTCATTGGTACTATGGATCTGGTGTTCGGTAAGTCGTTCCCTTGTGAAGTTCAGGTCAACTCGTGCTAATATTTAAAACAGGTGAGGTCGATAGGTAAGCAACGTGGAAAAGACAGAAGGTTAGAATGGGTTTCTTTTGTATGTAATCATAGCTGAGAGGGAGACCACGGTAAATACTCCCAGAAACGTCGTGTGCTCGAGCGAGAAGCTATGTAGAGGTGATGCTCGTTGAAATTTAGCAATGAATCATCCTAGTTCCATTTTTTGGCTTCAATTTTGCTCAACGTGATTATGTACATATCTAATGTTACAAGGCAAGAGTATACATGTGAAGAATTTACAGGATTTTGGTACCAGTGCCAGAGGCCTGCTCCATAAAGAAGTTCTTCAGGGGGCTGAGAGCATTGACGGCTCTCAAGCCAACCGAACGCAGCGGAACCAGAGGGCCACCTTCAACGGAGTACAGCTTATGAAGCTTATCACAGACATTGAGAATGATGTGGTTGGCTGCATATCGCTCGCTATTGTAGGACTCAAGAGACAGCTGGGCGCCGAGGTCCTGGCCATGAGAGACAGCAAACTCAATTGTCTTAACCAGACTCTGGGCATCTCCTTGGCCTTGGTTCAAACCTTGACCCGCCAATGGATGAATAGTATGAGCCGCATCACCGACAAGCGCAACACGTTCACCGGTATATGTATCGGCATGCCGCAGCTTCAGGGGGAAAGATGCGATACTGCCCTCCTGCACACCGACGACAGTCTGCGGAATGGCCTCGGCATCAAAGCGTGTATGCTGTAAGCGCCATGACAGCTCTTCTGCCTGGCTGCCCTGCTGAGTGTGCATAAAGTCGATGTCGACAGGGCTCAACCGAAAAGCAGCGTTGACCATAGCAATAAAGTCTTTGGGACTAAGACTCTTTAGAAGAGCAGCTTTCTCTGGGGTAGTAGACCAGACCAGCGTAGCATATTTTCCAGGCATAGGCAACATCGCAACAGGTCCAGTAGGCAGGAATCGCTGATAAGCAATTTTGTTGAACTGGCCGCCCCATCCCTCGCCTTCGAGCTCCAGAGTTGCGACAACGCCATGTCTACCATAGTCCCAGCCCCGACTGTTGATGCCGGCAAAGGTACGCACAGGACTGTTCGCTCCATCTGCTCCAACAAGAAGGCGTGCTGCTAGCGATTGGCCGCTCGAGAGCTGTACAACTGGCCACTCGCTCAAGTCCAAATCCTCAGTTTCCTTGCCTAGATCAATGCCCTCGACTTTGGTCTTATCGAAAATGTCCACTCCGCCGAGTTCATGCAATCTTTTGAGCAATCCGGATGTCAAGTTCAAATTCTCCGTCATGTAGGCGATTGTTTTGTCTCCAGTCGTGTTGGGTGGCCAGTCGAACTCGATTCGAGCACCACTAACTCCATCCCATACTTGCATCTCCTGGTAGTCCTGGACCCGATCACGTTGCAAATGTCGCCATGCACCAATCTTATCGAGATACCGGGCAGATGCAGGGGTGAGAGAGCTGCATCTGTTGGAGAATTGGGTCGAGGGGAGTGAGAAGGAGGAGATTTTGGAGAGGTCTTGAGCTTCGATGAGGGCAACTCGAAGACCGGCAGTTATAGGATTGGCACCTACTAGTGTTAAATAGGCCAATTGGTTGGACAATTATAACTTACGAAGAGCAGTCAGGAGACTCAGGCCTGCTGGTCCGCCACCAACACATACAACATCGTAAATGTTGTCCTGCGTAGAAGTTGAAGCCCGCCGAAGTTGAGACTGATATTGACGAGCACAGGTTCGACAGACAAAGCCTGGTTTGGCCAGAACTGATCGACGAGCCAGCATTCTTCTTTGCTAGCGGTAAATTCCACGAACGAAGGATTGACTTGCGACAATTACAGCAATTGCAATGCAGTAAAAGATATGACTTGAAGCTCCATATCTCTTCCCAGCAAATCGTCCTTCGATCATTCGATAGCTCATAGACCAAGGTGGCATGCTGTGGCTTGTGAATGTGGCGGTGCTGTAGTGCAAGGATATGACCCAACGACATCTTGAGTGGGTCGAGTGACAGGGTGGTCGCGAACCTGATTTGAGTTGCCACAGACAACCGCGCTATCAATTGTCATTGCGTCAAGGGTCTCACCCGCGCCCGTCATCAACAATTCGCTTGTCAATCCAGAGGCCAGCAGTTCTTTCACGATCCATCACCCCACCACTGTAGAAATTCTGCCTATTTTTCAGTCTCTTTGTGAAAAGGACTTTTCATTGTGTCCCTTTTGGTGACAACCTTGTCGGACGACATTGCAGACTCAAGTGTGGTTGCCTGCACTCCTTTGCTGTCCTGAAACCCTTCACACCTCAGGTTCAACCAGCCTTTGAAGCTACAAAAACGTGGACGGTCTCCTACACTGCGGCCTGAAATCTAACCGTCCTCGTCCACGCCCTTCACTGTCTTCGCTTATCGTTCTTCCCGTTAAGCCTAGTTAGACACCATGGCCGATATCGATGATTATCTCGAAGAGGGTTTCGACCCGCGCTCTGTTACTGTACCACGCCTGCGATCAATTCTTGTCACACACAACGTCGAGTACCCTGCTACAGCAAAAAAGGCCCAGCTCGTCGATCTGGTTGAAGAATATGTCCTACCACAAGCTCCTAAGCTTCGGGCCCAACGTGCGCGTGCTAAAAGATCTAGCATGGGTATCGTGAATGCTGGCAGTGCTGAAGACAACGGTACTTGGGACGATTATGATCTTGCTCCTCCCTCAACAGTGAAGAAGCGATCAAAGTCTCCTCGCAAGACATCAAGCCGCATTAAAGTTGAGGATGATGTTCTTGCGACTCCTGCGCCTAGAAGTCCCACAAAGCGCAGCACTCGGTCAGTAAGTCGCGCGCTGTCGCATACTGATGAACCCGATTATTATGAGGCGCCTCGCTCTGTTCGTCAACCACGAAGGGATATAACGCCACAGATCAAACAAGAATCTGAAGAAGAGGATGAGGAGGAAGAGGAAGAGGAAGAAGAGACAGTATTACCCGACCACGAAGAAAGTGTTTTCACATATGACAATCCTTTCCAAAGTGGAAGTTCTCCAGCTCAGCACAAGACGCCTACCAACCGCCGTCGCACGGCTGAAAGGGACTCTATCAGGAGTGCCAAGTCATCATCGCGGCTTAGAACAAGCATCTACAATGACGACTACGAAGAGACTCACGAACCTGAAACCCCTGTATATCGCCAGCCAACCCCGGACTTGCTCGATGCTGGTGAAGAATTCACGCCCAACGAGCAACTGGAGCTCGAGGAAGCCGCCCGTCGGGGTGAGATGTCTGTTGAACAACGTAAACCTGTGGGTCAAGTTTCCCGAAAGGGTGGCATCAAGGCTCCTCTCTTGGTGCTTTTCCTGTCTCTTTTCGGTGCATACCTTGCCTGGTATCGTCAAGAGAAGATAGCCGTTGGTTATTGTGAAGTTGGTGGACAAGCAAAATCACTTGTGTCACCGGACGTTCCCATTCCAGACGCTCTTCTGCCTTTTGTCGAGCCTCAATGCGAACCTTGTCCTGCGCACGCCTACTGCTACGGAGACTACTCAGTCCGTTGCGAGAATGGCTTTCTTCTCAAGCCCCATCCGTTGTCTCTTGGCGGTTTGGTCCCTGTTCCACCTACTTGTGAGCCAGATGGCGAGAAGGCAAGACGCGTAAAGGCTGTAGCCGATAAGGCGATCGAAGAACTCAGAGAACGACGAGCCCAATATGAGTGTGGAGAGATTGTCACCGAAGACGGCCAGAAGCACGACTCTCCTGCCATTCCTGAACATGAACTTAAGCAGACTGTCAGCCGCAAACGTTCTCAGAGACTCACTGAGGAGGAATTTGATGAGCTTTGGGCTGAGGCCATCGGCGAGGTTGCGACCAGGGAGGAGGTCGAAATAATTGGAACACCAGCGTAAGTTTTTTCTACTTAACAGCCCGACAAGCCGAGCTGGCAACAACCTTATTGCTTCAACTGTTTCTGACCATGAACTAACCAGATCCACTATCGACCCTACAGATCGTCCGATTCCTCCGATCTTCCAGATCGACAGCTATCGTCCACGTCTCTCGCTCGCCTTCCGCTCACCTGCGCGTTCAAACGATCGCTCCGACTCAGCTTGGCAAGATATCGACTCACAATTGGACTTTTAGTGTCTGCCATTTTGGGTGTCTTCTATATGCGAGCCCGGTACCGGAAGCATATTGCTACAAAGGCTCAGGTTCCTGCTCTTGTCGACACCGTCCTAGGACGACTCGCCAACCAAAAGGAGCTTGGTGAAGAGGGCATCGATGACCCTTGGCTGTTTTTGCCAAACTTGAGAGATGATGTTCTCCGAACTGTCCACTCCCTGTCAGAACGGGAACGCATCTGGCAGCGAGTCCGAGCTGTGGTCGAGCAAAACAGCAATGTTCGAACGAGCCAGCGTGAGGGGAGAAGCGGCGAGGTTGGCCGTGCCTGGGAATGGATTGGCCCTGTCGCTGGCGAGGGGGCGAGAAGGCGACGAAGTGGCCGGGTATCTCTTGGTCCCGACCTGCATACAGACTCTCCAGAGGCGTCCAAGGCCACGCCCGAGGTGAAGAAATGGGAGGAATCAAGGCCACTTTACTAATATTCACACTTAATGTATTTTGAGTATGTACTCTTGTTGCGTTCCACAATCACCAATTCCTTTTAGTTTTATAGACGGAGACTATTTTGGGTACTGGGTTAGCGGAGCAATAAAGCAGATGCTCTAGGGAGGGAAGGCGTTGCGATTTTCAGTCAATTCAATTGTACATTTGTTCGCGTACAAACAAGTGCATGGAAATTGTCTACCAGACAATATGTCCAAGATAAGCCATGAAAAGATACAGTGACATCTAATAATTCAACACGCATGTTGAATGGTGGTGCAACTTGAAGCATATGGCCCGCTTCATTCAGTGACGGCATGCGATAATCACTCCAGTCATTTGAGCATGAGAGCTGAGGTCGTTGCGTTGTAGATGTGTTTTTTTGTTATTTTGCGATCCACCGAGAATAGGCGATATCGGAGATTCCGACCTTTCCCGACGAGCAATCTACAGCTCCGATAAGCCCATTTAAACACAATGGACCCAAATCTCGAAAATCTCGAAAATCTCACAGACAACAGTTATCCGGCAGTGAAGTAACTAGGGTCTTGATTGATTCGGCTAATGCACAGGTGTTGTTATAACACAAAGGGGGTACAAAGAAAAACCGAGGAATCCGGTGATCGAGACTCTAGCGGCGTGTAATTATCTATTGGGCCTTGGAGGCAACGATCTCTGCGAAACAGTGTTAGTCATGTCATTTGGCCCTCGATCAGTGGCACATACTCTCGACATCAGCAACGCTCTGCTGGAGAATCTGCTGAAGGACCTTGGGGTTCTCGAGCTCCTTCTGGACCTTGGCGATAACGGACTGAGCAAGCTCCTTCTGCTGGCGCTGCTTCACCTGACCCTCGTATCGGACCCAAGACTCAAGGACAGCCTTGGCCTCAGCAGCCAGAGCAGTCTTCTGCTCAAGCTCAAAAGCCTCAGCCTCAAGCTTGGCGGTCTCCTACAAAACAACCGTAATCAGTCATAACCCTTATTATAGTCCAGCCAACACTTCGGATTTACCTTGGAAACCTCGAACAGGTTCTTGGTGATCTCAACAACACTGCCCATCTGCTTGACGTCCTCGATACGGCCCTTGACAGCCTCGGTGTGGTCGGCACGGGCGCTGTTAAGGATGTTCTTGATCTTGTTGTTCTGCGCCTCAGCCCACTCCTTGTAGGCAGGGCCACCGTACTTGATCAGAGCACCCCAGACGGAAAGAAGGGAGACAGCGATGATGGTCTCCTCGTTCATGACGTAGTACTCGCTGGAGATGGCGTAGATGGAGAGAGCGGCGGCGGAGCTGAGGATGGCGCTCTTGCTGAGGAGGCTGTTACCGGGAAGAGAGTCGATGATGCTCTGAGCCTTCTTCTTGGGGTCCTCGGCGGGAACATTGCTGTTGTATCGCGCAGCGGCAACGGAGAAGGCAGGGGCAGCTCGGCGGGCGAGGACGGGTCGGAGGAGGGGAGCGCCTACGTATTGGAGGTCAGTAGGAGTAAGCGGTGCGCCAATTGGGGTCGAATTGGCTTCGAATCGAGGAAATCGAGGTTTCTCGACGTACCGACGGCGCTTCGTGCCAAGCGTGACGCCATTGTGAGATGGTTCGTGATGGGGGTATCGGGGGCTTGTCGTTGATCGGAGAGCTGGAAGTGAGGTTGAGGTTTTATCGCGCTAGCTCGGCAACCATCAAAAGCACGTGACCTTGATTGATCGAGAAGATCTGGAGTGCCGGGATTTTACCGTGTGGCTGCTACTGAGACCTGATTGGTCGAAATTTCAACGTCTAAAGATTTTGAAGATTTCCCTTTTCATAGGTAACTTAGATGAGAGAAGTGTCAATCCTTTAACCATTAATCGCCTCAAATAATCTACTTTTTCTGTGGATTATAGATTTATCGCGACACTTTCATTTCATTTCACTTACGGTTCTACGTCAAGGATCTCACTTCATCTGAAAGTCTCAAATTTCAACATGTCAAAAACAGCTTCTGAGCGCCTCAAGCGCAAGAGATCCTCTATTCAAGAGGAACCCACCAAGCGCCGACAATCATCAGTATCAAGCGATGAGTCCGAAGATCCCAACGCCAAAATCCTTCTGATGGAAAAGGGCATATTGGAGTCCAGGAAAAACTACAACGATATTACTGTTCTTCTCAGCACTGCCAATGACTTCAAGAACGGCGACCCAGAAAGCATGCTAGCCACAGTTGCTCTGTGCCGAATTTTTCTACGGTTACTTGCTCAAGGCTCTCTGGTTTCCAAGAAGAGCCTCTCTGAGAAGGATCAAGTTGTTGTAGGCTGGCTCAAAAGACTTTTTGGGGAGGTCAAGACATTGCTCGTTACTATTCTAAGGGATGAAGAGCTAGCACCTACGGCCCTGACCTTGTGTATGAGAACGCTCAAGGCTGAGGGCGAGTCTTTTCAAGAAAATGACGATTACATTTTCCCTCGAGTTTTCCTCCGCGATATCGTGCTTTCCTTGATTGAGAGCGAGAACGACGAGGTGATGAAAGTTTTCATCGAGGAATTTGTGGAACAGTACGATGATATCCGATACTTCACTTTCAGTGCAGTTAAGCAAATCGCCAAGGACCAAGAAGGCAACCCTTCACCAGAACTCTTCGACCGATGTTTCGCACTGCTGTCAGCTCTCGATGGCGTACCTGAGTCTGCCGAGCAGCTTGAGGATTTTTATGTTCCCAAACCCAAGAAGAAGGCTCACCCCCTTCGCAATGTCAATCAGCACAAGAAGCAAGGTCAGGAGGCATGGCTTGCCCTGATGGGCCTGATGGATGGAAAGGAGCAGAGGCAACGAAAACAGATTCTCGAAATCTTCACTACAGTGATTGCGCCTTGGTTCACAAAGCCTGAGCTTCTCTCCGACTTCTTGACAGACTGCTACAATGCAGGTGGTTCGACTTCTCTCCTGGCCCTTTCCGGTGTATTCTACCTGATCGAGGAGCGCAACCTCGACTACCCGTCCTTTTACTCCAAACTCTACTCTCTTTTGGACCGTGACATCCTCCACTCCAAGCATCGGTCCCGATTCTTCCGTCTTCTCGACACCTTCCTTGCCTCGACACATCTTCCTGCAGCCCTAGTAGCAAGCTTCATCAAGCGTCTTGCCCGTCTGTCACTAAACGCTCCTCCTGGAGCCATTGTGTTTGTCACGCCCTGGATCTACAACTTACTCAAGCGTCATCCCACATGCACCTTCATGATTCACCGGGAGATCCAAGACCCAGAGGTGAAGAAACACATTGAGGAGCATGGCGCCAAGGACCCTTTCCTTCCTAACGAAGCAGACCCTATGCATACGGAGGCAATCGAAAGTTGCTTGTGGGAACTCGTCCAACTGCAGTCGCATTACCATCCCAACGTCGCTACAATCTCAAAGATCATTTCGGAGCAATTCACTAAACAGTCTTACAACATTGAGGATTTCCTTGATCACTCGTATGCTACTGTAAGTTTACTACTGTCCTTTCCCTAGCTTTACCCCTTGTCTTATACCACGATGCTAACTACCCCGGCAGCTTCTCGAGGCCGAGATCGCAAAGGAGATCAAGAAGGCTCCTGTTACCGAGTTCCATATCCCAAAGAAGGTGTTCTTCACTAACGAGGGGGCTGACGAGCCAGATAACTTGTTCGTCAAGCTTTGGGACTTTGGACAGGAATAGAGTGGCTGAAAATGAATTTGGGTTTTGTGACAGTTATTAATACCAAGCCATTGGCTAAAAAGTATTCGAAATATAGATACCTTTACGAGGCGACAGCCTAATTTACAAGAACATACAAGCTTCAATCTGAGTGCATCTAATACGTACTTGTGCGAATGTTGATTTCAGTGGATAAGTTCTAGGTATTTCGCAAAATAGCAACGAACATAAGTTCTTTGGTGGGTGCGTCGACGAGTAAGTTAGAGAGAAAGAGGGGGTTTTGATATGCCCTCGTAAAACGCACTAGGTGGGTCTTTTTGGGAGCCAGTACTGTTACTACTTGGTAACAGGATGGGAGGATTTTCAATGCGTCTCATTGATTTAAACTCACGGCTATGGCTTGCATGATCAAATTGAAACAGAAAAATCGTATCGATACGAATTCGGTCGCTTGTTATTATCGCATTGGATCACTTCGCCACCACGCCTTGGTTGATGAAGGAATCGGCTCAAAATTGAGAACAAGAGTGAGTCCAGTCTCCTCAACCACAGCCTTGATGCCATATCTCCAATCTATTGATGTTCTTGATACAATGAATGGAACGCTACCTTTTCTTTGCATTAGGTGTTGTCGTGTTGTACTTAGATCTCATATTCGAAAATTATTGTCAGTATGTATAAAAAATCCAAGCTTAATTTCCTTCAACATACGACACCAATTAAACACAAGTTCTTGTCAAGGTAGAGAGAGGGACTTCATTACGAAAACTTAAAACAGCCTCTTTTATATTACGAGCGAACACTTTCAGCCAACATTGGTACCTTCATGTCTATGGTGAAGAGTCTGGAGTCATGATAACTAGATAACAAGTGGATTATGCGGTGCATTGTTTAGTGCCTACCAAGCAAGGTACGGAGACCGATCTATAAGCTTGGCTGTGC
This sequence comes from Fusarium longipes, assembly GCA_013618495.1. NCBI lineage: Eukaryota > Fungi > Ascomycota > Sordariomycetes > Hypocreales > Nectriaceae > Fusarium > Fusarium longipes. The sequence continues at coordinate 330,030 of JABFEY010000032.1, read as the reverse complement.
AGAATCATTCGACAATTCGATTCAGAGACAAGGATCTGTGCTACTGATAACCCCAACTTCATCAAGGCACGTTCATTGCGGGTATTTGTACGTACTCGATTAAACATGGATCATTGGTGGGCTTCTGTTTGCAGCTTACACGCGCTAAAAACTAGCCCAACAGTCGCTGTAGATATTGCTAACACTTTGGCCTGTGACTGTCCTCACGTGGTCAAATACATTTAACTGTAGATGCATCGTTATGGGTACAGTCAAACCCTGGCTCATGTTGACAATACTCCATAGATATACCAATTCAATGAAATAGCATATAACTGTTTTTCATGAGTGGAAGATGAATCAGTTCATCCAAAAGGTTGCCCGGCTTCTCTTTGGATGTTAGTGTCAATTACACTAAAAAGTACATTCCCTGTAAACCTTTGATAGCTGACATCATTACCTCTGCGTTTGCGGCTGCAAGCGAGACCTCGCACCACTACGTACACTTTTGGCGTTGGCTTTTCTTTCCTCCTCGCTTGGATTGTTCCTCTCTCATCTTTTACCAAATCATCGTTATCAATCTGCGACCGTCAAGATGTCGAGCAATCGCTTTGCCGATTTGGCAAATCCCAACAAATCCGCATCAATCCCTCATACTTCAGATCCAAACCAGCCCCAGGCTCCTGAGTCGTCAAATAACTCCAACGCATCCAAGGCCAGGAAAAGAAAGGGACATCGTGGTGGCAGGAAGAAAAGGACTCGCAGAAAGAGCTTTGCAGCAATGGATGATGATGATGACCACGATGAGGCTCGTGAAGCTTCAGGAGAGGGTTTCTTCAATCTTCCCCGCGCAAATCTAAGCAATACTAGTATTGACAGTGAAGCATTGTTAGATCATCGGTAAGTTTTCCATATGTGGAGAGCTGTTACAGCAATCACCTAACGAATCCACCAGAGATCATCAGCCAATACGTCCTAGACGAACATCGGCCGCACCAACTCCTGGTGGTATTCCAGTCTCACCATTTGCAGGCTCAGCTGGCAATCGCCTGCGATCGATACCGGCAGTCTCTGCCGAGGAAGAATACCACGAACATGCAACATTGGACGAAAACGCTCCTTTGCTCGGCGAATCGATAGCTTCCGGATATGGTGCAAGCGATGGAAGATCGAACCGGACAAGAAGCCGTCGCGCATCGAACAAATCATCAACAACGCGCCTGGGGACCTCGTCCGGCGCAAGGGACAATAACTACGATGTCAACGCCCCTCCCTCGATGCCCGGCTCGCCTACTTTTGGCACTGCTGATCGTATAGAGCTCAGCTTGGGGGATGTTATGATACGGGATGGAATTGGCGGTCGTGATGATTCTCCGCACCGCTTGATGGGCGAAATTGACTGCCTGTCTGATATCGACGACATGCGGGATGGTCGGCCTGATATGGGCCGTAGGATGGCAACAGAAGCCGAGCAGGACGTATGTTTTCCCGTTCCTGGCATGTCGGAGATTGGCGACGACGATGCGCAATCGCAGGCTCATGAGCACCGCCAGTATCGAACGCGTCGCCGTCGTGGTCAATGGCCCGACTTGTCCGTTCTAGAGGAGTGGAGTCACATGGAGAAGGAGGATCGAACGGAAGAGCGTCGAGTAAAACGTATCACCGAACCGCAGCTCATTAATGGTCGCCTGCGACCGGTACGCAAAGGACAATTTTATGAGGCGATCGAGGAGTCGCCTTATCGATTCACATACTTCAACGAGGAGTTCCAGAGCACGGTTCACAGTCAGACCATTTCTGAACTGGTTCAGCCAGGGGGCGGATTCCGTGAACTTTTTGTCCCGGACCCTCGAGTGCTCTCGGATGACGAATCCGATGATGAGGAAGTCGAACCTATGCTACCGACTAAACCCCATAACCTCAGCACGGATGGGAATTCAAAGATTCACACACGTCAACCATCATTGTCAACTGTTCATGATAACCATGAATCACGCGAGGGAACCATATCGCCTCTTAAAGATCCTTTGGCACATGTAGTCTCGAGAAGCGAGTCGGGTCGGGGTACGCCCACTGGCCGGAAATCTGCAGACGAAACTGCACAACCCTCTCAAAACACTGAAGGAGGTTCGAAGGAGAAGATGATCAGATATGGCGAGCGACCAGTCTGGTGGCTTGATGTCCTCTGTCCAACTGAGGCTGAGATGAAGGTCATATCCAAAGCATTCGGCATTCACCCGCTTACTGCAGAGGATATTATGCTCCAGGAGGCTCGCGAGAAAGTCGAACTCTTCCGACATTATTACTTTGTCAACTACCGGTCGTTCGATCAGGACGAAGACACGAATAACTTTCTAGAGCCTGTAGATATGTACGTCGTGGTCTTCCGCGAAGGAGTTATCAGTTTCCATTTCTCAAGGACACCCCATCCCGCCAATGTCCGCCGCAGAATCCGACAATTGAAAGACTACCTAATCCTTTCTTCGGATTGGATTTCATACGCCATCATTGACGATATTACCGACGTTTTTGCTCCGTTGATTGAGAAGATTGAGACAGAAGTTGACGATATTGACGATGCAATCCTGAGAATGCACTCATCCGCCGATAAGAGACTCAACGATGCATCTCCCAAGAACGAAGATGCGAATGCGGCCTCTGACTCAAGTATGGATATGCTTCAAGAAGTAGGAGAGTGCAGAAAGAAAGTTATGAAGCTATACAGATTGTTGGGCAATAAGGCAGACGTTATCAAGGGTTTTGCTAAACGTTGCAACGAGCGATGGGAAGTTGCGCCGCGGTCCGAGATCGGTCTATATCTCGGCGATATCCAGGATCATATTGTCACCATGACTGCTAATCTTGGCCACTACGAGAAGTAAGTCGTCTCTTACTTGTATCAAATCTCTACTAACGTGCTTAGGATACTCGCTCGGTCCCATGGTAACTACCTCGCACAGATCAACATACGTATGAACGAGCGTCAAGAGCAGACAGCCGATGTCCTCGGTAAGCTCACTGTTCTTGGAACAATTGTACTACCAATGAACATCATCACTGGTTTGTGGGGTATGAACGTGTGGGTGCCGGGCCAGGAGTACGAAGGAGACCTGACATGGTTTTTCTGGATCACCGGGGGTCTGCTGTTCTTCGGCCTTGCATGTTACATGATCGCCAAGAGGGTGTACAATATTGTTTAGACGCAGAGTATATTCATCAAGGCGGTTGGATTATTGAAAGGGGAGGGCAAAGCATACATTATCATGGTCTCTTTCTGCTAACGGGAGCAAGGCACACAGCAAACTTGTAGCTCCGCTTTATTCTCTTTGTATTGTTGGTGTTCATGGGATACATAATGGGAAGCGGGTATTGGTTTCTGAATCTTATTTTCATCTAAGCAACATGGTTTCTTGTATTGGTAGACGGACTCGCTGGTTAGGAGTTTTTTGTGGTGATATAGTTGGACACAAAATTGTTTTGAGCGAAGAACATAGTCAGCTTCATAGTCAGCTTCATAATTCAGTTAATATTTACGCGTGGTTTCTATGCATGAATTTCATGTCAATGGTAATGGAGCACTTCTTGGACAACTTAGGTGGGAAAGTCGGAACACTAAAGCATTGAATCCTTAACCACGGCTCTTTCCAAAATGTACTACCGCAGATTACAGGAAACTCATGGGCTCTCCTCGATTCATCTCAAATTTCGACACATATCAATGTTTATTGGAGGTCGAGATCGAGTTGAAACTACACGGTGCTGACCACTTACTCACCCTATACTGGATCCTTACACCAAGATCAAAACTCCCAACATACCGTTGTCTAGCAACTTTACTATCACAGAAGGAACTTTTGATTGAAATGTAATAGTTACGATGGTTATTTTGAATTACTAGTATTTTTTATTTGAACATACATCACCCTGACATTACCATTCGCCGGCGTTTTAGATCGCATGGGATGTCACCCTCAATTGCAGCAACAGCATTCAAATGCCACCTTTCTAGGTTCCAGCAACACTGTGAAATTCATGCCTTAATTGAAGACACTCAATCACGAATGCCCCTTCTTTCCGTCCGTATCCCGGGTATGGCTTCCCACAGTACTAATTTCGTAGCCAATTCCACGCCTTAACGCCTGATACGCCCAAATGCCGACCTCAGTGAGGATATGAGGCGCCCTACGTTGCTCAGTGTATGATACTTTGTAGTACCACCAGGAGCCTCCCTTAATGCGTTTCGTGATATAAATCTATCTCCGCTGCCCAGCGAACGTGGCTCGGAGTGCGAGAATCTGCTGCCTCTCCGCCTCGGGGAGCATATCAATCTGAGCCTGAGGGAGCTCCATGACTGCGCGCATCAGGGCTTCTTGATCTTGCGCAACTGGCGCAGGAGCGGCTGCAGGGGGGGCAGCATAGGGCTGAGGAGGTGCTTGGTACGGCATGGCAGCCACAGGCGGAGTGTTACTCACACCGGGGAAACCAGGCATGGGAGCAGGAGGGAAAGCAGCAGAAGGCGGCGGCGCTCCGGGCTCAATTACGGACTGGACAGAATCAGGTGAAACGAGGCCCATAAGTAGCAGAGCCTGGAATACAGCGTATCCCAATTGTGGTGCTTGTTGAAGAAGCTCGGTAGCCCGCTGCGGTTCGGTGGTCGCAAGAGTTTTCATCTGGGAAAGAATGTCGAGAAGCTGAGGAGGAGGTAGGGTTTCGAGTGTTCGTGAAATAGCATCGGTACAGGTGACGCCGGGTGGTAGTTCCTTGCCAGAGGGCAGAGGAGGAAGCGTGCTGGGCTGAGAGTTGTAGTTGGGAGCTGCGCCGTTGGAGGCGTGCATGTTGTAACCGGATGTGCTTGGGTCCTTGTCGTCATCGCTACTCTTTTGCTCATTACTAAAATCGACGCGAAGCTTTCGGCCCATGATCTCATAGTCGTTCAGGTTGCGCACGGCAGAAGAGGCAGAATCTGTACGATCTCGTTAGATATGAACGGGGCTTGCTTGTTTCTGAGTTTCGTACCTGTATCGGGGTAGTCGGCGAAGCCAAAACCCTTCGGTCGGCCAGTCTCAGAATCATAGACGAGACGGAAACGCTCGACCTTGCCGGCACTGCTGAAGATGTCGGTAATTTGTTCCTCGGTAAGACCTAAAACAACCATTAGAAATAATGCGCGAGCGATTCGAGAGGTGGACATACCATAGGGGATGTTGCCGACAAAGACAACGCGAGAGGGTGGTCTTGTAGACATGATGTTGACGTGGTGATATGCGTAGACGTCGCAATTTGACAATATTAAAGTTGGGCAAATGAAAAGGGTATCAACGCGTGATGAGTATCGGAAATCTCCAAACTGATCGGCAACAAGTCTCGTGCTTTGCAGCTCGAGGGAAGACTAAGAAGGTATCACAAGTCGCAATGGTTTGTCCAGAGTTTGGAAGAAAGCTGGAATTTCTCAGCCTTGCCAATAAATCGAAGTTAGGCTGATGCGCAAAGAGCTTCAGTGGAGACTTGCCAGTCGCGCAGCCAATCAAAAGCCAGGAACTCTGGAATATCTGTTCTGAGACTTTACATAGTAAAAGTGAAAAGGCTAGTGCTGATGCTTATATCCGTAGTATACAGAAAATTTTTATATAACATAAGTTCTCCGATTAGTCAGTATTTCATATCTTCTTATTTGTTTAAGGTGTTCTTGCGGCAGCTCGTGTCTTACCTACTACAGCACCGTAGTAGGTACTGTAAGTTGCTTGATATGGATCCATGCCTACCAAGGATCCAAGCCAATTCATTGGTAGGATGTCTTGTGTCGGAAAGTGGGTGCTGTAGCTTGCGCGCCAAACCTGATCAAGATTAGCGTAAAGATATAGAGGGAACTAGACCCTTGTAAAGCGCCCCGGAGCTACGTTTTAGAACAGGACGTCAGCCGCAGTAGGAAAAAGGTGGCCTTTACATTTTGAGGAAACGACAACTTGTACTGTAATTCTATTCTCGCATTTTGCTTGTGTTTTCTTTTTCTTTTGCTTGATCGGATTCTCGAGTGCCAGGTGCAAATCCGAAACCACAAAGAGAACCTCGACAAATGCAGTCTCTCATTTTTGACAGCTGATAATCTGATTTCTATTCGTATATCCGTTCCAATCCCTTGCGACCATACCATCTCCTCTCCTTTTTGATTGGCGCCGCGACTACTACAAGACACTCTCTCAACTCAACAACTGCACCAGCTTTAGCTGTTTGCATATAGAACGCCATGGCTCCGAAATCGAGATTTACAAGGCTTGATGCCTTTACCAAGACAGTCGATGAAGCGCGAATCCGAACAACCAGTGGTGGTATCGTTACGATTGTGTCGCTGCTGGTTGTCCTGTTCCTGTCTTGGGGCGAATGGGCAGAGTACCGCCGCATCGATATACATCCTGAGTTGATTGTGGACAAGGGAAGAGGTATGGGACAGGCACTCTTTGCCATTGGAACAAATGCGCCACTTGACATCCAATACTGATATATCTTGTAGGCGAGCGCATGGAGATTCACCTCAACATCACCTTTCCCAAAATGCCTTGCGAGCTATTGACGCTTGATGTTATGGATGTCTCCGGAGAGCAACAGCACGGTGTCATGCATGGTGTCAACAAAGTCCGTCTTCAGCCACAGAGTAAGGGAGGCGCCGTTATCGATACCAAGTCCCTCTCACTCCACGACGATGCTGCCCACCACCTCGATCCCTCATACTGCGGTGGCTGTTACGGTGCTCAACCCCCCGCCAATGCTCAGAAGCCAGGATGTTGCCAGACTTGTGACGAAGTCCGCGAGGCTTATGCCCAATCCTCGTGGGCCTTTGGTCGTGGCGAGGGTGTAGAGCAGTGTGAGCGCGAGCACTATGGTGAGAAGCTGGATGCGCAACGCAGTGAAGGCTGCCGCATTGAGGGAGGTCTGCGTGTGAACAAGGTCATTGGTAACTTCCATTTCGCTCCCGGACGAAGCTTCAGCAGCGGCAACATGCACGTTCACGACCTTAAGAACTACTGGGACGTGCCCAAGGGATTCTCGCACGACTTTAGTCACACTGTTCACTCCCTCCGCTTCGGTCCTCAGCTCCCCGACCACATCGCTCGTAAGGTCGGCGCCAAGAATACGCTCTGGACCAACCACCACCAGAACCCTCTCGACAACACTCACCAGGAGACTCACGACCCCAACTACAACTTCATGTACTTTGTCAAGATCGTGCCGACTTCATATCTCCCTCTTGGCTGGGATAAAAAGGGCATCAAGATCGCCGGTCTCTTGCAAGATGACAACGCCGGCCTTGGAGCTTATGGCTATGCCGATGATGGCAGCGTTGAGACTCATCAGTACTCCGTGACTAGCCACAGGCGAAGTCTGGCAGGTGGTAACGATGCTGCTGAGGGTCACGCAGAGCGCCAGCACACCCAGGGTGGTATCCCAGGTGTCTTCTTCTCCTACGTAAGTGCATGACTATATCGACGTTTGTATAACATGGAAGTTAACATTCGCCTTAGGACATCTCGCCCATGAAGGTCGTCAACCGTGAAGAGAAGGCCAAGACCTTCAGTGGTTTCCTCGCCGGACTTTGCGCCATTGTCGGTGGAACTCTGACTGTGGCTGCCGCTGTCGACCGAGGATTGTTTGAGGGTGCGGCTCGTATCAAGAAGATGCGGTCCAAGGACATGTAAGTGGGGTTGAGACATGGATATCTTGAGAGAAATAAGAGAAAGCCTGGTTCGGCAGATTGGCTTTAGCCAAAATGTCATTGGTAGGGGCCAGTATGCCTACCTAGACATTTAAAAAAGTCCACTGCTATATGCGTTGGCAGGGTAGGCGTTCTGGGTTAGTTGTGATTTTGAGCAGCATTGCAAATGATAAGAAACTGCGTTTTGCATATAAGTTGTAGCACGAGCAAACTCAATTGAAGTTGATGTGAAGCATGTTTGACATGGATCCTTGAGTTGAATGTCTCATGAGAGGGTTAAAAAAAAGAATTAGACTCGACTAGTCTACTTTCAGCGCTGGCTTACGAGTTTCCAACGGTCGGACAAGGAAAAGTTGATTGAGATCTGCAAGCTCGGAGGCATGAATATGGGGAAAGATTCATGAGCTTCTGGACATTTTCTTGTTAATACCGGAAGATCGTGTATAGAATCAGTGCAGCACCCATGAGGTCGATCTTTGATGGCCTTGTGTCTATCAGAAAATGTGAGCACGGAGATTAGTGACGAAATGTCAAATTAACCGTGCGTAAGTAATGGATAATTTCAGGGACGAAGCGAAGTGCTCTTGTCTCTGATGCATAAATTGGCTAGGTTCATGATACTTATTGGCGGAGTAAGGAACGGCAGTAAGAGGGATGGATGTGCGACAGTTATGGACAAGCCTAGATTAGTAATTAAGCGAGTTGTTGGTGATTGTCAAGTACCTATGTATTCGCTTTTAAGAATTGAGTAAACAAGATGTGAATATTATGGCCAGTCACTTCAGATGCAGCATCAATTGAGTTTGTTGCTGCTCCTCTGCTCAAGTTAGTTGAGATTGATTGGAGAGATGAAATACGTGATTGGCTCATCAAGTAAACCCATCATTCTTCAAATTCAGGGTCCGGACAGGTCACAGGATAGATTACCAAAAGGTACTAGCCAAATCTCTCAACGTCCAACGAATCCACCGTGAGATGCAATGCGACCAGTCATTGCAGTGGTGAAACCGTAGCCACACGCAGCAACGAGTCTGGATTGTAATACGGCAGAACTGTTGGCCTCTTGCGTCACTGGAAATGCCCTTGCATGCTTCTCTGTGGTAAGATGCGTGGCACAAACAGAGGTGGCTTGATGTTGACATCTCGATCCAGCAAGGAAATTCAAGTCAGTGCACTTTTAGCCTCGACAAGCCTCAGATGAGAGATACGCGTCTCATGCCTAGGAAATCTCATTGAGACCATGTGAAAGTCTGGATGAACACGCGTGCAGCAGTTTAATTTGCCTTGTGGTCCCCAGCTCGCCTGTATTGGTTGGTTCAGTTGATTTGACTCTGACTGGCGCAGCACATGGGTTGCTAAAAAAAGGGTGACCCCTAGGCGGAGAAAATATAGTCATGCTTTAGTTTGGAGGCGGAGGCATGTTAGTCTAGAGCTCGACTGCGAATCTATGACCCATATTCAATGCGACAGAAATCAGCTTCTGGACCATTGAAGGGGCCTTGAAGATAATAATTCGGTTTATCGAACCAACAGATGCGTAAGGGAATCCCGGCTGATACTATCATACTGTATCGATTATCCAAGGGTTTGTTGTTTGCTTCAGACTTTAGTTCGTAAGGTGAGGCTGAAGGTGACTATTACCTAGAAATTGGTCCATCAGTGCTTAGTGGTCACGAGGGCTCGCAGATGATGATTTAAATGGTGAATAGCGCGATCGAATGGGTATCAGCTTTATGAGCTACAGTGTCCAGGATCCAGTAGAGTTCGTGAATACATAATTCATATGAATGCAAGAGGTCAAAGTACCCCAGCTACCCAGACAGATGGAGGCGTCAGGTTGTGGCTGCAATCAAATTGGTCCCCTAATAGAGGGAACCAGGGGGAAGCGGCTTGGGATTGGTGGGGTCTTTTGAAGAAGCCCCTGGCTTGAATTACTCTGTAGATTGCCTAGGTTATGTTTCGTTGTCCGGCATCGCTCTATTGGACGAATGGATGTTATTGTTTGATAACCTTGAGATTCTTGAAATATGAACGGTGACATACAGTATAACCCCTAAAGTTGAAGAGTCGCATAAGTTACAGAAAACAAGATTTTGCTAGTCCAAAGAGTCCCCAAGCTTTCATGAATAACGTGCACAGAATGAATGTCATGCAAAAATTCAGACTAACTAATCGAGAAGCGTCCCTTGTTATTGTTACCGTGGTTGCTTCCGATGCTACTCGGAAGCAACGAGATTACATGCAAGTGACCAAGCACAATGAAACTTGTAACCTAGTCTATGAGATAGCTACCCTTCCGAGTAAAGCACCTTAACACCGTTCATATGCAATCTAATTCCTAGCTAAGGGTAACGTGTACACCTACCTTGAAGAGGCCATGTCTCCGTCTTGGGGTGGATTCGTATATGTCAAAATGAGAAGAGAAGCATTATACCGATAATAATATACTAAGCTGATAATATCCATACAAACCCAATTGAACGCCCTGTTGAGGCGTTAAAACGGACCAGTTTGAATAAGTTTAGTTTCGGAGGAATTAAGTTAGACTTGAGGATTGTGCAGGTAGTGTACGCCAAAGCGGGGAGTGGAATATCAGATCAGTGTAGGTGCTCGTATTCAAGTTTCCCGACCCCAGATACGATGTTGAGGCTGAGAGAAGGATCGTACCTATGAAGTCAGCAGTGAGAGCAGGATTTGCACATCGTGGGCACAGACTTCCGTTATCAAGTAGCGAGAGAGGGAGAGAAAGACAAGAGAGATAGGTACATTACGAGATGGTAGATTGATCCTATCATGGGTATCAGATTGGATCGTGTAAACGAGGCATGGGTGCGTGTAGTCCTGTCCTACTGTAGTAAGGGGCATTCTTATTTCGGCGACGGTCATATGCTGTGTAGCATAGACTTTTGCTAAATCTTACATTCGAGCAGTACTCTGCCTCTAAATCAGTAGCAGTTGTCTTTTATGGTGTCGTACAGACCAACGCCTTTTTTGCTATCAGCATGTGTCTGTCTTCTGTATCTGGATCCATAATAATGTACCTTTTCCTGACCCATGCATCCATCCATGGATCCATTTAGGGAAAAAAAAAGGGAAACCGAAGGGACTGGATCCATTCTTGATCCATTTCGTACTTGGGCCTCCACTCTTCTTCCATCAATCGCTGTGCACTGTAACGTGTGCCTAATAAAGCCACACAGGGCAAGTAAATTAGCTTCTTCTAGGTCCTTGGGGGCCTTGTTCTGGGTTACTTTCACTTGGGGGCAGCGCATTGTCTGGGCCTCATGGACCTTAAACCTCCACTACCTCCCACCCAACTTGTACCGCCGTCCGTCACTTCTCATCCAAGACAGGTCGTCGTCCATTGTTCGCTAACATTTGTACATTGTTTTAAACTATCATTCACATACTCATTTCCACTCGCCGTTCGTTTCTACCGCTTTGCGCCCTTTTCTCTGGTGCTCTCTTTTGCTTTTCTCTTTCCAATTCTCATGGAATCAATCGACCTTGACCTACAGTAGCAGTGCAACGTCATTCAGTGTCGGCCAGTCATCGCCTCCATGAGAATCCATCACCATCAAAAACACCTACCGTAGCGCAAATAGCACAGTATCCTCAAGTATATACCAAGACATCGCTCGCTTCGCCCGCCGATCCTACATCATCTTTCTCACTCCTGTCCTTTCATCGCCGACTTGGATCTTGGACTCCTGGCTTTTTGTCTGTTTCAACTTTGTTCCATCGACCATCTCCGTACCACATATCGCATAGCGCGGCCCGCGCAAGATCCCTCTCCGCCGCCGATCGCTTCTTGGCTGCTGTCTCGCCCTCGACTCGCCGTCATTCTTAACGTCTCTCACCAGCCATCGCGCATTATTTATTTTTTATTACTATCCTTTGCCAGTATCGATAGCAGGACTATTCCTTAACGGTTCATGTCCCTGCCCACGAATTTCACCTAGATCACCAGTCGATTCTTCGTCTCTCACCTTAACACTCGCGCCAACATATTTGATCCGGCAGAACATCGAAGTACAGACATAGCCGGCTAATTTGGTTGAACAAGACAGAGGAGCAGCGAACTGAACTGGAATATCTGGAAGCAGGTGTTTTCGCACTCTAGCTGTGCGCTTTTGTTCAACTCATCTTCTGCATGGAATTAGTTGTCGGTAGCTGGACTTGACCTTCAGAGCGACCATCATGGCATCACGTCCTTCTCTGCTGGACTTGCGATCAGACTCCACACATTCGAACCTCTCTACAGTCTCAAAGCCTTTGCGCTCACCCCGTCTCCATGTCGCAGGTGAAATCCCTCCCGAGTTGTCCCCTTTGGACGCCTTTGCCATGCAGAGTCGGCTGCTCGCAAGGCAACTACAGGAAAGCACCAAGGAGGGCAACCGAATGAGTCGCCTACCTCCTCTGACCACGGAAAGCCCTTTAATTGTTCAGGGACGTTCGGATTATTTTCGCTCTTTATCACAAGATTCTGGCTCCGAAGCCGGCGACCACCCTCCTCTGCAGCCTCCTACCGGGTTTGGGCAGAGGACAGAGGTGGAGGATGCCTTCACCGACGATGCTGAGCGTCCCGTATCCATGCACCCACGAATGAGTCGCATACCGCCTACTCCCGATGAAGACATTCCAGCAATCCCCCCTCGAGCTCCGTCTAGAGGACGAGTACTTGATCATATCGACGAGGCAAGCTCACTTTACGGTGCCAGAACGGAACGATCACCATCTCTACTTAGCGATACGCGGTCACAGTCCGACAAGCGACTGGAATCATCTCCATCTCGGAAAGAAGACAATGCTTCGCTGCTCTCTGCCCGACGACCGAGCGGTTCAATTAGCGGTTCAATCGCCGGCTCACCAGAGAAGCCCAAAATGCACTCTTTTGACGAGCTCGGACTTGCACCACCTCAAAACATGTTTCCTCAAAGAAGACGTGCGCCCAGCAATGTTTCATCACCGGCGATACCTTATGAGGATGAGAGCAACATGGCAGGTTCTTTCCACTCATTGCCTCCACGAAAACTGTCTTCTGCAAGTGCAATGGCATCACCGGCAGTCGGCTCTTATCGACGATCACCGTCCATTGGATCCGAATCGTCCGCCCTTCCTCGTCCATCTTTCAACTTCTCAAGACCTATGAGCAGGTCTGGCACCCCTGGTATGGAGCCACCCCTAAGACAAGCTTCCTCTGATAGCCAACCCTCGTTCATATTGGCTGATGATTCGGCTCATACTCCAGTGAGCATGCATAGCGAGGCCTTCCTTGAGCAACATGCCGAAGACCGAGACAAAGGCGCACCGTCCTACATCTATTCCAAGTTCTCACTCCCACGAGGGAAAGCTATCCAGCGAGCAGGATCCGACGAAGACGCCGCGCAGGCACCTTTTGATTGGCAACAAGACATGGTTCCCCCAAGCGACGTCCACCGATTCGAAAATGCTCCTCCTCCTTCACCTCCAACCCGACCCTCGAGTTCTTCAGCCGATATTGTACCGGATGATTCTTTAGCATCAGGCAGTCCAATGCCGAAAGCATCAATGGAATTGAGAAAGGTTCAATCCGAGACTACACCACCTCCCATGCCAGACCTATCCCCAACGCCGAGCACATCCGAAGAACCGCGAGCTTCGGAGGATGCACCACGAGGCCGTGGCCGGGACCGTACCCCTCTCTCAATAGCTACAAGTGACACAGCAAGCACAATCCGACCGCCACCCACTGCTCGCTCTACAGCGCCTACTGCGTCAGAAATGACAGCAGAAGAGCACCTGGCGAAGGGTATTGCATGCCATGAGACCGGAGATCTTAAGGAATCAACATACCACCTTCGTTACGCGGCTCGTCTGAATGATCCAACCGCCATGCTCTTGTACGCACTGGCTTGCCGGCATGGATGGGGCATGCGTGCAAACCAAAAGGAAGGTGTAGAATGGCTCCGAAAAGCCGCTGAATACGCTAGTGTCGAGATCGCGGATGACGAGAGTCATGCAAAGGAAGGCAAACATGTGGACGTGGTAGAAAGAAGGACACGAAAAGCTCAATTCGCGTTGAGTATTTATGAATTGGGTGTGAGCCATATGAATGGCTGGGGAATTGAGCAGGACAAATCTCTGGCGCTGCGGTGCTTCGAGATCGCCGGTAGTAAGTCTCACCCATGAAATTCATTTGGAAGCTTCATATTAACCAAAATCTTAGACTGGGGCGATGTCGATGCGTTAGCTGAAGCTGGTTTCTGTTACGCTCAGGGCATTGGCTGTAAGAAAAATCTAAAAAAGAGTGCCAAGTTTTATCGTATGGCTGAAGCCAAGGGTATGAGCATGGTTGGGAATAGTTGGTGAGTTTGGATAGAGCATTTTCTCCTTGCTCGATATGCTTACTTACACCAAACAGGATTCACAAAGCCAAATATGACGACGACGACAACGAGTCTACTACGTCCAAGAAAGACAAAAAGAAGGCCAGGAGCAAGTCCCGCACCAGAGCCATGTTTGGACGGAAGTGAGCCCAAGAGCAGCTTCAGTGACACGCTTACTACGATAATGATGACATCTTCGACATACCCATTTAATCGGAGTTTTGACTGGTTTTCCATTGATCGGGGGTTTTATGGGGTCTAGGGAGAAAATATTCTTGTGCTTTCTGCAGCGATTGCTCAGAGCGAACGTTGGGTCAGGCAAAAGGACTGCACTCAGCTCCGTGTACAACGTCAACTTTTCATGACGCTGTTTTATCTTTTCTTCTTCAACGCATATGTTCCCCCAGAAGGGGTTCATGAATTGTTTCTGCCTCATACAGGCAAGGCACCGCTGCTTCATGTAAATAGTACAGCGGCTGTCCATTCTCTTCGGAGGGTTTTTGTAGAATGCACTTCACACATAGGAAGTAGACAAGACAGAGAGACGTCGCACGGTGCCGCAGACACCTGCGCTCTTTTTCTAATATTATTGGAAATAGTTTATTGCTCTTAACTAACGTCATCAGCCACAACTCTGCCGTTGGCTCATGGCAGATTCAGTCATCCATTCTATAGGATTCCGTGTTGTTACATGCCGTCTTCCTTCAAACGCCTGAAAGGAATCGGATACCTCTAAGTGTCGACATCCATCTTCTCCTCAACAGGTACGTCTTCCACAGTGATGTATCTCTTAATTTCCTCCTTCTTGATAATCTTCTCGTTCAGCACCGCTGTTGTGCCCTTTGCAAATCGGTAGCTCTGCAGCTTAGGCTCTTTCTGATTGGGAGTGATGTAGTTTCTCTTGAGAGTTGTCTTGTCCTTGGTGATGATAGCCACGTCGACGTTTGAACCGGAACCCAGATCGTTCCAGACACCGGCCAAGATGGCGTCGCTAGTCAACTTGATGGCCTCCTCCTGGTTGAGATCAGGCTTCCACTGTGTCTCAAACACACTCATGGCTGCCAAACTACCACTTCCCATGGTGACGTAGGGAAGCTTATCCGTGCTGCCGTGAGCGTGGACGGTGAAGAGGTGAGTACCGGTAGGGTCGACGCCAGCAACGACAAGGTAGGCACCGATGTGACCCTGGTAGCGGAAGAGATGCTGCTTCAGAAGGGTCATGCAGGTGACGACGCGGGGCTTGCGGCCTGTGGATAGGGAGTGCAGCTCGAGCTGAGAGGAGATGAGGGCGGTAGTGAACTCGGTATCGGCGGCTGTACCGGCACCAGCGCACCAAATCTGAGGGGAGATATAGTGAAGCTTCTCACAGTTCTTATCGGCGACGATGGGACCAGATGTGGCTCGAGTATCGGCAGCAATCTATTGATGCGGGTGTCAATATTCATCTGATAGCTGGATGGCGATAGCTCCGTTTAGGCTTCGAAGGATGCCTGAGGAGGGTGAAAGATGCCACTTACCACAACACCACCATCGAATATACATCCTACAATAGTTGTTCCGGTGCTGGTGGCCTTGGGGAGAGGCACGCCCCGAGCGTGGAGAGCCGCATTGCGGTTGTAGTTCGAGAAGTCGAAGCCAGGCATTTTGAAAGAGCTACGATTCCCCAATTCGAGATGTTGAAGCTGGCGTGTTTCGCTGGTCCCTGAAGGATAACGAGATATCGTAGAACAACGGTAAAATCGTTCGGGGTATCGCTTGTGGTGGGGATGTCGATGGTCGTTGAAAGAGGCGAGACGGAGTGAGGTTAACAAGGCAGAGCTGATGACGAGGCTAAAAGCTGCCTCCAGCAATTGAGCTTCAGTAGAGCACCTGTAACAGTGTGCAGAGGCATGCTCTGATTGGATGGGTCTCTGCAGGCACGATGGACACTACAAGCTACTACCTACCTGCACCACAGGCAACACTTCAGTACAACGCCTGAACACGTGATGAATAAGCTCCGATAGCTACTTGCTATCAATTGCGGCAACTTGCGATAAATCTAAGTTTAGATTATGGAAACATAAAACTAGGCTTGTTGAGTTTCATACCCTCAACTCGAACCTCATCCCATTCATCACCACTCTAGATTCAATCACCGCCTGATTCCCTACTTCACTCGCTGGCACCGATTGCTAGTCTCTTAGCACCACTCATAACCAATCACAGTTTGTCATAAGCACGTCCCCCAGCCTACCGCTACCTAGGCCTGCCTGCGCGCAGAGCTCCCCGGTCACCGAGCCCACTCCTGTGCAGAGGGCAAATTTATGAACTTCAGGACGTCTCTTCAAGGCCGGCTACTCTGCGACAGTCATGGCTTTTAGCTTTGGCAATTCAGGAAACGCCATGCTTGGGAATACCGCAGGAGCAGGAGGACTCACCGTTGGGTCCCCTCTGCAGACAATTCAAACAGATGTTAGTGCGCATTACTTTATGGTTTTCGTCTTGGTCTTTGTTATTTTGTCTTGTTTTGTTGACGTTGAGGACGACGTGATGCTAATCGTTCGCATTCCGTATAGGATCTAGGATTTCTTTCTATCGCTGGTGACGCCAAGGTTCGCCTTACGACCCCGTGGACTTCTCTTCCATCTTCTACCGCGTCGCTTCTCAGTATCGCTTCGCGCAAAGGTCTTGTCGCTGCTGCTGGACCCGACCAAGTCGTCATCGCCACGACCGAGTCCGTCAGAAAAGCTTTCGAAGCACCCCAAGATGGCGACACCGACGTCCGCAGCTTCGAGCCTCAGCTCAAGATCCCAATGCCGATGCGAGTATCTCACTTATCTTTTACCGCAGATGAGAACTATTTGATTCTTTCGGCGGAATCTGGAGGTGGTTTGGCTGTCTATGAGGTCCAGAGTCTACTTTCTGGGTCAACAAATTCCGCCTTCGAGCTGCCAACAAACGGCGAAACTTTGCGCGCTATGATACCCAATCCAACACCTGAGAAGGCAGAGTTATGTGCCATCGTCACGAACAATGGCAATCTGCACATGGCGAATCTCAAAGACCGACAGATCAGCAATCCTCTGAAGAACCAGGTTAGCTGTGTTAGCTGGAGCTCCAAGGGCAAGCAGCTATGTGCTGGTCTTGCCGACGGTACCATATTCCAAATGACGCCGGAAGGAGAGGGAAAAGGGGAGATCCCCAGACCACCCAACATGGACGACTTCCATGGTAAGTCAACCAAGGGCAGATAAGATGGATACCGAAAAAGACTAACAGCGTTCCAGTATCGTCTCTCACTTGGCTAGAGAACCATCTGTTCCTTTCTATCCATACTTCAAACAATCAATCGCCACCTAAATCCATCTACCACATCATTACGCGCCAACCACCATCGTCTTTTACCTTTCAGCAGTTGACCGACCCCGTCGAGCCCTTTGGTTCAGACAAGGCACCGCACCACTCGATTCTACGTATCCGCGACTTTGCCCCTGCTCTTCAGGATATGCTTATTATCGCCTCGACCGCCGTTTCGGAAATGGGTATCGTCACCCGATCCAAAACTCCTCTCGCCACAGACCAGCCTGCCGAGTCTATCACAGGCGTGTTCACATTGACAGAATTCCTGGACGACACCAAGCGACCAACGTTACCAATGACTGATTCTATGGACGACGCAGTCCCAGTTGGCGTTGCGCTCGATCTGTCTGGCAAGGACAAGGTTTACAAGCCCATTCCATCGGATGTTGAACTGGAAGAGTCACCAGGTCCACTTCCAGGATGCTGGGCACTCACGCATGATGGTGTGCTCTGCGCCTGGTGGATAGTTTATAATGATTCAATCAGACAAGGTACTTCGTATCCTCATCTGGCTGTAGTTGAGGGCACATCTACTGCAACTCCAGCACCGGCCGCGCAGCCTGCCCCTGCCGCTTCAGCATCCCCTTTCGGCAGTTCTGGGACATCTGCCTTCGGCTCAACTGCTCAGCTTGGACAAAAGGCGTCGCCCTGGGGAAGCACCCCATCCGCGGCTCCTAGCACAGGAGGCGCTGTGTTTGGGTCAAGTGGTTTCGGCAACGCTGCCCCCTCTGCTGCCCCAGCGTTTGGCAAGCCTAGTGCTATTGGCTTTGGGCAGTCATCTCAGCTAGGAGCCAAGAGTTCTCCTTGGGCTTCAGCAGCAGGCGGAGCATCGGCTGCGGCCCCTGCCTTTGGTCAGTCAGGATTCTCAAGTTTTGCGAACAACAACAATACAAGCCCCTTTGGCAAAGCAGCAGCTGATGGGCAGACGAGCGCTTCAGGAGGATTCGCCAGTTTTGCCAGTAAGAGTGGCTTTGCTTCTGTAAGCAACGACGGAAATAAAAACGTATTTGGCAGCGGAAACAAACCAGCAGGCAGCGCCTTCGGATCGACTTCCAATGCAGAGACTGCTTTCCCCGCCAAACCCTCTTCTGGTAGTCCATTTGGCTCAACACCCTTCAAGCTCCAAAGCTCATTCAAGCCGGATGGGTCGGCCAAGGATGATAATACCAAGCCAAGCGGCTCTTTGTTTGGCAGCGCTTTTGGATCTGCTCTTACAGATCCCAACAACAAACCTGCTGTTGCTACACCTGCACCAAGAGATGAAGATATGGATACCGCTGGAGTGACTGAGGAGACCCCTCAACCGAAGTCTAAGGATACAGTGTTCGGTTCGCAACAGAGCCCTGAGTCCACCACTCCTACTACCACTCCGGCACCGTCCAAATTCGGCTTTGCTACGTCTCCCGCCCCTCAAGCATCGGCTTTCGGACAACCATCCAAGTTTGGCTCTACTGGTGGACTCTTTGGAAACAAGACAGAAGCACCCAAGCCCAGCGGTGGCCTGTTTGGAGCACCTTCAAGCACTCCTAAGCCCAGCAGTGGCTTGTTTAGTTCAAACTCGGATACGCCAAAGCCTAGTGGAGGTTTGTTTGGATCACAACAGAGCACACCCAAACCAAGCATCTTCGGCACCCAACAGAAACCGGCTAGCTACTCAGGGATATTCGGGCAGAAGTCTGAGCCACCAAAGGCCGAGTCTCCCAAGATCAAACAAGAAGAAGATGACGCGCCATTGCCTCCGGATCCAACACCCAAGTTCAACCCCTTTGCATCGCCTGCTACTTCAGCTAAGCCTGAGGCCGCTCCCCTACCACCAGACTTTACTTCCAAGACGACACAGTCAACAACCAAGTCGGCCGAGGCTGCTGATGCTCCACTGCCACCTGACTTTGTCAATGTTTCTAAACCTACTGCTGCTGATGCCCCCTTGCCACCAGATCCGACCATCTCATCAAAGCCCAGATCTGTCTTTGACAAGCCCGAAGGAACTCCGAAAGCGCCGTCTAGCCTCTTTCCTGCTGTTGCGGGGCCTCCCTCTGATGATAGTGACGACGAGGAGGACGAAGAGGACGAGGAAGGGGATGAGGGAGAGGACGAGGATGCAGAGGAGGAGGAGGAGGAAGAAGAAGAGGGCGAGGAGGAAGACGACAACGGATCTGAAGGTAGTGGTGTAGACGTGGCCAAAGATCTGAGCCCCACTATCACCGCTCTTTCACCTGGTTACACTCCTCAAAGCTCTTTTGGTGGCCCAGGTAACACTCTCGGAGCTTCCCGCGCAAACCAGGAGGGATCGCGACCTCTTTTCGGCGAACTCAGCCGCAATGCTCCTGTATTCCCCCGCCCCAATGCGACCAGCCCTCGCTCCCCAAGCCCAGTCCGAGGTGCAGTGCCGAATAGGGTTCTGAGATCAGAAAACATGAGGTCGGTCAGTGCCCCCGGAGTCCCTGGGCCCAGACAATCTCGAATGGGAGCTTCAATTACCAGTAAAGACAGCCGCCCATCTGAAGATCCGTTTGTGGCACAACACCGGAAGCTGAAGGCGAAACAAGAAGCAGCCGAGACTCAACCATTGGTTGATGAGGAAGATGACGAGGTGCACAAGCTTTTGGCATCGGAAGTTGAAGGAAGCTTGACCATGGACGAGTTTATTGCTCACTCGAACGTTGCCCCACCTGCCAAGGAGAGTATTCCAAGTCAGGTTGAAGCTGTCTACAGGGACATCAACTCTATGATTGACACCCTTGGCTTGAATTCCCGAACTGTCAAGTCATTCATCAAGGGCCACACTGAGAACCGTAAGGAAGACGGACGTGGCAAGGATGACCTTGATGCCCCTGAAGATTGGGTCCTTTGTGAGATTGATGAGCTGGGAGATGTTTTGGACAGCGAATTGTACGCTGATCTCGAGGATGGACGTGTTCGTGATTTGGAAGACAAACTCGATGCCTGCCACGAACTCACGAGAGATATGCACCGCCTTCGAGCCAAGCAGGAAGATCTTAAGCAGATCCTGATGATCAGAACCGACCCTGAGCAGGCAGAAGTATCAAAGTCAATGCCTCTAAGTGCGGAGCAAGCAACGCAACAGAACGAACTCAGACGAGAGTTTGCCAAGTTTTCGAAGCTCTTGGCTGAAGCCGAAGAAGCGTTGACACTGTTGAAGACGAAGCTTGTATCTGCCTCTAGCGCTTCTGGCAAGGGTAAAGCAAACGTCCCAACTGTCGATGCGGTGATCCGCACGATCGGCAAAATGACAGCCATGGTGGAAAAACGTAGCGGAGATATCGATGTTCTCGAAAACCAAATGCGCAAAGTCACTCTCAATTCCATGAGCCGAGAAGGATCCCCAATGGTCACCCCTCAGGGAAGACGAAGCATCATGTTCTCCCCCGAAGGAACACCTGTCCGCAATCTCCGTCATAGCTTTACAGCTAGTATGTCCTTGGGCGCATCTGTACGAGCTAGCACTCCACGTAAGAAGCTCAGTGGCTACAGCCAAGAGGAGAAGGGCGGTTTGATGCAGCAGAGAGCCCGCCGACAGGCTGTTCTGGGCAAGTTGAAGAGCAACGTCGAAAAACAAGGTGTTAGTGTTTGGACTATGGAGGATATCGAATAATCAAGAATGACGAGAACGGCACGGACTCAAAGTTTTGGGTACCATCAGGTTATGAATCAAACAAGCATTTGTAGTTTAGAAATTAAATAGTGTATCAATCAGCCGAAGAAGCTACCCAAGTAGCTATTGTATTTTTGCCTATTGTTCCCTTTTCCTTTTGTCCTTATTATATCAACGACAGACACACGTTGATTATGTCCCATTATTCCTATCGTCGCGGCGAACCAATTAACAAAAGCGCCTTACTCCCTGGCGTCCCCATCTGTTGAACTTGTTCAAGACATTTGCCTCACAGGACCTGTGCCTATGCGCCCCCTTTAAGTCGTGGAAGCAGGAGGACCTGCAGATCGTGGGATGGCTGACTTGGTCTCGACGCCTGGAGTTTTCTTGGAGACATCGCGTGGAATATTGGATGGATCAGAGTGCACTCGGCAATGCTCCTTGTTTTTGTGCTCTGGGTGAGGTCGGGGAGTGTAACTAGGAGGTTGTGTGTTAGCTAAGCAGTGCGAGTTGAGAAATAGGCCGAATTACTTTACGAAAGAAAGCATCTTGGACTTGTTCCTTGCTTAGATTGTTGATGAAGTTGAATGTTGTTATAAGGGTCAATTAATTGCTTGAGATTGTGAATGTAATTGGCGAATGTGAGCTGGATTGGTAAGGAGGGGTGCTGGCAAGTATTATATAGTCGGCTTCCCATCATCAAATCGAATTACATACACCACATTACACTCTGTTAGCCGGACCGGCTGCGTTTGACGAATATTGTACAGAACACCTTTCTGCGTGCGTATCCGGCATCAAATTGGAATGGAGGACAGGGATCAAGCAAGGACTCTAAGTTCACCTCGAGGACATATTGACGTCGTGCAGGTCGCTTGGCAGGGAAACAACAGGACAGCTCGGCGGGGGAGAACTGTGCACATGATCCTTGAAGAGAGGAGGACGAACTGCGCTGCACCTACAATGGCAACACCCTTATTGGAAAGTCTGAAATCTGGCGATAGACTACAAGGGATTGGGTGTGCTGATCTCAAGAGGCCGGGCCGGTGAGCGACCACACTCTGTAACAACCTGCCGAGTACGGAGCAGCAGGGGATCTATCTCGGCATTCTCATCAAGATTTGAGATGAGTCGCGAAGGATGCTTTACCTATAAACGAATCTTGAAGGATTTATCCAGGTAGATGGTCATGCGAACACAAGCCGAAGTCGCTCGTTGTCATGCCATGGTTCAAGGTTCGTGAGGAAATAGTCACTGCCGACATCCAAGCGTTCTTCCCGTCGTCGAATGGAGTTAACGCAGTTGCACCTCGACTGACGTTGTTAACATCAGACCATACTGTCACCCTCGGTACGTACCTATAGCTTACACCGGGTGGAGCACATGACCAGAAGCCGGAACGTGGGTCGGGGACGGTCGGCGGTCTCGGAGACAAGTGGGGTCATCCCGTCTGCGCCGTCACTTCCAACCTGACAAGCTTTGAGAAAGCGTCGCGCTCGCGACTGCATCTTTTTTCTCGACCAGGGTCCCACCATGGACCCACTCCCTTCACCTGCCACTCACCGAGCCTTCACCTTGGAGGGGCTTCAAAAAATTATTGTTTGCTTCGCTCATCACCACTAACATTCACCACCGCCTACCTACTAATTTTCTCTCTACATATCCCAAAACCACCTTATCGCAATGGCTCCCACACAACAAGCTGCGTGGAGGAACGCTCCCACCGCAGATGATATTGCGCGCCGTCAGGTAAATTACCAATTGGCTTACTTATGATCGCATCTCGAATCTAACTTTTTGCGCGCCCAGACTGTCGGCATTAACAAGGAAACTGTCACAAACATTTCCTCAACCGATTATCCCGGACACCACCCTGGTGAGGATCTCGAATACTCTCTTGATCGTTTTCGTGATGCCTTCTCGGTGAACTTTCACCAGAACGACCAGTTCCTCTCATCTTTTTCACTTGTCGGAATCGACGCCTCGCTCGCAAACGCTTTCCGCCGCATCCTCCTCTCCGAGATTCCTACCCTTGCTATCGAGAACGTCTATATCGAGAACAACACCTCTGTTATCCAGGATGAGGTCCTCGCCCACCGTCTTGGCCTTGTTCCTTTCAAGGGTGGCCGCGAGGGTCTGCACAACTTCCTTAAGTGGCACAAGAAGCCAGAGGCTGGCGAGGATCCTTATGCCGGCTGCTTCGACTGGAACACTGTCCGTCTCGAGCTCAACGTGACGTGTACCGTCAACGAGGATGCTTCGCCTTCCGAGAACGACCCTCTCAAGGCGTATCATAATGCTCACGTTTATGCGCGCGACATCGTCTTCGTGCCCACTGGCAAGCAGAGTGAATACTTTAGTGGCGAGAACGCTATTGCGCCCACAAATCCTGATATCTTGATCGCCAAGCTACGACCCCGACAGACCATCAACCTCGCTATGCACATGCACAAGGGCATTGGAGCCGATCACGCCAAGTTCTCCCCCGTTGCGACAGCCTCTTACCGTCTGCTACCCACCATTACGATCACCAAACCCATTCTTGGAGCCGATGCCGAAAAGTTTGCCAAGTGTTTCCCCAAGGGTGTTATTGGACTCGAGAAGGTTACGGCCCAGGACGCCGCAAAGGCTGGTAGTGGATACGAGGGCCACCAGGGCGAGACTAAGGCTGTGGTCGTCGACGCCATGAAGGATACTGTTAGCCGTGAAGCTCTCCGCCATGAAGAATTCCAAGGCAAGGTGAAGCTCGGCCGAAGACGGGATCACTTTATCTTCTCTATTGAGAGCACAGGGCAATGGGACAGCGATGAGCTCTTCCTCGAGTCAGTTAAGCATCTAAAGCTCAAGTGCAAGAAGCTTGAGCAGCAAGTTATCAACATGGCGCGGTAATCTGCTACATTGATAAAAACGGAGATTGGGTCTTGTTTGGCGCTTTTATCATAATTTGGTTGAAATTTAAATCTTGTTTTGCGGTCTCTACGGTTAGATAAAAAGGAATGATACCATGACCACATCATAATACTCGTCACCCGTCTTTCTTTACTCTATGGCAATACCTGCTCCTCTAGTCTTTGTTGTTTATCTGATTTCCATTGTAGACCGATTGTTATGTCCAACGCCGAAAGATGCCCAAAAGCCTGAACGCCGAGCGCCAATTTGGGCCAAGGATAGGATATGATCAGGAAGCTGTCTTGAATTTCAAGTAAAAATTAAATTCGAGAGGGAATGCAGGATCAGTGACGACGACTTGCTGCCCGTCTTCAAGCTCGAGCTCGTTAAGCGTCTTGTTCAAGTTT
This sequence comes from Fusarium longipes, assembly GCA_013618495.1. NCBI lineage: Eukaryota > Fungi > Ascomycota > Sordariomycetes > Hypocreales > Nectriaceae > Fusarium > Fusarium longipes. The sequence goes on along the minus strand of JABFEY010000032.1, from coordinate 305,721 downwards.
GGACGCGTCTGTTCCTCCAAACCTGGGGGAAACTGCATATACAAGGTCTTTCCTTCAGCACGGATAGAGGGCTTCTTCAGCTGAGCTTCTGGTCGGATGGCGAACGACTCGATCAAATCTTGCAATGTGGCTTTGGGATCAACCTCAAGAGGGCGAGCTTGGCGTCCACAAACAGGACAGTCGTCCTTCTTCTCGTGCTTGAAGGTGTATGTGTAGATGCTATCGTTGCCTGAGTACATCATGTAGTTTGTTTCAAAACCAAGACTCGGTGCCGAGCTGGTCGCGATCTTGAAAGCTTCATTGCAGCAAGAGGCGGCGATGATGGCATTGGTCGAGGCAATGGCCGGGATAATATTTTTGATGGTTCCTTGTGTTAAGGAGTAAGTGACGCCAGAAATGCCGAATTCTTGAGCACGGGTGAGAGCCTTTTGGAACAGCCAGGTGACGTGCTCTGGGTCATCCTTGTCTAGCTTTGGGAATGGCTTCTCTTGCTCCCAAGCAATAACGTGGGCCCATTCAATGCAATGCTCGGGCTGTCGAGGGATCGATGCGATTGTGCACAACGGAACAGCCGCACGCGGAGCGTGCATATCGAGCTGACACTCGATACACGAGGTCATACTGGGCAGAATAACTCGTGCTTGACCCTTGAAGCCTTCAGTACCGCCATCGATAAGCGGCTTAAGACCATCGGCATCCTCGGCTTCTTCAGCAATAGAGACAAGCATGGCATTGATCCAGCGACGGGCTTCAATGCTGTCCAGGCCGCATATAACAAGCTGGAACTGCTTGTAGAACTCCTCGTCAAAATCTTGAATGCGGTTGTTATGCGCTGTGATAGAGACACCCTTAACTCTCTTTCGAACAAATTCGGCAGCGACCTCGGCTTTATATTTTCCGACATCATCCTTCCTGAAAAGGAATTGCCGGTTAAGATTGGATATGTCAATGGTATCTGTAGTAAGGTGAGTTAGCATCTGTGAGCAGTGAATGGAGGACTCAACGTCGACGAACCCATGTCTATCACGTCAATGTTCTTGAATCGCGACATGGCAAGGTTCTTGAGGATCTCGCATCCTAGACCACCCGCGCCACTGTATCATTCAAGTCAGTTTAATGCTCATAATATCGTGAAAGGAACGTGACTGACATGACCCTGCGTAAGGTTAGTGTGACGTCCAACTTGACGGTCTTGGCATGGAAAGACTCACAGGACTTTGAACTTTTCGAATTGAGCTAAGAATTCTGGTTCTACGGCACCAGGATCTGTATAGGGTCCCGCGTTACGACGGATCTGGTCGAGATATTTCCTTTCATCATGGTCAGCATGGGCGGTCCGAGAGCTATATCTTGAGCTTCAGGCTACAGCAGTAGATGGAAGGGGAGGACAAGACGTTACCATCGCGTATCTTCGTAGCCATCAGCTGCTGTTTGAGTATCGCAAGCCATGTTTTCTTTGGTTCAAAAAGTTTTAGAGATTCAAGAATGATTCAGGTTCGTAACCTAGAGAACAGGAAGGGAGGAATTGTAAGAGAATGCGTGGGGGAGGATCGTCATTGCCTAAAGTACCTGAGCTGGCTCGGTGAGTCTCGGTGAAGGTGGGGTCACCGTACCTTTACTAAAGCATCCCATCTTGAAAGTGTTGTCCATCGACCTACAACTATCAACAAACTCAAGAAATGCCCTGTTTTTAATGAGTCATCCAAGGTAATTTCTCAGACACAAAATTACTGCCACTGGTCAAAATGGACGATCTACTCACGCCCGTGAGCACCACCTATCTCAATCAACGAAAAGAGCCCGAAGCACTCTTTACGGAAATCAAAACATCCTCTCCTCAACCAGAACCAAGAAAGACCAGTGTCATCTCAACAGCCGATGATGCCGTAGACGTTCTGAAGAACGAACCCGACTACGATAACCTCATCCTGGTTTTGAGATTTCTGACAAGTACTAAACACTTTTCTGTCTCAACGCCCAGTCCCAAGAGCGCATTGATTGTGCATTTGCTAGTCTCCGAAATTGCGCCAAATTATTGGACTTTATTACTTGAAGGGAACTTTAACGATGGTGCTCAAGATTCGGTAGCACTTCCTCAAGATGCCGAGCTATTTCTTGGCTGCATCAGAAGTCTAACTGGCCTTAACGCCGTCATTACGCAGATCAGAACTCTCATCCAGGAGTCACGAATGGGAGGGAAAGAGGAAAAGAGGACCGACTTATCCCTGAATACCAACATTCTTTTGAGTGTGTTATCTGCGATTCTTGGTAGCCATGAAGCGATATCCGCAATATGGAGTGCGACAACAAAAGGCATCTCGAATCCTGCTCTTCAACGAGTTCAGTCTCAGAAATTAGCTTCAATTCTCACCAACGGCCAAATCGTGTCAACTTCAGCCGAAGCTTTAGAAGTCATTGGCCGTGACCGGGAGAGGGAAGAAACCAAATGGATTGCCGATGGACTGCAGTACAGCAAATGGATGGGAAACAGTATCGTCTCATGGGTTAGGTCGTCCCCTGAACAAGATATCATGACTTTTGCTTCCGAGCTATTTCAAAAATCTTTATCACTACATCACTCGGGTAAAAATCACAATATCTTTATGTATCAGCATATGCTTACTACTCTGTCACAGAAACCCTTATCAAAACTGTCATTGATGGACTCCTTCTTTCCAAAGGGAGCTCAGTGCAGACTTTCACAAAGATTGCCCTTGGCCAGTCACGATCTTCCAAGAAAGTTATTCAGATTCTATTGCACCATGTTGCGCGCAAATATTTGGACCATCTGGCTCTAGATGACACATCTCCAGACGACCACGTTTCTGCAGTAGCTGGACTACTGAAGGATTTAGCTTTGAACGATGAGTCTAGAAGAGACATACTAATAGATTGGTGTGCGTCTTCTTCAGGTGCAGGCCTTGGGGACGGGATTGGCATTCGCCGTGCTGTAATAGCCGCGCTTTCCCAAGACCGAGAGGCCATCATATATGTGTTGGAAAAGAGTCTTGCGCAGTTTGGAGATGAGTTGTACATCAGACACTCGGCAATACTGCAGCAGGATGGTAAGCTCTACCCAAATTTCACAAACTTGGTTACCAACCTGCTAACGCTTCAATAGTACACACACAGATTCTGCTCCTAGCAGCTGGCCATGTGCATAGGATATCCCCCATGAAGCTAACTTTACTTATGCGGGTTGGCACCTACATGACTACAATCTCCAACCGTATCGGTTCGACTCAATCAAGAGCTCAGTTTCTCGGCCTCGTCGTGGGTGAGGCGCTTTCTGCTCTAATTGATGATAACAAGAAGAGGCTAGACTTCAAGATGGAGGAGACGGACACAGAAGAGGCACGACAGTTGAAGGGACTTACAAAAATATCTGACCCTGTTGGGCCGATTGATCCTATTCTATCAAATCTCCTGATGGAAACGACACCCCCAAAACGGAAATCTGCGGTGTCTAGTAAGGTTGTGAAGAAGAAACCCAAACAAAAGAAACCCCTCATCACAGAGGTCAAGCCAAAGGCCATCATAGAGGAAATCGATTCTTCAGAAGAGGATGAGGACCTGGTCCCTTATTCCAAGGACTCAGACCCCGAGGATTCTGACGATGACGCGACCCTGGTCCAGCGCAACAAACCCAAAGCTCCTGTCTACATCAGGGATCTTATTTCGTACTTCAGAGACTCCGAAACCTACGATAAGCAGTTACTTGCTCTCCAAACCGCTCCAGTCCTTATCCGACGCAAGGCCAACTATGGCACTGAAGTTGGCTTCCATGCTGATGAGTTAGCCGGGCTTTTAGTGGGTATCCAAGACAAGTTTGACATTGAAAACTTCCAAGACTTGCGAGTACAGGGCATGGTAGCACTGGTGGTTTCCAAACCTAAGACAATGGCGCCTTGGTTCGCACGCACTTTCTTCGAAGGTGATTACTCACTCTATCAGCGAACATCAGTTCTAATTACTTTGGGCTTATCGGCTCGGGAATTGGCTGGTTTTGAAACATCACAATATGAGTCAGCTACTGCTTTTCCATCAAAGCGGCTTCCTGAGAAGATGGAGCAACTATACCTTGGTCCATCAAACGACAACAACGCCCTGCCATCTTCTCAACTGAAAGCACTTCCGGCAAATGCCCTTGACAGCATTTCGCAATCACTAACATCAACGTTCCTCGCCCCATTGGCTGCAGAAGCAGCTGATGCGAACACAGGGCCCGACGTCCTGAAGCTTCAGAGTTTCACTGCACGCTACAAGTCGAAGACCAAGTCTAAACCTCGCGTTCGCGCTATTCCCAACACGACAGCCGCTCTCCTCGCTACATCTTTCTTTTCACCACTTGCTGCCCACTTCCAAGTCGCGCTTCGCTCTGCGAAACCGATTGTCCTCAACCACGCACTTCTGGCGCTTTATTTGCAGACCCTGGGTATTATTGTTCATGCTGCAGGGCCTTCGACACTTTCCTTGCCGCAACTTACATCTGAACTGTGGGATTTGCTACTTGGAGTCCGTGTACATGTTTTGGGTGATCTCGGCGCAACGAAGGGCTGGTTGGTTGCCATGGCTTCACTCCTAGAAGTGAACGGCGGCGACTTGAGACGGCTCTGCGAGAATCAAGGAAGAGAGGTGATGGAGACAAGAGAGTGGGTTTCAATGGTATTTGAGAGGACAAGAGGGGAGGATGGTGGAGAAGAAAACGATGTCAAGATGTTGGCGGCGGGTGTACTCATCAGGCTTGGAGAGGCTATCGAAAAGTACCAAGCTTTGCTCATGGGAGACATGATCGGATTTCAATGAATACAATATCAAAGTCGGAATGAGACCTGATTTTACTCGTTCTTTTCGTAATTAACCATTATCATCATACATCGTTTACATACCAAGGGATTCCCGTTCCCAGATCGATGCTTCCTATACTACCAAATTTATCTCGAATTTTGATATCACAATCTCACAACCCACAGATCCGTATATGCATACTCAAACCTATAACGAAGCTTCTACCGGTTCCAATCTGGTTGTGCTCGCTCTTCGAAGCGGTAGACCCGATAAAGACGCATTTACGTGACTGAGATGGTCACTCAAACTCATAGCCAGACGTCGAAGCTCTTCCTTGACATCTTCTGACGTACCCCTTCCTTCCAGAACCATCGGAGCAGGCGCTGTGGGCGCGGGTGGCAGAAAGCCTTGATGTTGAGAAGGGCCTGTGTAGTTATCCCGGGCCGACGGTAGATCTGGGAGAGGCTGAAGTGGAGGGGGCTGCAGCGCAAGTTCAGGAGCTGCCAGTGTATGGGGAGCAAAGGACTCAGGATCCGTGTCTGCAAACTCGCTAAGGGAGTATGGCCTATCAGTCAATGCGACCCCGTTGGTCGAGGGAGATTGAGATGGGGCTGAAGTTTGTTGATATAGCGGGACCTGAGTCTGCTGGTAGTCCATCTGGGGGTCGTTGAGCGAGAGGTCTGCAACAGCAGTTGCAAATTCAGAATCATCGGACACGTAGATGGAAGGTTCTCTTATACTATTGGGCATGACGTAGAGAGAAGCGTGCTTTTCCAATTGGAAAGGATCTGCTCCTCCTATTTCCGACCCGGCCAGAGATCCCACATCGGAGTGTGAGGTCGATGGTCTTGTGTAGTCCCCCATAGGGATAGGGTCCGCCAGACTCATGTCCAAGTCGATAAGACTGCCCGTTGATACGCGGTTGTTTCCGGGTGAAGGAACTGCGAGGTCGTTGAACTGAGCTGAAGGCTGAAGTGGCTCCGTAGGGGGGTGGATAAGACGACTGGTGCTGGGTCCTTGATCATCGTTGAAAGGAAATCTGAACATCTCAGGATTTGCCGAAGCAGGAGGGGCCATTGATGGAAACTTCCAGTCTCGTGTTCGACGGTTGTTGCCCATATCTGCTGGGTCGCTAAGCGGCGGCTTGTCGTAAGATACATCACCAAAGTCATAGTCAGTAGATGCCCTCGGGTCGCCTGCCCGAATAGTATTCAGGTCGACGAACTCGGAGAGATTACTGCCGTCGAGGGACATGTCAAGGTCGATGAGTGATTCTCTCACGCCAGGAGACTGGGACGAATCATTCCGCAAGGGCAGATCTGATGCTGGAGGGGGTGGGGGAGGTTGAAAGTCGGAAGTAGGTGGAGGAAACGGGCGACCATAATATGCTCGAGAGTTGTCCTCATAGTTCGATATCGTATTTGGGTCGAATAATTTTTCCAAGGGCGCCTTCACGGAGGGAAGATGAGGTGGTGGACGTCGACGTCCTTTCGGCTTTTGAGTACGCGAAGCATCATCAAGTCCGTCGTGCTTGAAATCAACATTGGAACCATAGACATCAAAAACTGCTTGGGCATCGCCAGTTTGAAGTACTTGCTGATCGAAGGCAGCAGTTGTACTAAAGTTCCACTCGTCATTATCCAACTGCAAACCTAGGTCGGAAGGCCCCTGAGCTCCTCCTGCAGAAAAGAGGGATTTGCGAACACCACCTTGCGCCTCCCACAGTTTGTAGCCTCTAACCAAATGTGCCAGGCTCGAAGTAGGATAAGCGTCCTGTGTATTAAATATATATCGGTGTCGTTGAATTTGTTCAATTGGGGGGCGTTGCTTAGGGTCATCCACTAAGCAGTACGCCACGAGGTCTTTCAGGCCCTGAGAATATCGATCGCCCTCAAGACGAGGGATGTGTTGTTTGAGGTAAGATCCTAGCCTGTTGAAATCCATCATACCGGCAGCCACGCTGGGCGGTAGGCCTGATGCAATCTCAAAGACCATGGCACCAAAAGCCCAAATGTCGACCTCGGTACCGTAGGAAGTACTGTTGTCGAATAGCTCGGGAGCCATCCAGTGAGGCGTACCGATAACAGTTGAACGCTTGTCGAATTTGGTTTCAATGACACCGGCAACTCCAAAATCGCAAAGCTGCACGTTTCCATCTTCGGTAACCAAAATATTCGCACATTTAATATCTCGGTGGATAATTCCTTGGCCGTGGACCCAGTAGATAGCTTCGGCCACCTCGCGCAATATGGGAATAATCCATTTCTCCTGGAGACCGCCTGGCGAAGTCGGTTTCATGAGAGTAGCCACACTGCCTCCGGCGCAATATTCTGTGATCATCCACATAGACTGACCAACAGGAAGAGCCTCAATAACATGGTTAATATTCTTAGCGCCGCTGTCACTAAGAAGCTGCAAGGCATTAATCTCCTTGAGTAAATCGCTGTATGTATCGGCAAGCTTGGGGTTGACAGTATCACTCTCTTCGATGTCGATAATCTTGACAGCAACAAGCTGATTCGTTGTTAGAGAAGTGGCCTTGTACACACGGCCAAAACTGCCCTTGCCGATGAGCTCTGAAAGGCGATACTGGGGAGGATCTTTTCCAATCTTTAAACATTGCTCGGCAACGACCTTTTGCATTTTCTTTGCATCTTCAATTGCCTTTTGCTTTCCAACTGCCGAGTCTGGCCCTCTAGGTTGAAGCGACGACATTGTGATGAATCTGATGGCGGCTGTTTTGGGCGGATGCTTAGCAGGGGGAGGGATGCAACTAGGTGAGCTAACTGATGTAGATCTGAATTGAAGAACTGATTGATGTGTTTGTTGATTTACTTCATGATAGATAATTTCACGCTGCGCAGATGAGGGGAAGATGACCAGAGATGAGGGAGCAGGTTGCGGCGCTTAAAACAAATTCAAAAAAAGAGACGCGATGCGTTAAGTTGAAGACGAGGGTCTTTGGTGATGTTGAAACCACAAATAGCTTGAGACTGTTGCGAAAGGGGAGACCCCTTGACACTTTCCCCGTGAAATGTTACAGGTTGTGGTGAGCCAATGAGTGGAGATCGTGGAGTTGTGGCGGTGTGCTAAAGTGGCTGGCATTTTTACACTAATACAGCTACCAACCTTATACGTGACCCAGTAAGGTACAATGAGATCAAAAGCTGATGGCGCTTATCAGTGACAAGGTAGCTTCATAACAGATGAGAGTTGGCATATGCTTCAAATCGTGTAGCAACTATTCGTCCATTCCATGTATATTCCTAACTCGTCTCAAGCCTTGGCCATTTCGTAAGTGCCGCCGTCATGTCGTGTATCTCTCCTTATGGCGAATCCTTCAGCCGCTCAAGCATCTTGCCATGAACGTCTTTCCATCCAGCCTCACAGGAGCTTTTGATCATACCGAGCATCAACCTAGAGCATGAAATAGTGACGTTTTCCACAATGTTCAATCCCCCGGTGGCAGTCTCTTCAATCTCCCAAACAGTCTCTAAGATCAAGCCCATCGGGCCTCGTGTTCTAACAAAGACGCCTCTTTGCAAGTCAATGAACTCATATGTGCTGACCACATCAGAATCCCAAAGCCCTGCAGGCAATGTGTGGATTCTGTCTGTTATAGAATAGCATTTTGGTTGTGCAATAGGCTTGAGCCCAAGCGTGTCAGGGATCGAGGGAGCAGGTTGTGGTGTTGGTAGAGCCTCGTACTTGGTCATATAAGGATCGCATTGTATGAAAAAGACATGGTCTTGAAGCATACCGACAGCTTTGGAGACAGCCGTGCCTTCTGGGACAGATGATACGTGTTGTATCTGGGCTGTTGACCGAAACATGGCCTGGAGATATTAGGGGCGATGGGCGAGAGTCAGGAGAACAAAAATTCAATGTCGCCGGCAAGTGCTATGAGCAGCCTATGAATGGTTGCACCAGCGTGGGATGCGAATGAGATAGTCAATTGTGGTTTCGAAGGAATTAGATGATGTTTGCCTCACAATAATGTGTATGTCTTGTACGTCAAAAAAGGAGGCTAGTTGCGTAGTAGTTATTAGTTCGAGAAAGCTTGGGAAATGCAATGAGACGGGACAGTTTTTGTTTCATTGGAGTATCATGTTACAGCCAACCCTGTAAAACTTCACGCGCTACATGTAGAACGTTGGATAAATGATAAGTCAAGTACATAACATGCGGACGTTTTGATAACCCCAAAGCTTCCTATGACAAGGATCTATCAGGCTCTAAGACAGTGCCACTGAAGCAAATGCAATGAGACAAGAGATCGGCTCATTCGATCACGTGATAGCGCGATGAGTCCACTGTTGCCACCTTCCGCGTTTTCGCGTTAACTACCAATCAAGCTCATCCCACTTCGTCTGGACCCTTTAATAATTTTCCAGGGATATGCTACATGACCCATTCAGTTTTGTCTCTCCAGCTGTCGAGGATCAGTTGTCAGAGCTCGCTTTTATATCTCTTATAACCATTTTGATTTCAAAATTACGACATTGAGTTTTGTACAAAACCTTCGCTCCCAAGATGGTTGCCCCAAAAAGAGCGAATCGATCGCATACACCCAAAAAGGGTCCTTCCGCTTCGCAATTGCCCAAGAAGCCTGTCAAAGCCAATCAGAGCATTCTCAGCTTCTTCAAAAAGGCCGAGAAACATGAGACCTCTCTTTTCCTGGGAGAAGCACCAGCTGTTGGAGAGACCGAGGATCTTTACAGTGCCGATGACGCTGACAATTCGACCCGATACAATGAAACCGACTCACCGAACAAGAAACGAAAACTAAGTCAAGAACCCGAGCAAACAGTCAAAACCGAAGTGTCTGTGAAAGTCGAAGAGGTGCTGGTAACCAAGGACCCCTCATCGCCTGTCAAAACCGACGAAGAACCACGGCAGAAGTCGACGAAACCCAAGATTAAGACTCCCTTTGTAGACTCTGAGAGCGAAGACGAATCCGAGGATGAGGCCAATGCCACGAACAACAAATCTGAAAAATCAGCCACATGTACGGAGCTTTCCCCGCATAAAGAGGTCCAGACGGACGAATTGACTAAGGACCATGACAAGAACGAGACAGATACTAGGACCCCGGTTTTGAAACAGGAAGATACGACATCCCAGCATTTTGACAACCTAGAAGACATAACAGATGAGGAATTGCCCGATTTAAACGACCTGGAAGGAGAAGAGATGAGAGTAATGCGGTTCATGAAAGAGCAAGCACGATTAGAAGCGGAAGAAGCAGGAATACCGATCGAAGACTTGGCCGAAGACCCCCTTGACGACGATTCTATGACGGAGAGTTGCCCGATTTGCAACGGCAGTTTGGCTGGGATCTCGGTAGATGAGGCGACACGGCATGTCAATTCTTGCCTCGACGGACACCCGATTCCTTTACCAGAGAAGGAGACAGCAAGACCAGAGAAAGCACCTCCCACAAAGCCCGCTCCAGCCCACGAGGTCGATTCAGCAGAAGTCAGCAAGAGATTTGCGCGTGCTGCTGTTCCTAGACCCGGCCAAGCCAATCCCTTCGAGATAAAAAGTTCCGGCCCTGCTCCAAAAACGGCGTTTTCTAAGCTTATGTCTACCAATGCTGAAGACTCGGCATGGCAGGAGGCGGCTGCTGCCGAGCATGCTTCGCGAGGAAAGCAGGCTTATGAGAGGACATGCCCCTTTTATAAAATTATGCCGGGTTTCTCTATTTGCGTCGATGCGTTCCGCTATGGTGCCGTCCAAGGTTGTAAGGCGTACTTCTTAAGCCATTTTCACAGTGATCACTACATCGGATTGACAGCCAAATGGTGTCACGGTCCCATATACTGCAGCAAGGTCACCGGCAGTCTTGTCAGGAACCAACTTCGCACGGCAGCAAAATGGGTTGTTGAACTCGAGTTTGACAAGTCCTATGACATTCCAGGGACTGAGGGTGCGACTGTCACAATGATACCAGCCAACCACTGCCCGGGAAGTTCTCTCTTTCTCTTTGAAAAGACGATGAAGCAAGGTGCCAATAGTCGCGTCCAGCGTATATTGCATTGTGGAGATTTTCGAGCTTGTCCCGCCCATGTCCAACATCCTCTTCTTAAACCAGAGATTGCCGATTCTATTTCTGGAAAGGTCAAACAACAAAAGATTGATATCTGCTATTTAGATACGACGTATCTCAATCCACGATATTCCTTTCCGCCTCAGAACGATGTCATCAAAGCTTGCGCTGATCTCTGTGGATCAATGTCTCCTGATCCCAATTGTAAAGATGATATTTGGGAGAAGGCCAGTGGACAGGGCACCCCGGCAGTCAGCAAGTTCTTCCCAAACACAAGACCTGCTGAGAATGATAGGGTCGACACCAAGAAAAGGCCTCCTCAGCGGTTGCTCGTAATCTGCGGTACCTACTCGATTGGCAAAGAACGTATTTGTATCTCCATCGCCAAAGCTCTGAAGTCTAAGATCTTTGCGTCACCTGGCAAGATCAAAATATGCAAACAACTTGACGATCCAGAACTCTCTGCGCTCTTGACATCGGACCCTCTCGAAGCGCAAGTGCATATGCAGATGCTGATGGAGATTCGTGCTGAGACGCTCCAAGAGTATCTCAATAGCTACAAACCATACTTTAGTCGTATAGTTGGACTTCGCCCTAGTGGTTGGAACTTTAGACCTGCAGGCAAATCTATCGGTGCCAACACTCCACCCGGAAGCATTCATACACAACAGATTCTTCATGATAAGAATTGGCGTACAAGATTTGGATACAAGGACTTTGTTCCACAGAGAGGCAGCACCAAGGAAGCCATGTGTTTTGGGGTTCCATACTCGGAGCACAGCAGTTTTCGAGAGCTTGCCATGTTTCTCATGAGTTTGCGAATCGAAAAGGTTGTCCCCACCGTCAACGTGGGCAGTGAACAGTCAAGAAAGCGAATGAAAGGTTGGATAGATCGTTGGCTATCAGAGAGGAGACGCGCAGGATTGGTGATACCGCTTATTGAAGGTGAGGATAGCGACCAAGTGGCCGAGAAAGAACTGTGGGATGGTAAGCCTGGCAAAACAGGCGGGGCATTTTGGTAACGATGATTATGTTGAAACGATAAATGGTATATTCTTTGTAGTAGCGAGAATTGAGATCTTTTTAATGACCTTCCGCATCAAAGTCGCAATAGTGATAGGTTTTTGACAGGATCAGTATATAGTTGCCACGCCTAGCTCACTTGAGCGTTAAATTACTCACAATGCTCAGCATGTTGAAAAGAGGAAAAGAACAACATTTCATTATCCATATCAGGAGCCAACGCCTCATGAGTTCTCCTTTTTTACCATGTCATCTTTGATGCAGACCTCTAGAAGTCAATTCCGACACGGTTTACACTCCCTCTCACCCATCTTTCGTTTTTGAGCCGCTCATTTCGCCTTGGCCTGCTGAGCAGCCGCTTCTATAAAACACAACATGTCAGTTCACTAATCTTGCGTGAAAACTCCGGATACATATTAAAAAAAAAAAAAAGACTTACCTCTACGGGTGGCGTCTTCGAGTAGCTGCGTGTCGACCGACGCACCAGGAAGGTGAACATATCTCACGACCGAGCCTCTAATGAAGACGTTCTTGACGGAGCTCTATAAGACAAGTTAGTCAATTTCCACTCATAACTGGACCATTTCAGCCAGGCTGAGAGCGGGGAATCTCGGGGTTACGCACGAGATGAGGGTACTTGAGCTCTTCAACAACCTGGATGTCATCGAGCTTGATGTTCAGGTACTGGTCCACACTCTTGAGAATGCCCTTGAGCTGAATATCGTTCTTGAGCTCAACAGTGACCTCGTGGTCAATAAGGGTCTTGAAAAAGCTATAAGGCAAGGAACGTCAGCTTGAGAGCAGGGATGTGTTGGTTGGGTGTGTTTGAAGTACCTGAAGAAGAGCATTGTGTCGGTGACTCTTTTACGATCGCGGCCTTAGTCCCGGATAAAATAAACGTGGTTCGTGAGCTCTTTTACGAATATAAAGAGTCAAGCTATAAGGCTTTCGGGTAATTAATGTGCGTATTCGTTGAGGGAGGCCGTTTAGATCGTTGGTGGTGCAAGATCTCCATCATGATAGCGGCTACAGGTACACCTGTGTAAAGTATGGTCACGTGACCGATCATGGCTTCTCCAGAACAACACTATCGACAGTCGCTGCAAGACTTTGTTCAGCCCTTAAATGCTCATTACTTTTCAATTTATTAATTGTATTTTCTTGATTAACCCAGTTTTCTTATATATAGCATCTGAGTCAATGATTTGGTTTGGTGTGTGCACTTAGTCTTACATAAAATCAGGATTGGTTAACTACCGCGATACATGCTATGATAAAAACTGGCTGGTACAATGGCTATGAATAGTGAGAAAAGTCTTTGATGCTCGAACTAATCTCGTAGCGATTTTCTTCGCGCGGGAATTTGCGATAGCAAGTATATAATTCCCATGTAGTTCCCATTCCTTTCCCCGAATACCTTTCCAATACTGCTGTAATGTCTCCATTTACATTCATGCTCTGTACAGGAATAGCAGTGTTTTGCGATCCCAACGCCATGCGAGCCCGGGAAATATCGATGCCTTTATTTCGTGATTCGTGCGATTATTTGATGATGGTTTTTATGTTCTATGCCACATAACGGTATAAAGAGGGTGCCCCGTCTTCATCGGGTCGTTCGAGGTATTCTCTGGCGATAAGATCTTCAATACGCTTTTTGATGAGTGAGACTTCAGGACGGAAGCGACCCGAGAGTTGAGTAAGAACTTCGCTGGTCAGCTGCGAATGCGAGAGTTCCTTTCGAGATCTATGGAAGTTAGTGTCTGAAACTAGGGTGCAGAATAGAAAGAGAGCATGCATACTTCATGATTCTCACAATCGCTGCGTCAACAATGTGAGCTCTCGTTTGGTTGTTCTTCTCCTCGGTGGTCTTTCTCTCTGATGTGTCTTCCACCTTCGACACCGCGTTGATGATGGGCGCTTTGATTCGGATGGTCTTGCTCTGGAAGGATGCGTTGAAAGTAAATTTGTCGCCCGGTTTTACTGACTTATTGAGCGGATCCTTGAGCAGGACACGAGACTTGGGTGCTACAGCAATAGCAGTCAGCGTCCGCATGAGGTCCTGGTTTGAGATGTTTGTCTTGGCCTGGATCTCCTCAAATGTCAATGCCTGGTCATCCTCCAAATCGTTGAAAAGAAGCATGACGACCATGGCAAATGTCGGCACATTGATTTCATATCTTCGCTCTCGTGACAGAGGGCCAGACTTCCCAGGGATGGCCGGGAAAGTACACTTGATGTCGGAACTACCAGTTGTGCCGATCCAGGTAAGCTTGCGCCCATTGCGATTAGTTAAATAGAACTGCTCGAAGCTCGCCTGCAGTCGTTGCAAATCAGGTGGGTACGTGCAAGTAACACGAGAACCCTCACCAATCTGTGCGGTACGCCCCATGACCTCGGGTGGCCAGTAGTTTGTGGTCAAAACGTTGATGTTAAGATCGATAGTCTTACTACCGTCTCCAACACTGCGGATGTGGTCGCGGTAGCCAGTGGTGAGCTCCGTAGACGTGACCAGATCCCTGAACATGCCTTCGAATTTGCTGGTAAACTGCTGTCCGAGCTCCTGCTTCATCCGAGAGATGATTTGCTTCTCGACATCATGACTTTCGGATTTACCGTGGAGCAGTCGTCTAGCTAGATGTCTCTGGTAGTATGTCTGGAACAGATCTCTATCTTGAAGATACCTGATCAGAACGATTGCTTTCTCAAGGACGATATCCACCTCTGCTTCTGTCTTGCCCTTGATGCCTCTTTTGAGGTTATCGTCAATGAACAGGGAGACATATTCGGAGCTCCGGTTGAACATGTTGATGAAGTCGGAAAAGCTTTTGGTCAAGGCACTTTGGATGATGAGGTCGTCCTGGAAGCAACGGGTCCAGAGATTATCAAACTTGTCCTTCAAGCGTAGAACATCATCGACCCATTTGATTGCAGCAGCAGTCTGCTGCGCAGCAGCGTTCAAGGTCTTTGTCTTGTCACCTTCGCCTCCTTCTTCTCCATCACCTTGGCCAGTCGAGAAGTCAGTATTCTTCAAAACCTTTTCAATCTCCAAGCCAAGTTCTACCACACGGCGCTGCAGAATGTCTCTCAGAGTGGATTTTGTAGAGTCGACCCTGGAGATGAGCTTGTAGAGAATGGAAAGCTCCTCAATCTTGTCGTTGTCAATCATCCACTTCAATCCACTGCCTTCAAGTGCCAGGAATTCGCCCAAATGCTTTATTATCAGTTCTTGGTCGATGGCTGATGTGACTTTTGGCAGTGTCTCGAGCTCAATCGTGGTTCCGCAACGATCAATTTCCTCATTCAGCCTCGTTTCAGTGTGTCGCAACCACGCCCCAGCGTCCGATTCGCGTAGCAACTTCTCGCACTCGGCGGCATAGTATGCTCTACTATTTTCAAGAAAATGAGGTTCAAAAATTGTCGTGTAGAGCTTGTCGCTTTCTTTCTCGTCTTCGGTTTCGTAGAGGCTACTGAGCATTCGGGTACAGCTTCGAATAAGGTTTCTGTCGATAATATCTCCTTCGCGCTCCATGTTAATCTGGTCGAGGATAACCGATATTAGAATATCAACAACCTTGTCCTTTTGGTTGGTGCTTAGGGATGATCGAAGAATATGTTCTCGAAAAAGCGCAATAGTGGTGGCGAAAATAGGGACTCGTTGCGCTTCGAGCTGAGTATAGCCGCGATCGAGGTACATCAGGATGTCCGCCGTCATGTTCATAGACATGTTGTGATCCTCCCACCTGTCGCGTATGCCCTTGAGGAATCTTTCGCCAGTCTGTCGTCTCTCGTTGACCGATGTCGCTGAGGTTCGTTCGCCTCCAATGTTAATCAGACTCTTGCTGACCAGTTCTCGGATACCGGGAATAACATGCTCGGCAAACCACTGCTCCTCAAAGGCTTTCACCTTTTCGTAGAGGACCTCTCCTTTTTTCTTAAGAACGATCTTGTAGGCCGCTCGGTAGAGTTCTTCGAAAGATAGCCTGCTGCAGTTTTTCATATGGATGTCGTTAAGTGCTTCTCTGAGCATTTTCCAGCATGCCTCGAAGTCGGAACCTTCGCCAGACTCGGTCGGCTAGACATAAAATTGTTAGTGTGTGATTCTCAGCGCGCTCTCTCTCTCTGGGAGCATACTTACACGCACAAGGCGACGAGGGGGGCGAATCCTCCCCCGAGCGCCGGCTCCTCCTCGCCCCGAAATCATGTTTGCTTGCTGATTACCCGCTGGCGATATCGCCCCAACCGATATTATGCGCGATGTTGACGGTTTACTTATAAAAGGTACTGTCGGGAAAGAAAAGCTCCGATGAGCTTCCGCTTGGTATCAAAGGCGATGGATGGTGGGGTAATGAACCAGCAGGTTGCAGCTTCCAAGGCGGGGTGCGCAGTGAATAGCAAGAGGACAAAAGAGGGAGCAAGTCTGGCAGAGAGAACTAAGGGTTCCGGCCCCAAGTTTCCAGTCGAGAACAAGGGGAACGAGGAAACCCCAGGGTTACAGGCAAGAGGCAAGCAATGAATGATGACATACTAAAGATGGCGAGGCTGCAATTTATGGCTGGTTTGTTCCCCGGCCTGCTTTGGTGAATGAACCGCGGGTCCCCTTATCGATAAGTGATCTTTGCCTCAATGGGTCACGATCAAAACAATTGTGGAGGCCAGCTTGAAGCTGACCTCCAGCTGCAAGCCGAACATCGTGGATGTAGAGCAAAGGAAAGTAATCATAAAGAATCGAAAATAAGCTAAGATTTGACGTTTAATTCATTTGTTTTAGACTCTAGGAAGATTCAACTCTGTTTGTTTACACTGTAATTTGAATTACCTCTCAATATCCTATCAGTCGTCTCCAAAACTTTGGACTGGGGTGGCATCTAACTTAGAGATCACGTGTTAGCAGTAGAAGCTCCGAACCTCGATTTTTCCGACCGACAGTTCAGGCGGTCGTAGTAGCCAGCCTCTCAGCCTCACGCCGAATCGATTTGAAGACGACGCGCCCAACAAACTCCCACCTCACCACCACCTATCCCTACAAGCATTTTAAGCGCATAATCCTTCCCGGATCGCCAATATGAAGCTCGTCCGGTACGAACAACTCCCACGCCTTGCGATGCACCTGATTGTGCTAAGCTTCGTTTTCTAATTGGAGCTTTTGGGCTGACTTGATTCTCCTAGATTCCTCATGAAATGCGCCAACGAGACGGTGACAATTGAGTTGAAAAATGGTACGGAGAGCTCACATCCTTTCTCTTGAGCTTTTAAGGAGGCAGCAGCACGCTAACTCATTCTCAGGCACCATTGTCCATGGCACAATCTCCTCCGTCTCTCCCCAGATGAACACGGCTCTTCGTACCGTTAAGATGACCATCAAGGGTCAGGAGCCCATCTCCCTCGAGACTATGAACATCCGAGGCTCCACAATCCGATACTTCATCCTTCCCGACTCACTACCTCTCGACACACTACTCATCGACGACGCGCCCAAGCCCAAGAACAAGGCCCGCAAGGAGGCGGAGCGTGGTGGCCGAGGAGGACGCGGCAGAGGCGGTCCTAGGGGACGTGGACGCGGTGGTGGTCGCGGCCGTGGAGGACGACCTTAAATCGAACGATACGGGAAGATATTGGAGGTCAGATGAGAAGGGGGAGAAGGAGGATGGAAGCGTAAAGGCGCATCATTCGTGGAGTGGCTACGATATCTCGATGATATCACATTTTAAATGGAACTTGGCGTTCGGGTTGTTTAGCCATAAAAACTGTATGAATCTGAATCCCCTTGGGGTGGGTATCGCCTTTTGGTAGGTATGAAAAGATATCTCAATACATGCTCTTGCAAGCCTCAAGTCATGGCAGCATCCCTTTTTTCCTCTCTTTCTTTATTCAGCAGCGCTCTCATAGTCTCTCCATATCCGCACGATCTGCAGTTTCTCCCATCCAGCCTGCTTGCCGCTTGTAGCGACAGTGCGAGCCCGCCATTCGGGCCCAAATCCCTCGATCCGACTCTTAACCTGTTCAGGCTTATTTTGTGCGCAGAGGAGGAGGTAGGCACAGCCACGGCGGGACAGGGTCCGTGGCAGTGCCTCGATCAGCCTGTCTGTTGTTTCCATGCCGTCTACGCCGCCCGCGTAGGACAAAGCCAGAAGGTATGAGTCGTCATCAAAAGAGGTCTTTGCGGAAACTCCCAAGTCATCTGCAACAAACGCTTCCGGTCTGGCAGGCATTTCAGGTGTTGGCACATACGGGGGGTTGAAGATTAGGACATCGATGATGCCCTCACGCCACGGGGCTGTGAGATCTCCCATACACGATCCTAGGTACGAGGCATGAGTGTCAGGGTTGTCAGACTCTGCCTTTGCTACAGTCCCAACAGTCGCGCGGCATGCGAACGCATTCATGTCGACTCCAGCTGTGAGGACCTGGCGTGTGCCAAAGAACTTTTGTGCATGCGCATGCACAAAGGCGAGGACAACCCCTGAGCCCGTGCCGACCTCCACCACAAGCGGCGCAGTATCTGGGAAGGCATTTGATAGATACTCAGTCTCAGAAGCGGACGAGAGTGTGTCCAAAAGGAGATATGAGTCTTCAGCTGGTTCGTAGACCCGCTCATATGGGACATGAGAAGTATCTGGGGTTGGAAGCATGATGTGTGGCGTTTAACGGGTAAGGATGATGTGGTTGTTGTGAGACTTCATGGATTTACAGCTGGAAAACTTGATGGCGCTGTGTGGACATGGCACGTGATATATCGAATGAAGCTGAGACTAGAGGGTCGATGGTAACAGAACCCTGATATAAATCAACCCGAAAGTTTTGAACTTGTAATGAATTGGTAGACATGATGGGCTGTTAACATGGAATGGCATTCAATAGACCTGCTGCTCATAATCAATGTTGTTGCTGAATGTCAGCCTTGAGACCACCAAGACCGAGCGTCTACCAATTCCTCATACAACTTTCCATCGCTTCAGTCCCTTATTGAATTACACACTTGATTTCACAACCCCAATCATCTCTTCCTGGCCCGACTCCCCATTTGATTCCCCATCCCATAGCCTCAACCATCCGAACCAAGTTGCGGTCGTACACGCCATGTAACTGGCATCGGGGACAAAGTCGACTCTTTGTATTATAAAACTTGGGCGGATCTTTGGCTGTGCCATCGCAGAAAGTCGGACAGGTGTTGAGGCCCACGTAAGGCTCGCAGGGTTCTGTAAGGACGACCCAGGTGTGTTTGCATGCTTTGTGTTTAAAGTATGTGACTGTGCACATGTTGAGAGCTCTGGCTGAGAACAAGTTCCCAGCTGTTAAAAGAAAAGACCTTTGGAGTTGTCTGTAGAGACAAAATGCGAAGGCTTTTGGTATTTTTTTCTTAAGGAGGAAGGAGTTGCTATTTGGTGATGTATAAAAAAAGTTTGTTTCTGGCAGTGCCATTGAATCAATGTCAGAACAATACCAAGCAAATGAAACAATAGCTGCCTAGTTATCCAGTGCACACTGCAAGCGTATTCTTAACATGCAATCAGACTTGACCTTGCGCAATGCTCAGGACCCTTGATCTTCCGCTGCTCTAAACGACGACTCGGCTGTATTCTCCCCTCTCAGTGTGCCGCTCTCCTCCAACTCCGAGTCGCTGATAGCGTCTTCGACGGATGGTACTAAACGCGACAGCATAGCTTCCATACGCTTTATCGACTTCTCCATTTTTTCTAATCTATCTGATGTTCCCTCAAACATGTCATTCTCAGAGAAAGACCCTCGCAGCTTCTGTGGCGGAACGCCTGGGAACATGGAGTCTCGTCTCGATGGGCGTCGGCCTCCGGGATCAGGACGGGGCTGAGGCCCCACGTTCCGCGGTTCTATCTCATTTGTAGCTCCGCGTGTGAACTGGCGACGGATGAGATGGTGGGTAAGGTCGTCGTCGACTGCGATATCGTCGTGCACAGTGTCAGGTGGTGGGACTTGAAACACGGCACGCAGATCTCGATGAACCGTCAACCTCCATTTCTTCCAGAACTGGCTCTTGGTTGGCGGCGGAGCCTTGATCTCGCTAGGATCTTCAATCGCTCGAGCAGGCCAGAGCAAGCGGCGTTCAGCAACGGCAATGATAAGAAGCAGGGGCAAATTCAAGATCTTGACAGCCGCAACATGAATTTTGTGGAACCAGCGCGGGCTTACAACAAACTTGAGGGGGACGAATAAAAAGACAGCAAGGATGTTGAAGGGGGGCTGATATGCAAACACAGCGTCGGCTTTGACGCCTTCGAGGGTCAGCACAGCTCGTCGGAAGCTGATCTCTGCTATAGCGTTCGTTGAAATATTACTAAAGGTGTTGGATAGCATGGAGACCAGAATGGTAAGGAAGAGAGTGTTTCCTAGGAAAGCGAACGCAACCATGACACTGGGTCCAAGTAGCCAGTGAAACTCGGTCTGAGGGATCGATCAGCGATCAGTACAGTGACAGGAATAACAAACTTACCGATCGTTGAATACCTGTGCCATCTAGTCCAAACCAGATGTATATCATCCATTTTGATATGGTTCTAGTACGCGTCAGTATCACGTTACACATTGGGCGACACAGCGAAACATACAGAATAGGGTGTGCTCCCTCACCAAGCCAAAGCAGGGAAAGCAGGAACCCCAAGAAACACCAGGCAGACAGTGCTGTGAGGAAGAAGAAGTCTGCCATCATCGACCTGAGAGACAAGAAGACCAAATTGTCGCTAAGCAAATTAAAGGCCAGACGAGGAACTAGTACGGGAGCTGCGAGAGCAAGCACATCAAATGCTTGCTCATCCAAGTTAGTATCGTCCAATTTCCAGCCAAGAAACCGCAGGATAAGATATGCCCAGTAAATGAAGACAAATGTTACATCGAGGAATGACCAAAGGTTCTGGGTGTAAACATTCCTATCAATGTGTTAGTGATATGAGAACACAAATTTCCTCATAACAACATACCATCCATGCGCCAAAATGGTAGCGAACTGATCCAAACCCCATCCAAAAGCAAAAACAGAAAAGGCAGCTTCAGTCGGCCCATAGCGGTTCTTCCTTCTAAGAACCATGACCGCAACATAGAGGGCGAGCAGTATAGCAAACTGGATGGACTCGAGAACGTTTCGAGTACGAGGGACAATCAGACGGTACTGGTTGAGAAGGGGTGAGTCGCGGGGGTCATATATAGAGATAGGCTTCAGCTTGTAATGGTCGGGAATAATGTCCCAGAATGTCGAAGGGGTGTAAACAATTCGACCTTCGTAGATTGCGTTGACCACCTTTTGACAAGTTGCAGAGCTGAGGAAGTGCTTGCTCTCTGTGACGATAGCAACCTCCAAAGAGGGTAATGTCTTGTAGTCAACCCAGGAAGTTGTCCGCTCTGCCTCGTCTCGAATCTCCTCCGGGGCATTCTGGAAGGGCTCGAAGCCTGCAACGAGGATATGAGCCAGTAGTAGAAGGCCATCGTGTCCATCATCGTGCAATTCACCGAAGCGTCTTAGAATGCGCGTAGCAATGAGCTCACATAAAGTAGCACGAGTGAAGTTAACATTGTGACGGTTGTTTAGGTGAGACTGCTCCTCCAAGAACTGTGCACGATTGACCAGCAGGCAGTAGACTGTGAGGCACTGTCAGTAAAGGAATACTTACAACCCGCCATCCTCGACTATTCTCTTTATCTTACTGATGGAAATGTCGTTGAGACCAAAGAACTTATCAACCAAAGGCCGCACAACAGTAACATTAATTCTCAGGTCCTGCAGCTGGGCGAGGCTCAGGTAGTCCTCAACGACGCTGATGATATCGCGACGGATACGGTGAATGTTGGTATACACAGGTAAATGGCTATGGGGGTCTGTCATGCAGCTATACAGGGCCTCGCGGTTGTCGGGTCCGCCAGTACTGAGCCTACTCAGTAAAGGACGACGTTCATCCGCTGAGGGGTCCGGCAATGTAATGCGCCGGCGAGTATTGCTTGCCATGAATTGGCTAGTAGGTCAAGTATTTGCAGAAAATTCAAGTAAGGTAATGCAATGTCTAGGTTAAGGAGTAGGTTAGTGAATAGGACCAAGCTCAATTGTATTGATGGACGTCGCGTAGTTGGGGTTTGAGTTAAATCAAGTTTTGGCCTTTTTTGGCGTAGCGAGTGTGATAAGATAGTATAGTTAGATGCCCACTGTTGCGCTGTATGAAGATCCTCCAGAAGGCTTCATGCAGACAGGCGCTATGGGGCATGTATAAGTGTATAGTTAGCGGTGAAGATAAAATGGAGGTTAATTGACCAATTGCTGTGTATTTGGGAATGATCAAAGTGTTGTAAGGGTTAAATGTACTATTCGCTAAATCTAACGTCATCAGCTTTACTCCCAACCATTAGGTAGTCTAGACTGTTTCGGATTTGAATCTTGGGGTGTTGCATCCCAAAACATCAACCAAAGATAGATGTTAAACTATTTTCGACTCGATTACTTGCATAGCACCGGCACGTTAGAGGAGTTTGTAGCATGTAGTTCTGAAGTGGCACAATCATTTACTCAAGACAACCCACATGAGACATCAAAGCAAACCTCGTACATTATGCCACAATACAATAGCCAGCATCCTACAACTTTGTCGCAGTCTCATCAGCGCCAGCCTCTTTAGCCAATGTCCAGGCGAACTCGGCCAAAGACCCCCTCGTCTCGGCATGCTGTCTCGCCTTCTCACTGCTGGCCTGCCTGAGCGCATAACGCGCCGCGATGCCTTGACACACACCCGCCAGCTTCCAGATGCTAAAGGACATGCCCCACGGCACCTCTGGCTGAGCGTCGTAGCCACTCTGCGCCGTGTACCACTCCAAGATCTTCTCTGGCTGTGGGAGACCGGGTGTCTTACCGGGAAGGAATCCCGATGCGTCGTACGGAGTTGCGCCGGGGGACTTGGCCGTGTAGAAGTTGGTGAGAAAGTTGCAGATGTCGGAGAGGGGATGGCCGATGGTAGACATTTCCCAACTGCAAAAATTGTTAGTACAGCCAGTCCCAAGGTAGGGCAGAGCAGGAGAAAGCATACTCCAATATTCCAATCACTCTCGGCTCCGTCTTGTGAAACACCAAATTATCAATCTTGTAATCGCCATGCACAAGCGTCGCTCGGTCCTTGGGTTGCAGTCGTTCATTCTTAAAGAAACGCACAGTCTCTTCAAAGTATGGCAATTTGCCAACTGGTTCCTTGGTCTCGATATCGACAGCCTTTTCCTGGCTCCCACAGATAGTCACCCAAGTGTTGATCTGTCGAGGATAGAAGCCCGATGGTTTGCCGAATTTCTCCAGTCCAATACTCTTGTAATCAACTGCATGGAACCGAGCCAGGGTCAACACGGCATCGCGCCACATGGCCTCACGCTCGGGGGGCTCAACGCCAGGCATGGTGAAGTCCTCAAAAATACGCCCGTCGAGAAACTCCATGATATAAAATGGTGTTCCGATGACTGAGTCATCCTCGCACAAACAATACGTCTTGGGGACAGCGACATCAGTGTTCTCAAGAGCATGCATGATGCGGTACTCGCGCTCAACCTTGTGAGCCGTCTTTGAGAGGAGCTTTCCGGGCGGCTTCTTACGCATCACAAACCGCTGGCCATCGGAAGCGGTGATTTGATATGTTGGGTTGGATTGACCAAAACCGAACTACTTTGATGTCAGGATGCAGTGCATTACACAGGAATAAACAGCTACTCACTTGTTTAAGGTCAATTGGCGTTTTGATGTCAGGCACGTTCTCAGAAATGAACTTTTCAAGCGCCGTCTCGTCGACGGGCTGTCGAATTCTACCAGCCATGGGAACAAAGTAGAACGAAGTGAAAGCAGATGGGATATGGGTGTGGCTGATTGTTCGATATGCAATTACGTGTTTGCTTCGGATGGACACTCCAGGTCAGACTTGGCAAATATAAAGAAAGGTTAGAGTAAATGGACAAGAATTCAGCGAGGTCGTTGTCAATTACAACTTCTATACGTATGGTATCACGATCAAAAGAGTGAAAGATGCAAGCTAAAGTCAAGACACTCAGTCCTAGGTAGGTTGCTAACGTTATACGAGATGCCGAGGTTCATATCTGGGGGATGCGGTAGCTTATAGCCTCTGTAGCTCATGCGGCCCCTCTTCCCCAAGGCGTCTCCACAATCCCCAGTTCCGTCCCTCGGTTCATACATTCGTTCCCTGCTAAAAGTCCATCTTGATGTATCCGTAATACTTTTATTCTATAAAACAACACACATTTATATTCACGCATACGGACAATTTAAAACACAGGTTTCAACACAATCAGAAGCATCGTGCAATCAGCAAGTATATCACAAAAAGTCACAAAGAGTCATATTTTAAACATTGAAATCCGTCGTTCATTATGAGGATCCTCAAGGCCTCTCCAGCCAAAGTATGCCATTACCCAGTCACTTCTCATACCCCTACTGCGTTCAATCCATCTCTTAAGCAAACTATTGGCATGCACACATAATGAAGGCGCCATATACAAGCTCCCACCGCGGACCAGCCGAAGCAGAATGCCGCTATTCAAGAAACAAGCAAGCGGTATATAAAAGAATAATCCTCCTTGCTCCATGTCTTACACCTCAGCCGCCACAATACATAATATGGAATAAACATTCATGCCCGACAAAAAAATTCAGACAAATGAAAACGAACAAGGAAAACCATGGTGACAAGCCCTCCAAATAGCTTAACGGCCCAGGGTCAAGAGAGCAGAAAATTCCGTGGTATCAGTATCCATAACGCCAAGCCCTTCCGTCTGATGTGGTCGTAGTACATGGATCAATATATGTCGAGATGTTTTTGTGGTCGAGAGTCGTATTGTCGTTATAGATCGTTTACCAGCCCTTCTTCCGAGCGAAGCGCTTATTCAACAATGCCAGCACCTTTGGTACATTGAACTGGACATATTCGAGGTCAAGATCATCTTGGTTGTCCTTTTGCATTTCAAGCAGATCATCCAGCTTCAAATCCAACTCGAGCAAACCTCTGTTGCGACCTGGCTCGGGTTAGCATGATTATGAATTCCGGGATTTGAAATTAACTTACCCTTGTAGTGCAAGGAGATAACAAACGTTCCAGGCAACGGACTAGTAAAGTTGAAGTAGATGTTGGCCCGTCTATTGTCAGGCACGTTGCTCTTCTGAATGACACCCTCCTTCTCGAGTTGCTGATGCGTGAACTTGTATGGACCAAGGACTTGCTGCTTCTGCTGCTTTCTCTTGGTACCCTCACTTTGTGATCGGACGTTGTGCAAGTAGCTCTTGTAAGTCTCAAGCTGCCCGTTGAGATACACGTTGTGGTCTCGAATGGTCTTATAGACCTCCTGCAACTTCTGAGTCTCTGTGATCACACCTTCCTTGAGAGAGCCGAGATGTTGAAGCTCTTGCTCAACTTCATCGCGAAGGAGACTGAATTGGTCGGCCTTGTCAATAACATGCATTTCCTGAAGCTGGGAAAGCAGTTCCATGGCACGAATACCCTTGCGCACCATGACAGCATCGCTGCGGTTTGTGGCTGCAGCATCAGCAATACGTTCCAGTCGCAGCGGACGCCTGGCTACGCCACTTGTAGAGGGGATTGATCGCATCACTTGGACAAAGATAGACTTGGCTTCCATGAAATACACTTCCTCCTGGGTGATGTCCAGGGCTGCCGTAAGATCACCGATAGCTGACTCCCATCGGCTGAACAGGGGCAAGTTGATGACCCTGTTTTCTTTGCGGGGCAGCTGAGGAGGCGAAGCTCCCAGTTCCGACATGATGATGGCTAGATGTGAGTTTTCATCTTTGCACAGTTCGTTGTGATGCTTGTCGATGAGCGAATGCATAGCATAAACTTCGTTAAGAGTGATCTCAAGCTCAAGATCCTTCTTTGAAAGCGCAACGTAGTTGTCCATTTCGAGACTCTCGTAGAAGTCCTGTACTTCGCAGAGGTCAAGCATGAATTTGTTGATTCTGTCCTTGTTCTGATGGATGAACGGCTGAAGCTTAGCCATGTACGGTTCCTTGGCGTAAGATGGCTTGTTCGCAAGGTTCTGGAGCATCTTGGCAATGTAAGTTAGAGTTCGCCGAGGTCGTTCGGCCGGGGTTCCATCGATAAGCATATACGATTTGGGGGTAACGATTGCAGGGTTGATGAAGCGCAGGAAGAAAAATCCACCGATCAAGGTACAGATGACCTGGTCATTAGCATCAGGGTACTTGCGCTTGGTCAAGCTCCTGATCTGCTTGCAGATCCAACGGATACCATAAGGCGCTTCCTCGAGGCCCTCGATGATAGTCGTCAAGAAGCCGTTAGCAATCTCGGTCAACATAGTCAGGCGGGGCTCGATAATGGCCTGGACTTGAGGATTCTCGGCAGCTTGCTCGCCCGTGATTCCCTTGGGTAGATGAGGGGGCAATTGACCGGTATCCTCCTCAATTTGTTCGATCATTCGCTCATAAACTTTGAGCGGGTTGATTTCAAGATCAAGATCTCTCAATTCGATCAAGCCATTGATTCTATCAGCAAGTACCGACTTGAGAAAACTCTGACCGGGTCCTCTTCGAGTGTATGTAGTCATCATTCGGGAGACGGGCGTATTGGCGCGAAGCAAGGAGGAGTAGTCGGGTGTGTTATCGAATTGATATGTCAAGACGGACTGGATTTTGTAAGCTTTTGCAGTTCAGTGTATATCATGATTTCAAGGCGTACCTGGAACATAGTGAGAAGAAGATGTTCTTCACGACTCTCGTATTGGTTTCCATAGATGGTGAACATGACTGTCTGGAGCAGGGAGTCAATCTCGGACATAGAAACTAATCTGCAAAGATGAGCAATGTGTCTTGGCTCAGACTGCAGAAGAAAGAGAAGGTTTCCATATTTTTGCGTCTTATCGTCGTTTGGGAAACCGCCCTGCTGCATTTCAAGAGCATCTTCAAGATGGCTAGCGACTTCATTTTGCTAATAGCTTGTGAGAATTGGTCCATTAGATTGTCAATAGTAAGCGTACCTCCTCCAGAGCCATACGGTTCTGAATTAGCAATGCAATTCGGGAGTCCAAATACCGAACATCCTTTTCTAGAACGAAGTTCTTCTTGGATTGTGATGAAATTTTCGATTTGAGATCACGCAATGCCTTTTGAGCTGTAAGGGAGTCAATGGTTCAGCTTCTCAACATGCAGAATAATTGGCACCTACCTTTGGCAAGTTCATCCTCGATCTGGAGGTCTCCTTCATTGGCGGAAATTGACATATACAATGCCGACATGGAATAGCGTTTCGACTGGCGCGCAGAGCGCGACCCATCATAGGAGGACATGGTGTTCTGACGTGATATAGGCTGGAAGGAGGAGGAGGAGGCGGTAGAAGCTCGGGATGGTGTTTGTAACATGACTGACATAATTCGTCTGCTACAACTCGGGAGAACAAAGATTCAGGCTCATATGCCTCTTGAAACTCAGACAGAGCTTCGTTATTACGGTCGTGCTGAGCTGGGTTGACTCAGCTGCCCCGGGCAATCGAAAGCGTGCCAGTTTGTTCTCACCACTGTGAATTGAGACAGAAGAGGTTGACAAGTCGTCAAGTGATGGCCAGGCGTGTAGACAGTGATACCGATGTGTTGATAGGCTATAGCAAGATGATCAAAAGTTCGAAAAAGAATCGGTCTTGCGACAAAGTGGTCGGTTTCGTCGGTGGTTATGAGGTGTGAATGGCGGTTTGGGCGCGCAATTAGGATACGGTTGATCGGAAGACAAATGAGGAGAGGGCACAAGCGACGATGGAAAATGAAAAGCAACGATAGCAAGTCAATGGGGGGCGACAGAATATCACGAAGCAAAGTCCAGAAAAAAACCTCGGTCCCACGAGGAGAGCAGGAAGCGTCCAAGCAAGAAAGAAGCGCAAAATGGAGGACAAAAAGACAACGGATTGATCGATGGTGATAACGAAAGTGGAGGTGGTAGCGGTGGTGGTGGTAGTGATAATGGTGGCAGACAAGGCAGATGTTGGAAGGGGAAGGGGGGCCGTGATAGAATTGTACATGTACAGGCGACGCAACAATGAACAGACAACCTAAGTACCTGGACTAAAGGGGTACTTGTCGTGGAGTGGTTCAGGTAGCGGACTGCAAGGTACCAGACAAGGGTGCAATCTGTATCGTCGGGCAGATTTATGCACGGCTGAGACGCGGACTTCAGGAGGGAGAGACGGCGCGTGGGACGGTCGGTGGATCGTTGGCGTTGGAAGCTGCAGGGACGTGCGTTGTGGGTTTTAGGCTTGGACTTTGTGTGTGTGGGGGGAGAGAGAGAGAGAGAGAAAAGATAGGAGGAACAGAATAGCAGCGAACGCGAAACAAGCGATGGTGGATGTAAGGATGGTTGCCGTATCTGAATCATAAGTACGTAGGACGACTGATTGATGGGCAACGGTCGCCTTGGAGTAAATCGTTAGAAG
This sequence comes from Fusarium longipes, assembly GCA_013618495.1. Lineage (NCBI taxonomy): Eukaryota > Fungi > Ascomycota > Sordariomycetes > Hypocreales > Nectriaceae > Fusarium > Fusarium longipes. The sequence goes on along the minus strand of JABFEY010000032.1, from coordinate 277,413 downwards.
CGGAAGAGGCTGTCCAGAGATACGATAAACAAACAGGCACAGGTGGCTTTGTAGCGATGTAATCGGTGGAAGGTACCTACCTACCTACCTCATAGGTACTAAGGTAGAAGGTATAAATGGGCTACTACAGAAAAGCAGGAATCAGGGGTCAGGTATCATCTGAGAGCAGGTAGAAAACAAATAAGTGTCAGGAACGGGAAAGCAATAGAAGTAGTACTATCTTAGGCAGGTACGGCATCCGTATGAGTTTACTAAGTTAGGAGGATGCCAGTGATGAGATGATGCATAGGTAGTGAAGAGATATGGCTAATTGGTGATGAGAGCAGGTATATTTGTTGTCTACCTGGAGCAGCGTCGCTGGAGTTTGACACAGGCACCGGAGTAAATAAGTCAGCCAGAAGGACTGCTATTGGTAGTAGGTGGAGTCTTGCTATGTTTTGGCGATGGCCTCAGAGTTGAGGCGCAGTGGTATCAAAAGCAACATAATATTATCACGATGACCCGCAGGAGTCTTCAACAAATAGATGCCTTCACTATTACAATTCTGGCTGCTTCGAGACACAGCAAGCAATGCACATACGGAAAGGGAAGATAAGGGACAGAACAGACCAAGCAAGCCCTGAAAGGTTCCATAGACTGGCTGGGGTCAGGGGCAAAGACGGGCCACGAAACCTCGCGGGAGACAAAGACAGAGTGGATGTGAAAACATGATCGTTTTTAGAGCGGGCTCTCGCATCGCAGCGGGAACCGACAGGGGCCCATGACGGATCAGCAGCAACTTGCCATCGCCGTTGGTGATGGTACGGGATCGTGCAAGGTATAGAATACCTCAACGGCCACGGTTGACGAGACCGTTGGAGCTCTGTAGATGGGTAACAAAGAACCCTTTCGCTTAATTACGCTGTCTCCATTTTTGATGCCAGTTTCCACGGACATCGCTTTGACTCTGCACTGTTAGAAGCGTCAGCAGTAATATTTATGTCGCTAAAGAAAGACAGAAAATAAAAAAAGACCCGAGTGAGCAGTTAGTCGCCTCTTGAATCTGTGTGGAACGAAGGCGTCGCAAAGGCGGGCGTTGGCGGGGTTTCTTTGACAGAAGGTAGCCCCGTTTGGTGGTACAAACTGACTAGACCTACAGCTTCTTTGAACATGAACCCAAACGTCTCGGCATGTTCTGGGTGATAATTGGAATTGATCAACCTTTGCGTCGCCAGACCGCCACAGTTGTTTAAACTTGTTCTGGCTGATCAGTGGCGATGATCTGTAACTGTACACATAGTTTTGATATGTATGGATTTCTACTAGTTAGGTCCCTGGTCCATGTTAGGGATTTTCCTCAAGCATGACCAGCCAAAGAACAAAACTCTGGATAAACTTCCGTTGTTTTGGAACTCGGTCAACTGAAGGGTCCGACCCCAAGGCACAGCGCTAGGTCGATTAGGAAGTACTATAAAAAAAAAAGCTGTGGCCGAGTTGTTATCCAAGCTGGGAGGTTGAAGCGCATAGCACAGACAGGCACAGATACAGAGCTTCATGTTCAAAACCAAGAGGAGAAAGACAAGGGGCTGGAAGGGTCGGTCATTACCTCAGGTGCTCTGCTCTACTGAGGCGGGCATAGGTTAGAGGCGCCAAACCAGTCCTCGTGTCTGGATGAGTTTTTGGTGTAGTATTAGCGGTTGTCGAGGGGCAATAATAACAATACCTAATAAGAAGAGTGAAAAGAAAAAGACGCCAAACCAAACCAAACCCAAGAGGGGGAGGGGGGCGTCAGTCCTTCATCCTTGCGTGCCAAGCCAGGGGTAGATTAGACCTTGGCCCGTTTCGGGTTAGACGTAGAGACAGGGCAACAGGGCTCAGGCTCTACTAAAGTGCCTGCACCTGCTTATGCATCCACTGACGGGTCACTGTGGATGCTCTAAGTCCGTGATGGAGGGGGGAAAGAATTGAGTTGCCCGGCTGGATGGTCTCTGATGTGTTACCCATAGGCTTTGTACTTGTGGTGGTAATGATGGTGATAAGATGAACTACATTAGATGCCCATTATCTTGTCATCTTGACTGCCATTTGTCCGTGATTTGCTTCTAGCTCTCCGGCATTGGATTGCTCAGTTCTTCTAGGCCTCCAGTGTTATAAGGCGAGGTCCATGTGACTAGATGAGGTCATAATGCCCTTAGCGAGAAAAGGAACCCACGAGAGGTGATAAGACTTCCCTGGGGAAATGACGAGAATCACATCAGCTACAGTGATGCCCCCATAATACCATCTAGGTAGCCCAATTTTTATTTAAAAAAGACGAAGAAAAAGAAAGAAAATAAGGGATTGAAGATCTTCTCCGTGTGTCAGCAATAAGGGTTCTTGATCTCTTTCTATTGGTCCAATAATGTCTTCAACCTCAGTGTTGTCTTGTTAACATCAGGTATTACTATCATATCTTCACATTCCAGGTACCGCATGTCTCGCATCACATTGTCTCTTTTTCTTTCCCGTTGCTCGCTCACCTTTCTTCACTAACAAACAGCCTAAGACCCATGCCTCTGGCGTGCTGTGCCTTTTTTTTTCTCCTACCTTCCAGGCCCCCCTGCCTGCCATGTACATTCCCCTGCTCTTTATACAAAGTACACCAAGTCCAAAGATACATGTCGACCTGGCTCGGCTCTGTCTTCCCTGTAGAAAAAAGGCGTTGCGGGCTGCAACTGTGGTTCGGCCTTAGTTTGGCCTAGTAATTATTGTTGATCGCCGGCAGAGACACACGATGCAACGGCAAACGGCTGCAGAGTTTGGAAGATCGCCATATTGGGCATTATCACAGCACATGAGCCCCCCAGTCAGAGTGATCGTGTTCTGTGATTTTTATTTTTACTTTGGCGAGTGCGAGGTGCTTGGCAGTCGGGACTGTACTATGTATGGTCGATCACATAATACGTCAAGTCTATGCTTCGATCGTCGATATCACGTCCTTCTCATATACTGCTGTGGTTCTCTTATCGAAAAGTGGAAACCAAGGCTGGCATGGCATGCTGATGTTGTTATGTTGGATAGCCGACCATAACAAGTCACTCTCACAAAGAGAAAGGTCTTTCTCTCCGCATTCTAGGTCATCAGTGCAACGCAAGCCACAGTTTTACAACAACGACAATGTCTTTGGCTGATGGCGGATTGTCTGCTCTAAAGAAAGTATTGTTTCCTTGTAGCAAGGTGGTTCAATATCCGGACGACGCCAGACCCTTGCATAATCTTGGTGTTGATGGCTTGGGTCTGGGTTGTACATACTTTTGCTTGTACCAATCACTATCCATCCTTCAAGCTTATGTATAAACAGAACAGAAGCCTTCAGCAACCTCAAAGCACTGTCACGCATGCATTAGTATGTAGTTGGAAGCCTGACAAAGTACGTCTTCAGCTCATAGTTCAGTCTGTCAGGTCCCAAGCCTCCAGGAAAAAGCAAACAGATGTCAAAGCGGGTGATAGAGTGCATGAAGCTAGCAGATGCACATCAGCAGGTATCGTCAGGTTGAGCCGGGGAATTGGAACCAACGTGCAAGACCTTGCCAACATTCGTATCCTCCAATGGTAATCATTGTTAGATCCGCTTGCACAAGAGACTCCTTGCTTGTGTGGCTTATTCATGACTAAGGTCAAAGGTTCCACGCTCGGACTTGTCACTTCTGACCTCAGATTATCCTCGTTCATGTCAAGCGTTAGACACGAACTGTACCGGGAAATATGTTTCCCACGTGCTTCCAACTAACGGTGATGACATCTCAACCTCGTGTTTATACCCATACAAGGTAGCAATGGTAAGCTGACTAGCTTCCAAATCGTAAGCTTTCTCGTCAGCCTATGGGAGAATTGTGCCTGGCATGCGGCACAGACTCATCGATGATATTATTTTACACATCAACTCCACCGGCTGGAAGAATTAAAAACTCGTAGCCGAGGACGGATGACGATCCGAATACGCAAGGAGAGGGAGCCACTTGACTTGATCTCATCTGTCATTTGCTTCTTGACGTGATCGAACAGAGCACAGATGATGTGATTCTGCCACTGTTTCCATATCCGGGGTTCCGTATGTCGGCTGTTCAGATCCTTGATCAATTCTGAAACGAAGACCACTCTGCTTACGGGACGAGCCTAGTTCGTCTCCATTATGTATTAAAATACCTGCAGGATTACATATGCGAGTGCTACTCATGTCATGTTTATGTAACAATCCACACCCAGGCTCGGTTGGTTCCGGTATCAGATTGCCAAACCCTCAGTACTGGCTGTCTCGAGGCATGTTCATCGCATTATGCTTGCCTTATCCCTGTGTCTGACCAGGGCAGTCTGGTTAATGCTAGCCGCGATCATATACATGTGCGAAGATAAAGTATTGAACACTAAACTTGCTTGCTGAGCCTCTTGAGACAATAGCGACCATATGGGTCTGTTCTGTAACCAGATGACACGAATGATATTCTGGAATGAGCTATGCAAGATTGTTCTCCTTGTCGATATGTATGGTTGTTGTATACATCGACTGATAACAAGTCGCATAATGCACCATTAACCCCAAGCGTTTCCAGATTGTAGGATATGCTTCTGCAACTTCAAATACTTCACCTATCGAATCTGCGACGCCTTTCAATTTGTGATCCGTGTGCTTCCAGTCCTTGTCTGCATACATCACTAACCTGATGCTCTTGGCACAGTTATGCGATAACTCAGTTGTCTGGCTCTCGTTTCATTATAGTAGAAATTCCACAGTAGATAGTATCCTGAACTGCAGTTCTCTCTCGTCCACGCTCTTGGAAAACTCCCCTGGCGTCAATATACCAATCATCTGGTTCTTCCTCTATCAGCAAATTATGTGTTCCCAACACCTGGATAACGGCCGTTGCCTACTCGGCCGAGTTCTTTGGGGGTAAATCGTGGCCAGTTTGATGTCCGTAGGGAACCGTAATACTGGTGTGCCCATGATGCGGCAGAAGCACAAGACGGAGGAGTCGTCGGAAAGAGGTTTCGTAGTCTTTCTTGAAGATGAGGCCAACCGCGCACTCGGAGTCAAATTGCTCGTGATGGGCCAGGTTGTCCTATTCCTGGTGTACAAGCACATAGTGACCTGATTCTGGGTCCTCAACTGGCATGAAAAGTTCTCCGCGCATTTTGCTTCTGTGCTTCTGGATAAAGATACCGCTTTGCACATCTCCTTTATTTCTTCCGTGATTGCGACTGACTCTGAAGTCAACAATGTGTACCACATGAGAGTGTTGGCACCAAGGGGGCAATGTGTATCTTAAAGTCCCATTTGATGACGACAGGATCTGGGTAGCTCTCTCCAGTTCTGTGTCCGTATTGTTGTATTGAGAGCCTCCCTGGGCCAAGTGATGTCTAATGATTCGAGTTGAGTATTCTATTAGGGCTCCGAGGTCCATACTCGTCGTTCTTGAGGAAGGCATATCAGACCTCCTGGTTTCTATAACCCCCATGGTAGTTAGTCCGGGGTCTATGTTTCCAAGTATCACAACTTGAGGCACTCACAATGCTGAGGGCGGTAGAAGTTACAATTTATTCATTTTTGTTGGGGTGGTAAGAGTAAGAACGGTCGGAGACAGACGTCGTTTAGGTAGGGAAAGATGTTTTTTGAGAATGGAGAATTTCACTTTTATATAAATGGCTATTTTATTAAGCTGAACTGGACTATGCAGGTTCAAACAGTGGCAGCTTGAGTAAATGCAGATGCCTGTTGTAGTGTCACTGGCATTAGTTAACACTCGGCTGTAGATAGCTGCCTACTAGTCTAGGCAGCGTCTCTGTCTACCTCTTACACTTTACTCCTGACAGATTATCAACTAGGTTTCTATTTGAGTCTTTCAAGTTGTTAGTCTAGAAGAAAAGAGTCATATTAAAAGTACTAACCTTATGTGTAGGTGTAAATGAATTTAATATAGCTTCGTGTTCAATGAAAGAGTAACCCTCCTGACATATAGTCCTAACTAGATTTAGAACACAAAAACAATTTCGAAAACTATAGGGACCGATTTTAAAATATTCCCCAAGTTTTTCAGTCTTTATAGAGATCATAAGTTAATACGATACTAGGTAGGTATTTAGTAATAGTGGTTGAAAAGCTTATCTTCATGCACTTAGTTACACCAAGCTTCAGATACTTAACTCTTATATGCCGCAGACTTAATATCAGTCTTAATAAATCTAGAAATGTATTCTGAAGGAGTCTATTGCTAATCTGAGTAAGTATTTTGGTGATAGAAATCTAGGTAGGTATTAACTAAAGTTATGTCGTGGTGGAGCTTCTGCGTGATGTCATGGGGTTTACGTTCTTTGTAGCTAAAGCTCGCAAAGCTTCAGCTCCACCTCCATAGCAACAATCAGCCTTCACAGCAACTACTACCGAAACCTCTTCGAACCGCATCACTCACCTCAATAACCGCATCAATTGCTTCGATCCGACCTCAATCATGTCTTTCCGAGCTCCTCTTCGACGAATCGCCCTTGCCAGGCCCTCCCCCTCCATCTCTATTGCTGCGCGTAGCTTCCACTCTACCCCTCGGGCTTCCGTCCGCGTTGGCCAAGAGATCCCCGACACCGACGTCCTCCTCGAAGATTCTCCCGGAAACAAAGTCAACCTAGCTGAGGAGTTCAAGACATCCAACGGATACATCATTGGCGTCCCTGCCGCCTTCTCTGGCACATGCTCCAGCAAGCATGTCCCCTCGTACATCAACCACCCCAAGCTTAAGCAGGCGGGACAGGTCTTTGTCGTCTCTGTCAACGATCCTTTTGTGTAAGTATCTGTCTTCCCTTGGGCCGTTCTGTGCCAAAGGTAGTCATGCATGGTTCTAATTCTTGTCACAGCATGAAAGCCTGGAGTGACCAGCTCGACCCTGCCAAGCAAACCGGAGTAAGTCGACGTCTAGATACTCAACACGCCCAATCCGTGGCTTAACAAGCTGTTTTCTGACTCATATAAGATCCGGTTCCTCGGTGACCCAACCGGCGAGTTTACCAAGGCCCTGGACCTCGGTTTCGAGGCGTACGCCGTCTTTGGTGGTATGCGAGGCAAGCGATACGCCCTCAAGGTCGAGGATGGCAAGGTCAGCAAGGCCTACGTCGAGCCTGATAACACCGGAAGTGCAGGTAAGTGGCTGTCTCTCATGCCTATGTTATCACGAATGCTAATGTACGTCTACCAGTGTCCATGGCTGAGCAGGTTCTCGAATAAGCGCCAGGAGTATTATGCCAGGGTATATAAGGTTATAATCTGTCCTCTAATGTTTATGCCTCCACGAGAGAATCTTCAGAACACGAAAGAAATTGATTTGCAAGAGCACATGACGATGAAGTCGCATTGTGACCTCACAATAACCAAAGGCTTGTCATAAACATTGACACAGAGTATCACCACTTGTCCATGCCACCGAGCTTCTTGGATGAATTCATGGCACACTCCAGTTCAAGCTCAGCCTTGTGTCAACTTTCGAGTCCGTGTAGCCTTTATAGGTGTCATAAGAGTGATATCACGCATCGTGATACCCAATCCATTGCCTACAAAATCCGGTGTGGCTTTCTACACTCTCTTGTTTGCTCGCCACCAAGCTCTTTCACATAATCGACAAGCTTCACAGCCACCACCACCGAGTATGAAAAGAACTTACCAGCCTAGACATGCATGTACTGCGTGTATGTTTTGCCTCTCTGGAAGATGCAACGTGACAGCTTAGGAGCCTTGGCCAGTGTTCTTGGGCAGTTGTCTTGAAAAAGCATATAGTTATAGTGAAATCCACATGAGTGACATGGACGCCACTATTGTCACTCCTCCGCCGCTACCATAACTACATATGCGCAAATATCTCGGTCATACTTGGACTGTTATTGTACATATTCCAGCAGGAATCCTCTATTCCATACGCATTCCAATTCATTATGACTTGTATTTGTCTAAAACCGAGGACTTTGTCGTTTGTTAAATCCCACATACCCTATACTTGAACAGCTCATGTGTCTTGGAGAATCAAACTTTGATTCTAAATCGGCCGTCGGATACATGGAACCAGGTCCATATTCCGTGATATTCCGCAAGTTTCCAATATTCCCGTATATTGCTGTGGTTAAGGGCGAGGAAGGTAGCTACGTACATTAAAAAGAGCTACATGACTGTCATACTACTAGTAGTTTGTGTTTTACACATGCTACGTATTTCGCGGTTTGGTTTATATGGTGGAAAATAATTTCTAGAATTTCCTAACATCTATCCTTTAATTGTCATATGTAAACATCCTCACGGCAGGCAATGAAGCTGTTCAAGATGACGCTCAACAAAGATCGCGTTAAGAGCTCAGGGGACGATTGTTCATCCGATAGCCGAATCGATACATTCAAACAAATGGAGATAGTAATGTCGCGACGGAAGGGAAGAAATGACTTGCCGAACAAAGACTCAATCGCCGTGGCCCGAGATGACGATCGACGGGTCGTGCCGTCCAAGGGCCCCAAGCTCAAACGTAAGAGGAGCCCATTGAGGAGCTCAACGGCGACAACGAATGAGAGGTCATCGCAAGGGCTTGAGCTTGTCACCTCGAATGAGCTGAAGCTAGACAGGGACGAAACAGAAGCTAACAAAGGGCTTAGGCCAGGGGACGGGACGCGTCTGGAACGCGATGCTGTGAGCAATTATACGTGAATGGATGAATTAAGCGCGCAACAAGGGCATTGGATGAAATGCAGAGACGACTAATAGCGAATCAGAGCCGTACGATGATTGAGTGATGGCCCAATATGTGACGGTCGCGTACACACTCCGGGCCTAGTTTCGGGAGTACTCCAGAGTGGCCGTGATTGTAAGTGAAGTCAAGTCTCAAGGTATGAATCATGCTATTGTGATAGTGACGGGGTCAAGGTCGACGTGACCAGCGTCGAAGCCTGGCAGCTGTGAGGAGAAATTACGGCTGATGTGACATCGGACATTACAATTGTGACAAGAGTGGCAACGTAAACAACAAACTAGGCCTCACATCAGTCAAAGACAAGGCGGTCGCACCTACAGGATATCGAGAGTCGACCAGCCTAGGGTTTCCTGGTGAAAGAATGGTGTGCGATGCTGTACGTACTACAATCGAAGTCACCGACGTCAAGCATTGCAGTTAGGTTCCGGCCAATCACCCTGGATTAGAACTCAAACAGCACCTGGCTGATCCGAACCGAAGGCAAACAGGCTGAATCTAGGTAGCTATGTAGCTCATTAGGCTATCCATATTGACACGATGTGTGCTGTTGCCTAGGTCATCGTCTCAGAGTTATTGTGACGACATGGCTGTCGAGACTGGGCTTGGTGTACATGCTGTCCTAGATTATAGGGCGTCTGCATCCATTGATGCTGTGAGATGGAATGATTGGGATGCAATCCATCATGGCACAGATATCCCGTCATATGCTACCTCGATGACTTATTGCATGAGAGTAACAAAACGATGCACACGGTCCAAAGTGTTGTGTAGACTGGATTTCCATATCAATGCCCAAGGTAGATACAAGTCGAAGCCAATCGGAAGATTATCGATCCTTGGAACGAGCTGGTAACCAATCGATCCAAGTCGAAGCCTCGGTTCTGTGGCAATGGAAACACTATATTGAAGCTGACAACATGCTTTCTCTCAATGTCAGAAATAGCGAAGAGAAGAGGGAGGGGTCTCTACCCAACCACACCCTCATAATCTTATCCCGCCTCAAAACAAAGTGTGACAACTGGCCAACCATGCGTATGCATCCAGTCCCCCACCGTCCGAGACGATATGCGTCCGATACACGAAAAGACAAGCAGGGCAGGGCACGCACTGTAGGTATATTGGGGGCTGTGATATGGCCCTGCACTGCACTCTTACACTCCTGGACTGGATTGCAGTGCATTGAATGCCCTGTATGAGATTAAGCACATCCGACAACACACCAGTCTATCAGCTCATAACTTCAAATTGTACTCTATGAATTCATTTCTTTGCGTTTCGTATGATCCTCCTCAGACTCGGTGCCTCAATATCCGACGTCTGGAAACAGAGGGACGTCAATTGAAGGTACGCGCCGCGTCCGCGTGCAACAGGGCACACAGAGCTCCTCGCCCACATGCGGACCCTTCGGCAGGTTATCCCGCATATTCCCATTGAGGTGCGACGGCCGTGTTACCTAGTGCCGATCCACAAAGCCAAGGATCATGGCCACTCACCGACTCCATAGGTCTTACGTACGAACGACCGAACTGCTGCAGCCGGCAATTAGCAACTTTCTAGGACTGAGCACACTGACGACAGGACTTGACTGCAGTAATTCGGACAGAGGAATCAACACATCTGTCTCCGTCTTGTCCTGCCGTTAGCTTGTGCTGTATCTTGGCTCATTACGCGTGGGTTTTGCGGATGCGAGCAAAGTTGGTAGGTCGCGTAGACTAATAGGTACAGGCACAGTAACACGTCCAAGGGATTCTGCACGTGGATCATGGCGTTGTGGAGCTGCATTCGAAGAGCGAGCAAACCATTGATGCAGGACCCAAGCCAAGTTTGATAATGAGCAGTGAGGCTGGGAATGTCTCTGATCTCCAACATGCGACCAGTGACAAGGAGGACCAGATCGCCGGATTTATCTGTGAGTGAGTACCAATAATAGATAATACACCGACATTTGCCAATCGTTTTCCCGGAACGGTTCTTCTCTGAGCCAGCTTGCCAAAATATATGCTTCCATCCTCACGTGTCAACATCTGGAACCGCATAGCTTCCCTAGAAGAACAACATGTACCATGGTAGCAGTCTGGCGCCAATATCAGGTATCGTGTGGCTTGACAGCACTGACCATACCATTTTGATGAAAGGTATTGTCAAAGTTGACATGTAAAGTGAATGGACATGGTGTTGGATATGCCCGCAGCTAGTCACCGCTCTTGATCCAGTCAAAATTGTATACCTCTTTTTCACTTTGAATCTTGGCTGGGATGCTTTGGAAAGCTTCAGCTCAACTCGTGTAAGATCTTGTGTCCTTTTTTGTCAACCGTGAAAGGTAAGAACACGGGCTAATTTTAGCCCTGCCGAGTTGCCATGCCAGCTCATCCATACACCATCCAGCCTGGACAGTGATCGGCCGACGGGAGAGGGGTGAGAAAGCCGCATAGTAGGTAAGCAGGCGCAGGCAAATTTTGGTGATAACTGTCGTCACTGCTTGGTGACAGCTCGCATCATCCTACCCGAGAGCTCATCTTTACATAAAAATGCAGTAATAATCGACTGTGTGGATGAGTGCGAGGAAGCTGTCTGAAGATGAAATCTGAAGAGAAAGAAGAAAATAAACGATGTACGTGCGTTCTGTGTTTCCACCTGTCAATGTGAATCAGATACGAGACACGAAGGACTTGCTTTGCATATGAGAAGAAACCATTTTGTGTCCAGGATCCCACCACTTCAGCAATTCTCAGCCGTAAATATTGTTAGGTGGGGTCCGAGCATCAGATAAGAAGTTGATAGAGCTTGCTCAGAACATCGGGATGTAGGTGAGCAGAAGAAGTGGACGTTGATTACTGATTCGGATTGCCACTTCAGGCTGGAGAGAGAAGAGCGATTAGGGGAATTTATACTATTGATGCTATACTACACTTTGAATTAAACTCATACTTTCAGTAACACTTATACATACAGAAGAGCCATGAATCAACTGGATATAAACTCTGTGAGGTACAGCTTACGTTTTCATTAACGTTGAATCAACACTGTGAGAACTCTTGAGTTTGAGGTATTAGACTCCCGAACTCACTAACGTAGCGGGCGCTTGATAGCAACACACCTACCAGCCCCCAATTAACTTCTTGTCACCCCACCCCAGCACAGAGCAGCTCCTACCCGAGAAAAGTACATATCTTTTCCAATAGAGAAAGTGCCCGTGTTGCGTCATGCCCTGTCGCCTCCAATCAGAAACTTGACGAGGCCCTTGCCCCATATATTCGACTGTTGGCCAGTCAAAAATTGTAGAAGTAGTCTGGATCCCGCCCCTCAAATCATCTTCTCGCATTCCCTCGTCCTCCTCGCGGGCTTTCTTCCTTCATGACCAATCAATCCTTCTGCTCTCATCCACTCAAAGCAGATTTGTCCCAGGCCTCTCGTCGAAACATTAATTTGATTTGATCGAACGGCGTCCCTATTCTCTGCTCTGGCCATTCACAATTCACAAGCAGTCTCAGGTCTGGCCTTGATTGGGTCACATCCGCGCGCAAGTCCAGTTAACTACAACCGCAAACCTTGAGGCAGTATTTTAAACGTTCTGTCGCGTCGCCAGCTTTGGTTGGCCAGCTTTGCCTGTCAAATCACCTTAACAGGCAACATACAATTGGACTTCAAACTATCGTGTCGGCCTCATTCAGCCTTACCAGCAAAATCAGCTATTTGCTAAACCGTCTGAACAACATATTCAGTACAGCAAGTGGTTTTTTTCATCACAGTCTTGCTTGTCACTTTTCTTTGCACCATTCACAGACTCACACTCTACCTCCACAACGCCCAGCCCAGAAATCAAAAACCTCACCATTTATCGTCTTTACTAAGTTCACTTCCTACCTACATATCCCTTCCCAACCCCCCATCACAAGGTGGATTGCATTTTGCGACCTGGTCGCTTTTGCCTTTTGTATCATCTACCATCTACGGCACCTATTCGCGTTGGCCGTTTCCGATCTATATCGGAAGCCAGCTCCTCATCTTGGGATTATCTATAGGAGCTTAGGCTCATTTATCAAGTTGCGGGTACGAGCTACCAAGCCTTGCCGCGCGACAAAGACTAGCCATCACTCGTCAGGGACAGCCCACCCACCCCAGTTCGAATTAAACCCACCTTGCTCCCACAGCAAATCAGCACTCTTTCGCATTTCGCTTCGCCTTTTCAACTCACGACTTTGAAGCCTATCATCGTCGCCAGTACCGTCTTGTTCATACTCATTGGCCGTAGAGTCTATCACCTGACGGCTCTTGTCTGCGGATCCCGATTATACCCCGGATTTCAGCTGTTTTGTTGATCGACGGTCGAAAGGGTGTTGTACAATCAAGTTTGAGGCTATTCAACAAGGTGCCCGCGTTCGCGTGTATCGCTCAGCATCTCGCTGCACCAAAGGTACGTAGAGATCGTTGCACTCTCGAAATATTTGGAATATCCTATCAACGCTTCACTTCTTTCATTTTCTCTCTATACCACTGGTAATTTTCCCTTCTTTTTGCTGGCGCCCATGGTCATGCCTGTCTCTGAACAGTAAGCGCGTCGTGTCGCGGCGACTGTCAGATCGTGTCAGCATTGAGTTGCCATCACTCTTCGCAAAACGCGTCCTTCTCTCGAAAAGTTGCGCTCAACGCGTGTATCATATTATCATCATTGACAGCCTGTGATACATCAAGTATCCTGCGCTACCTTTGTGGCTATTTACGCTCGTTTACTGTTGTTGCTTGCGCGCACATACCTCGGACTTAGACTAACAGCATTCATAGCCGTTCAAGCCGGTAACTGTTGAGCTTTGTACATATATCTTCAACATGTAAGTATCACGTGTTCCCTTTGTATCGCTCCATTTCTCTCCCATACTCTCACGTCTTTCATCATGATCTGCCCATTGCAGTAGACTCATCAAGACCTGTTCTTTTCCTTTGTTATGCACAACAACAGCCATGCATTTTCGGCTACTTCAGTTTCTTGTTCTTCGTCACGGAATGGCGCACTCAAGTGTCTGCTTCATGTTACAGTTGATGAAGTTGGGAAATACACATGCCCCTAGTCTTTCCCTCTGCTCTTAGTCCTGCTTCACAAATCTTGGCGTGCGCAGTTGTGCTATACAAGTCTTCTCCTCCCAGCAAGCTAATACCCCGCTTCTGGACCCTGTTGCGAGGCGCGAGGCCGCAGTTGTCCAAAATTCAGGAAGATAATAAGTCATGACAGCCAATCATTTTGATTGTCGTCTGTACTTGCTTGATCAAAGCTCATCAACGACGCCGTTACAAAGGCTGTCAACAATTTCTGCATTGCAGAATGAATTGACGCACTGTCGGTTTTGAAACGCTTTTGCAGGCATGAAAGGCCGATGACATCAGCCGCTGTGCCGGAAGTCTAGGCAAAGCCGCATTCTACCCCAGAGCCTCAAGTCTGCCCAACGAAGGAAGTATCCTTTTGAGGCCCTGAGAATCAATTCTTACAACCCATGCAATTCTGCGCAAATGGCTTGTGGCCTGGCTGGTGAAGGGGGTGGGCCCATCCTCTGCATATTCCGTCATGCATGAGACTCTGGGTTGCCAACGCATCAAGAGTGGCTTTCCAGACGCGCATCTGCACCTCAATCGTTCCCGCCCCCGTTTTTACGCCGTTCCTCTTTACCCTAGCTTGACCTATATACACTTGAACTAACGCTTATGGTTGGACAGATCTTTTAAGACAAACAACTGACCAGCCAGTGCTGTCCTGTCGTCGTTTCTTGTCTTGTGCTTGTTGATATACTCCAAACTCGACATTCTTTATAGTGTGACTGTGTAGATCGTCATATTCTGCTGTCACCAGAGGTAGAGTCAAGCCACAGCGACATCCCTCGTCCTGACTTGTCAGCTCACGCGCGCGTGCCAAATTATTTTGGTGTGGCTTCTTTCGGAGAATCTTCGATTCGCTCAAATACGCCTCCAGCTTGACAAGCCCGAGACTGCACCTAAACGAAGTTGAACATCAATTGGTGATCAAAGCTGTTCGTTCTCCTCCTTCTGGAATTGTTGCAACGAGGTCATATTATTACGCGTCAAATATCAAGCCAAGTCCGTATCTATACGACGCGTGATCGTCCGATAGTAACGCGACGAGGACGCTTCCTCAACACATATCAACCAGATTGGGTGCTCAGCGGATGATGGACTACAACCAATATCAGCAAGGACAGAATACAAACTCCGGTTACGCAAACCCCGCTGCTGCTAATAACATCACATCGCCCACGAACAACATCCAGCACCCGTTGCAGTCGTCACCCATTATCTCTTCTCAGCCACAGCAAAATCAGAACCAAGGCCACAACATGTATCAACCACCGTACGGAGTACCGCAGCAGGGCATGCAGCAAGTCCACTACCCCATGCCTGGTATACAAGCGGCTGCGATGGCTGCGACGGCTGCGGCCTCTGGTTCAAACTATGGCTATATGTCCTCGGATCCCAACATGCCCCAAAGCTCTCCCCGTATGGGCGCCAACGCTAAGAAAGATGGACGTCAATCCCCTCGTATGAATAGCATGTCCCAATTGCCCGGTCGCAGGATGAGTCAGGTTACGAGCCCTGGCGTTCCCGCTGCGCCTATGATGAACCACGCCGGCGCGCGACCCGGTGTCGCCCCACCGCAGATGCCGACCGCACAGATGCAACACCCGCAATCGCCTGATATGCCCGCTGCTAGCGGCGCAGAAGAATCTCCGCTCTACGTCAATGCCAAGCAATTTCACCGTATCCTCAAGCGTCGTGTTGCGCGCCAAAAGCTCGAGGAACAACTGCGATTGACGTCGAAAGGACGAAAGCCATATCTTCACGAATCACGACACAACCACGCGATGCGCAGACCTCGTGGCCCTGGTGGTCGTTTCCTCACTGCAGAAGAAGTTGCGGCCATGGAACGTGATGGCGACAAGAGTGCTGACGGAAAAGACAACTCCGCTGGGGAGAATTCTGGAAATGCGGGAACAAAGCGCAAGTCTGAAGCCGGCTCGACAACCTCGAACAAGAAAGCTAAGACGGACACAGCGAGCCCAGGAGACGAAGAAGATGAAGACGACGGTTAATACGGTGCTTGAATGCATCTACGGCCCTTTCGCCTCCCCTCAAACCCCTTAGCGGTTACGACGTCACGAAAGAACGATTGTTACTTCCTTCTGTCGCTATTCTACTTCCAAAGTGATCTCAGAGGGCCTCCGTGGGGCGAGTAATTTCTCGGTGACTGAGGGCGCACGTCTTCTATTGATCAATTGGTCATGAGCTCGATGCATCTTTGGTCTCCCTGAAAGCTGCGTCTGCCAAGCACCGTTGGACGGGGCGTCTCTTGACAGTTTCATTTAATACAACACTTACCTGGCAACAGTGGGTCATGCCTTTTATCAGATCGGCGTGACTATAGGGATATTGGATGGGCAGAATGCATGAACGATTCGGCACGATCGATACCCCCATTTCGTACTTTTTCATTCGTTCGGCTTTTTGTCCCAAAGTCCTTGCGATCTCGGTTTTCTTTTTTCTACTTTTTCTTCTTGTTTAGGTCACATGACAAAGGTTAGATTGTCTGCAACATCCGTTACTGTTTCTGTCCACTGGTGGAGATTCCAGTCAACATTTTATGTACACTGCATGGGAAAGTGGAGGCAGGAATCACGGAAAAGCAAAACAAAAAAGAAAGAGCAGCACCAAGCGGGTAGATGACGGAGAATGCACCAGACTGCTTGTCCGAGTATTCCGGTGCTTTCCTTCGAATGTGTATAGGTTAGAGTTAAGGGCGTTAGAGAGATCCGAGGTGATATTCATGAATCAAAGTTTCTGTTCTTAACAATTGCGTTGAGAAGTGGCCCCTCTTGTGATGATATTCAACATGAGTCCTGGACAGAGTCTATTTGGTACACGTGTTGACATTATATGGAGTGCGTGATAGATGTGCCGGAAGTTCTTCAATATGTTCTAGACAAATGGCAGTACTATCAGATCTGCCTGATCCACGAAGCCCATGCGACCCTCCTCTCGGGATCATTAGAAAACTCGGCTTTTGTGAGTAAACGGAAATCAACGAATCGATTTGTGTAATTCTAGACTATTCTTGGGTTTATCTTTGTATCCTAAAACTAGAGACCAATAACTTCAACACTCTCTGACACTCTCATGCCTCGTAAGTCGTAAATAAAAATCGCAATTGCAGCATATCAAACAAGGCAAATTAATATCGCCGAGGAAAGAAGAATATCACAATCCGAGACCAGCTCATCGTCAACTCATGAACTCCAAACGAAGTTGCAGTCAAAGAGCACTATTTACATGGAAAACTCCCTGACCCTGCCTTGCTCCAAATCCACGTTTCTTTCTCGCGGCCATGTAGGCATCCTCAGTGACCATGTGCCACTGTTCGTCCTTGGTGCTACGGCAGAGATAGACCGGCTGTCAGAGACATCGGATGTATCTCGAGCGTGGCGCCGGAGATGGTTAAAAGGACGAGCGACCGTGCTGCCTATGGCGGCGAGTTTACGCAGTAAAACACCGAAGGAGCGGGTTTGAAGGAATGTGATGAGAAGCATAAAAGGAACGCAAACAAGTATCATTGTAAGAGCGAAACGCCAGTCTGTTGCCGGAATCGTAAAGACAGTCATACCAAATACAGACTGTGTAATGTCAGTGAGGATGTTCTCAAAGAACTGTCGTCGGTCGGAGGAGTAAGGAAACGCACCGTTACAAAAGTCAAGGGTAGAAATATCATGCTAATCATGGTGAGTATCCTGATATTATCACCCTGCTCAATCGCCCTTCGGCTCTCCTTGATCGAACTTCCGCTGAAGAGCTGATCTCTCAAGTTCTCAATCTCCTTGCGTGTGCGCTCGTTGCGCTTGAGGACCTCTGTGAGCTCCTGAACTACCTTGTCGAGTTCACGACGTACAGTAGCCATGTGCTCACGATACGCTACACCGTCAGGCGTATCAGGATGCTTATGCGGCCACAAAATCGGATGCGTCCCGGCCCAGAAGCTGTCGGTGAAGGTGTCAACATACGCGGCAATCATCGATTTGATGCCTGTGTTGACGACGGCCAGAGTATTGTATGACCAAAAGTATCTACGAATAAACGTGAAATGCCTGTCTTCAAAGAGCAGCTTGTCACGAAGCTTAGGGTCGAACATAAATTCGGGCTTTAGAAGGTCAGTAAGAACTGCGAAGTGAAATATACAGGCATTGGAAACGTACAGGAGGGGTGATGAGCTTGGTAATTCGCTCATGAAGGATCAAGTTTCGTTTTGTTGCATCACGATACTCAGAGATGAGCAAGTCCAAGAACGCGTGTGGGCCATTGACGTATTTGTTACTTTTGAACTCTTCCCCTCGAACTGTGTGGGAGTTGTCAGGGAAACTTTGAATAGCAAGTAACTGCCACGGTCCAAAAGTGTTGAAGACAAAGCCTTCTCGTGCGCGTTCTCTCCTTGATCGCCAGAGAGGAGCTTTCTCAGGCTGTCCACCAAGAGACAGAGCCAGAACAGAGCCACATTCTGCAATGTCAATGTGGTCTCCAAGGCGACTCTCTGAAGGTCGCTCATCGAACCTCTGCCAGGAAGCCGGTTTCAGAGGAGGGCTGACTACAGTGTAGTACTTGAAGACAAAGAAGAAAGATTTTTGGCGGATGTTGGGAGAGGAAGTTGAGAGTCCAACTGGGAAGGGAATTGATGAAGACGCAGTGACAGTTGGTAAATTGAGGTTTGATTGAGAAGATGATCGCTCATAAGCCCGGTTCATTAAAGCACGGGTGCGGCCGCGGTTGGGCTCGTCGGAAAGGAGATGAGTGAGGAGTTCTGTCATGTCGAAGTGCTGAGACATGGTCAGATGAAGGGCTGCGAGGATCAAAGGGGTAGGTTCTTGGACTATTCTAAGCAATGTTAGCTGATTTCAAGAGGATACCTAGACAAGAGCGCCGAACACTTACGTGATTCTGCCTACTGAATGCTTGTTAGAGTTGACAGAGCGAATAGTTTCCCAGACTGTGGGTGCGTCAACAGAATCAGCCGAGTTCTCAAATTGCCCGTCGCTGGTATCCTTCATGTCCAACGAAGGCTCGTCTCCGTTTCCATCAGCGCTGAGCTTGACAAGATTACAATCATGCCCAACCTCGTACACCTCAAAGGTGGACTGACTGTACTGTTCCTTCTCATAGGCTGCAAAATCACGAAATGAAGCATTCCGGTTATTTGGATTCTCGGAGCGACGTTTGATCATCTCATCGAGAAGAGCAGTCATCTCTGGAGAAAAATCAGTCTCGTGAAGGTGCTTGAGGAGTTCCTTATCAGACCAGCTTTCCGGTGCGATATGGCCACGGACTATATTATGAGAATAGTCCCAGACATTCTTCGCGATATCGAGCAGAGGAACATAGCAAACATCTTCCTCGTCCTGTGGAAAGCCGACCTGGGGACTGCCACCCGGCGAGCATGTCAAAGGCCAAGGCTCGTTAGAAATGGATGTTCTTTCCTCAAGACTCCCAAAGGTACAGGCTCGAGGCCGTTGTGTGAAGGATAGGAGGGGGTTCTCCATGGCAAATGCTGGGTCATCGTAAGCCCCTAGAGGTGGCGGCCTCAGGGTACTCCGAGACTCATGGAGGATACTGTTGTTGCGAGCAGGACTTTCGACTGCATCTCTTCGACGAGAGATGGAGTCATTTGCACGGCTCGCTGGGGACTGTTGGTACTGTTGATGAACGGGTTCGGGTGCTCTAACGAGATCGTCTAGAGCATGAGAGGCTTTGTTTGTGGTCATTGACACGTGTCTAATGCTTTGGTATGATATTGATCGAAAGTTGAAGCTTGGTCTAAACTATATGAATGACTATCTACCCGGAACAAGATGCTAGGGAAGAAGGAGGTTTATTTCTACTCTTCACCACTCGCACCTGATGCATCCATCGGCGGCTCCCGATGGATATTGCGGCTGAGTCCTGCTCGGTCGATATCCATGGTTAGGATGATCAATGTTTGAACAAGGCAAGGCCATTGAAGATCCACGAAGCAGATAAGCAATGCTTCTAGCGTGCCAAGCAACGCGGGGACTAGAAGGTTGTGTGACTCTGAGACCAACTGTTGCTCATCTGCATGTCACACATTCCCATTCACGGACATTTGAGACAGGGCCTTGTTTTCAAGCTAATCTGGACCCAAGGCAACAGAGATACCCGGTCGTCGCGTAGCAGTCTACATCTTTGAGAGATCTCCGCTGTTGAGTTCATGAGTTCTCGTGACATCATGACACCAGATAGGATACCAGATCATCGCAGCTCTACATGTTCACGTGGAAGAATCCATCACCTATGATAGGGCTGTCATAAGTCGGAAGCCTCATTATCTGACAAAATCTTGCTGGAATCTCAGTGGAAGCCTGAAACGGATTAAAGTGTTGAACAGAAAATGACAAACCGAATTCTAGGACTTTGACAATGAGGCTGCAGAGTAAGAAAATGATAAAAGGCGTTTAGTCGATCATCGACCAACTCAATTCGCTTATGAGCGTCTTTGAACGGCTTCCAACGGTACATTATGCTGGCAGCACTGCGGAATAAACTCCAAGGCATATGGTTAAATGTAAGCCGTTTTGTATTTCTAATACTGTACGTCATGCAACCTTATTCTTCTCACAGCCCGGGCGACCCTGAACGTGGATGGTCCCGAAAAGGATGCGCCATAGCGGGGGTGAAGCTTCATGACATCCCACGTGCTGAAAGCCATCATAAGGAAACCTTAGATTATCGCCAACGAATCCCGTCATGGTCGAGCAAATCTAATTACGTTTGCCATGTCTCGTCCAATGTTTATTCTGTTCACTGTGAGGACGACTCAAGCTATTATCAGCATAGGTAGACAGAGATGGATGCTGGTATAATCGATAACTGCGCATCTTACAGCAACAAGGTATATTTCATACACGTCCGCGTAGTACGGCACATGCCCAGTCCCGTCGACCACCTTAGCTCCATACCCAAGCCGTCCGCCTGATATCATTCCCTTTCGTGTCCTCATAACTTTCTATAAACAAATGAATCCCTGCTCGAATATTAAAAGCCTTTAATAGCAATGTCCAACACCTAGTATGAAAGCCGTCGTGATTCTCTGCGCCATGGGAGTGTTTAGGACGCAACGCTGACAGGCTTGGCTGCCGATGCTGCGGGCTTCTCAGCGCCGTCGACCTCCATGGCATCACCATCGGCCTCGGCCTCGCCTTCACCCTCCTCCTCCTCCTCGAGCTCATCCTCACTCTCGCCTTCAATGTCGACACTGCCATCATCCGACAGCTCATCCTCATCGGCAGCGTTCTCTCCCTCATTTTCAACGCCTGCCATTTCCGAATCTTCGCCGTTGGCAGCCTTGCTCTTGGCCTCGGCTTCCTCTTCGGCGGCCTCTTCCTCAGCCTCCTCGGCACCGTATTCTTCACCGTCGGCGACGAGATCAGCCTCAGGTTGCTCAGGAGGGAACTCGGCAGGGGCAGAAGCCTCGGAATCCCTGAAGATGTGTCAGTTTGAGTAGTCGCCACAAGTCACTGTTTTTGACCTACCACTTGATGGCGAATCGAGTCACTCGGGGCTTCTCTGCGAGCACGTTACGCTTCACACGCTCGATAATGGGCTTGGCAGGAGGCTCAGCGTTGAGCTCCTCGGAGTCATACTCGTTGTTGACATAGTACCCAACGCGAATGAACTCGCGTCCGTCGTAGGCGCAAGTCAGGAGGATGACGGTAACACCAAGGATTTCGGTTTCGGGAATGTTGGAGGTGCTGGGAGCATCGGCCTCGAAAACGAATTTGTTAACTCCGACGGGAATGGGGCCGACGAGGAGGGAGTCGAGTTCTTGATCATATTGGTCGCTGGGAAGTGTTAGAAAAAGAAGCGGTGTGAGGGATCGCGGTCAAGCTCATGCGTACCTAGTAGCGGATCCAACATAGGTGAGCTTCCACTCGAGATCTGCTCTCTGTTAGCGCTATGATTTTTGCAAACTGGGCGAAATAGCACAAACCCTTCTCCAGCTGCTCAAGGCATTCGAATGTAATCTCGAACTCGTACTTGTCGGTGAACTTGGCGGGGTTGTTCAAAACATTAACGCCCAAGAGAGAGACGACAGACATTTTGGTAAAAGGTGAAAGGGTATAAATGGGGAAAAGTGTTAATCAAGAGCACGCAGTGCAGACTGTGACTATCAAAAGACTGAATAGAACGGGAGAGGATTCGTATAGTAGTATCTGACTCTGAAGATGAGAGAAAGTTGATGTGGGAAGAAGTGTGATGCGAGATGTGAGATGCAGGAGGAGAGAGGAGGAGACAACAGAGTGGATGGTGGATGGAGTATTTGATGGGAAGCGGCCAACTAGTCTCAGTACATTAGCACCTGAACTTGGAGGGGGACCAGGAGTAGGAGCATGGGTAAAAGAAAACAATAGCGGATCGATTCTTGGTTGCGATGGGAGATGACTTGCCCTGGGCGTTCCAAAATGTGAGGAGCGATAGTGGGACGCGTTAGGCGGTCACCGCGTAGAGAGGTTGCGTTGACCTTTCCAACTGGGACGCGACTCGAGTGACGGATGCTTGAACGAACTTTCCATCATCCAGTGATGGCTTGATTTGATTGGCTCTTTACAGGGGGGCAAAAATACTGGGGAGGACAGCTACCAGGTAAGTAGGTCAATAAGTCTAGCATTAAAACAATTGAAAGACGAGAACATCAGAAACAAGACAAGTGAGACAGCCTATGGCATGCATGAATAATCTGTAAGCGTCTGTTTTCTGTGGCTCGAAATCAAGTTTATTTTCTTTAGTTTCTGCCCTTCCTGATAAAACAATATATCAAAATGCTTTTCAGAATTTCAATGTTGCCTGGCACCCATAAATGACTTTGACTATTCCCGTAGTCTTGTGGGATTACTTAAACATGATAGTAGAAAAAAGATATTTTTTTTTACTAGATAAGCCCGACCGTATTCTATTATTACTGTCTACTTACGTATACGACAGAAACTCGAAGTTTTAACTAGACCTATTCACTATTCGTGTCCTATCACCTTTACAAATGGCCCACTGAAGTGCGGCTCTTAGATTGCCTATTGCTGCGACTTCACCGCTTTGCAGAAACTAAGCCTATCTCGGCGTTCTGCCACTGCCGCCTTGTTCAAAGCATATTCTTTGTTGGAGCTATCAGACTTTGAGGGCTGCTTGAAAAAACATCCGCGCGCAGCAGTAAAGGACGCTTCGATCTCCCTCGACACGGTCCCTTCTCCATTCTTATTTGTTTCGCCGCTTCCGACTTTGCATTGCCAGCGCTGTAATATCCCAGCGCCAATTCATCCGGAGCCAGGTGGCGCAGCTCTTTGAGCTTGTCTTGTTCGCGACAGATCTCACCAGGTCGTTACCTTGCATCATTGAGGATTGCACTTTCTCCATCGGGCACATCGCGATTTTCCGACCGAGACACCCGCGACTTAATTCCGAGCAGCAAGCGCTGGTTTTTCTTGCATTCCCACGCTGTCATTGACTCAGATTTGATCGTCCGCTCTTGGTCCTGCGGCTTTCGGCGACGCGCCCGTCAATCGCCCTCAAATCGCGACCGAGTAAATTGCAACGCAAACCGATTCTGAACATTGCAGGATGGCTTCCGAAGGTACTTCATGGGGCGCGGAGGATATTGGAGCGCAGGGTGATCAAGTTCAGCATAGCGAGGAACAAGTTGATAACTATGCTCAAGACTCTCTTGCCTCTGGTGATGCTGATGCAGCGGATAATGGAACAGAAGATGAGGGCGGAGAATACGATCCAGAGTCGGTCACTATTGGCACACCTGCTCAGATTCCCGAGCCATCTTCTGATACTACTCAACGCCAGACAACCAAGCCTAAGATGTCAGGTGGCTTCATAGTGGAGGCTTCTGATGATGAAGACGAGGATGACGATGAAGATGAAGATGAGCAGCCTGCCAATGCCGCTCCCCAAACTGATACAGTCCCTACCCAAAACCACCCTGGTCCTTCCATTACGTCTGATGAACACGTCCCTGCAGCTCCAACTCATGCTCCTGTCCCTCCTGCTGTCCCTTCCAATGTGACACCAGCTCTGACTGGTCTCGATCCTATTGCTCTTCTCGAAGCTCGTGTCAAAGAGGACCCCCGTGGGGATATGGATGCTTGGCTTAACTTGATTGCCGATCACAGACGTTCTAGCCGACTGGACCAGGCTCGAAGTACTTATAACCGCTTCGTAGAGATCTTCCCCCAAGCTGTGAGTAAATCTGACCCTTGCATGTGAATTATGTACTAACGACCTCAACAGGCTGATATCTGGGTTGAGTGGATTGAGATGGAGCTTGGGCTTGACAACTTTGTCGATGCCGAGCAGTTATTTGGAAGATGTCTCATGACGGTTCCCAACGTAAAGCTCTGGACTGTCTATCTAAACTACATTCGTCGTCGCAATGATCTGAACAATGACCCGTCTGGACAGGCTCGCCGGACTATTACTCAATCTTATGAATTCGTGATTGACAACATTGGCGTGGACCGAGATTCTGGCAACATCTGGCAAGATTACGTCCAATTCGTCAAGAATGGACCAGGCCAAATCGGTGGCACAGGCTGGCAAGACCAACAAAAGATGGACCAGTTGCGCAAGATATATCAACGCGCAATCGCCGTTCCCATGCTGACCGTCAACAACCTCTGGAAGGAGTACGACCAGTTTGAAATGGGACTGAACAAGATGACTGTATGTTCATAACCCCCCTGCTTGCAGCTTAAACTAACATCAAAAGGGTCGCAAATTCATTCAAGAACATTCGCCAGTCTATATGTCAGCCAAGAGCGCCAACATTGCTCTAGACAACATCACCCGGCATCTCAAGCGCACAAACCTTCCAAGGCTCCCACCTGCTCCGGGTTTTAACGGCGACCAGGAATTCAGGGACCAAGTGGAAATGTGGAAGAAGTGGATTGCCTGGGAAAAGGAGGACCCGCTTGTCCTGAAGGCTGATGAGCCCAAGACATACAACCAGCGAGTTCTCTATGTCTACAAGCAAGCGTTGATGGCACTGCGGTTTTGGCCTGAGATTTGGGTCGATGCAGCAGAATGGTGTTTCCAGAATGATATCCGTGAAAGCGACAAAGAGATGGGTACGGAAATGCTACTAGAGGGTATCAAGGCAAACCGCGAGAGTGTGCTGCTTGCATTGAAGCACGCAGACCATATCGAGGTTAACTATCCAGGCAAAGAAGTTGACAAGGCGGAGTTTGCCCAGGCTGTACGCAAGCCTTACGATGATGTCCTTGAGACATTGTACGAGATGGGTGACAAAGTCAAGGAGCGGGAAAAGCTGGAAGTCTCGACATTGAAGCAGGCGGCGGCACAAGATCCGGTCCAAGCATCTATCGAGCAAAATGATGATGACGACGACGAAGACAACAAACCCAAACGTTCGCCTATGGAGGAGCGCATTCTTGCCATTCAGAAGGGATATTCTGCCGAAACACAACTTTTGTCACGGACAATTTCGTATGTGTGGATTGCTCTGGCAAGGGCTATGCGCCGCATCCAAGGCAAAGGCAATCAGTCAGAGGGTGGTTTGCGCAAAGTTTTCACTGATGCTCGCCAAAAGGGACGACTCACAAGTGATGTTTACGTCGCCGTGGCCCTGCTCGAGTCTGTTGTTTACAAGGATCCAGTGGGTGCCAAGATCTTTGAGAGGGGTGCACGTCTGTTCCCCAACGATGAGATGTTCATGATAGAATACCTGAAGTATCTCCATTCGAAGGATGACACGACCAGTAAGTCAAGTGATTTTGCACACAAAGGATGAGACTAATGATATATAGATGCGCGCGTCGTGTTCGAGACCTGTGTCAACCGTCTAGTTTCCAAGCCAGAGACCCTGGCAAAAGCAAAGCCGCTTTATGCTTATTTCCACAAATACGAATCGCAGTATGGAGAGTTATCGCAAATCTCCAAGTTGGAGGATCGAATGGCAGAACTTTTTCCAGAGGATCCCAAGCTCAAGTCTTTCGTAGCTCGGTTTTCATCTGAGAAGTTTGATCCGATTGCTGCTCCTATCATCATCTCCAAGGCAGTTCAGATGCGGCCAAAGCAGATTGTCCCTGTGGTTGAGCAGCCCATCTCGATACGAAACAGCCCCATGCCAGCCCGACAGGAACAGAGCCCCCGTCCTCAGTATGTCCGGGCAACTGCTTCACCGAAACGACCTCTCATTGTCGATGACGAAGAACTCAACCCACCCAAGCGACTTGCTAGAGGTATCTCGCCGCTCAAGGGTGCTGCAGGTCGCCGCCTTGACCAACAACGACGGAACCAAGCATCGGCATTGCACAGAGACATCACTTTCCTCCTCAACATCCTTCCGCCTTCTCAAAACTACGATGCTCCACGTGTCAGCCCTACAACCTTGGTATCCATGCTCCGAGATACTCAGATTCCTGACTATGCCACACTGAAGGCTTCTGGTGGTGGCCAGCCGCGCTTTGGCAACCCCACCCATGCAAGACAAGCCTCAGGAGAGTTTGTCAACCGACCATCAAGCCCATACGGAAGAGTGTCCGCCGCTGCTGGTGGGTATAGGAACTCGCCATTACGGCCAGAGACCGGGAATGCCTATCAGTCAAACCTGTATCCTGCCCCTGAAGCAAGTGGCCAGCCATCCGCATGGCCGCAGGTACCTGGTGGATACGGTGCGCCAGCGCCTGGACAATTCGGGGGATACCGATTCTAAGACTCGGTCCTAGACTAGTTTTTAATGGATTGGTCAGTGGTGAAAGACTTTGGGCCAGGATGGTACCGCCTAATAACACTACCGAAAATGGCTTTTTTGGATGATGCTAACGGTTGGGCTGGGATTGTCTTTGCCTCTCATTCTGTGCATGGCATGGCGTTTAGGGGAATTGGTGGCAGATGCAAGTAGTGATTGCCATGGATATGGACCTTATGCTGAGATAATGGATATGCAGTGAGACTCTGTATCTCCTGATTTCTCAATTCCGTAGCTTTAGCAAGCTCGTGTAATAAAAAGAATCCCAGTTATCTAAAGAATGCGTGCTTTTCTTTGTATGATTGTAATGCAGTTTGAGAGGTTGCAGTTTTAGAAGCGCAACCGATTGGACACCATGCTATTCCTCGAAGTGATACAATACGTACCAGGTTTGTTAGGTTTTGCAATACAAAAGTCTATTTTGCTGTTTTTTATCGCAGGTATGTGTTAGTTATGTCACAGTGCTTCGATATTCAGCAGTTACTGCCCAAGTCCAAGTGATGGCCCATGCAGACAGGTGCAATACGATACCGTAACTCGGCAATTCTTGTTCCCTCGACATAGTTACAAGCTTAGATTATATATCAATACGTCAAGTAGAAGTACTTTATGACTCGTAATCATTGAAACAATAGATTGAAAGCTTTGTTGTGGCATATTTCCATGTTGGCAGCCGCTGCCGGTCTCGTGATTGACCTGCCAGTGCCCGCCCCCTTCCTCAATACTCAATAACAAATCCAACATCGCTTGCCGCTATCCGATGTCGGCTATGCAGGAGGATCAGCGCTTTGTTTGATCCCTTCGTTTGTTTTTATTGTCCCCCGAGCTCTTCCAAACCTTCCTTCTTTCTCCCCTCGTGCATCTCACTCCCTCTCAACCACCACCGCAAGAGGAGCAGCACATCTCCTCCACCTCAAGAAGCCTGCCTAGATTAGGCTTCACTATTCTTTTGCATTACAGATTATATCTACAGTGAGTCACTAACACTTCTGCTCCTTTCTGATCCCTCTGGTCTCCTGGCTATAAAATCCCCTTTCCCTCCCCTCTCACCCTCTTCTTCTTTCTTCCCCCATCATCACTCATCACATTTCTTCCCCCTTGAGCAAGCATCACAACTACCTTCAAGCTTGATCAAATATTCCACGAGCAACAGCTTCTATTATTATCTTTAAACTCAAAGTCTTTTTGCCTTGTAGCATATTCTCACATTCCTCAGCTTTCAGCATCTGTATTCGCAAGAGCGCGACTACCAACACCCTTTGCGACCGGTAAGTTCTCTCTCTCCTACATCTCAAAATACCAAAAGCTTCGCGCCTAAGGGCTATAAGCACTCCTCTTCTATTCCCCTCGGAAGCTTGGCTTCAACCACACTTCCTCCTCTACTGCACACTCTCATCACACCCCGCTTGGCATACCCTGACTTCACTTCAAATATCTTCGAACCCATCCACTAACCTTCTTAGACTCATCTGTCACCATGTCTGACAGAGGTCGTTCACCCTCCTCTGGAGGCCCTCCGGGCTCAGGGAGACGACCTTCCCAGTCCCCAGCGCGGTCCGCTGCCGGCTCTGCTGGTGGACCTGCTGGCGGTTATGCGAAACCACTTGGCTACGATCCCGCCAAGCCTCAGAAGCAAGAGGATCAGGGCAACACCCGCATGGAGCTGCCTCCCGATGCATACATCTCCGAGACCAAGAAGGACATGTTTACCCTGCGAAACGGTCGCTTCAACACCGAGGGCAAGCCAGAGCCTATTGAGGTCAACCAGTACCGAATGACTAAGTTTGATTTCTCCAAGAAGATCCATCAATACGATGTAAGTATCTTTTGAACATATCGTTCTTAATCATGCTAACCACAAGTCCAGGTATTTCTCTCGCCTAACCCCGACAAGATCGGTCCGGTCATGAAAAAGATCTGGGCCCATCCCACTACCATCAAAACCATGAAACCTTACAAGTTCGACATGTGGCTCTTCGATGGCAAGAAGCTTGCCTGGAGTTCAGCGCTTATAGATCGCGGCGAGCTTCGGTTCAACGTTGACTTGGACGAGGGCCAACGTCCCCCCAATGCTAAGCCTCGGGACGGCGGCAAGTTCTATGTCACTATTCGAAAGACCACCGAAATCCAAGTTGCTGCACTACAGGGATATCTGTCCCACAAGATTTCGTTCAACAACAGTGTTCAAGAGGCACTGAACTTCATTGATCATCTTGTCCGCCAGTATCCCTCCCAGAACCTGCTGGCCATCAAACGAAACTTCTACAAACTTGGTCAGCCTGGAGCTCCTCTTCAGGATGGAGCCATCGTCGAGGTTCACAAAGGAACTTATGCTTCAATCAGAATGAGTGACAATCTGAAGCAAGGTGGTGTCGGACTTGGTTACAACATTGATGTGGCCAACACTTGCTTCTGGATCGGTAACCAGCCACTGGACAGGATGGCTTGCAACTTTCTGGCTACTCTCGACCCGAGCAAGTTCCGAGGAATCACCCCTGCCACCCTCAATGATGCCCTCAAACCCATCAAGAGAAACAATACATGGGAGTCGTCGGATGCCTTCAAGCAACTCCGCAAGCTACGACGCCTCAAATTCAAGATCAAGCACAAGGGCCGTTCGAACGAGGACAAGATTTACACCATACAGGACTTCACATTCGACCCCAAGTTTGGTGAAGCTGGTTTTACTTCTCGTACATGCACCTTCGAGAAGGATGGCAAGGACATCTCAGTGTTCGACTACTACAAGAAGACGTATAATGTCACCCTGCGACTTTCTCATCTTCCACTGATCGACGCTGGCAAGGCTGGAAAAATCCCAATGGAGCTTGCCTTCATTGAGAATATGCAACGATACCCCTTCAAGTTGAACCCAGACCAGACAGCGGCCATGATCAAGATCGCTGTCACCCGCCCCGCCGTTCGCAAGGCTGATATCCAGAAGGGAGCTGCCGCTCTTCAGATCGGCCAAGATCCTTATCTGAAGGAGTATGGCGTCAGTTTCGAAGCCCAGTTTGCGAGGACCGAGGCTCGAATTTTGCCTCCCCCCACTGTCAGGTTTGCTGCCAAGGGTGTTTGTGAACCCAAGTTCGCTGGTCGTTGGGACCTGCGAGGCAAGAAGTTCTTCACGCAGAACCGTGCCCCTCTCATGCACTGGGGCTTCGTTGCCTGTGAGGCACCCGTCCCTCAGGCTGTTCTCTCAGCCTTTGCTACTACCTTCAAGACCACCTTCCTTGGTCACGGTGGAAAGGTGCAAGGAGAACCTCACCTTCTTAACGCACCTAGCAACCTGCGTTTCGAACCTGGCAAGCTAGTTGAATGGGCTCATGAGGAGATCTGCCGCCGAACCAAGAGTTACACCCAACTCTTGTTCATTGTTGTGTCCAAGAAGAACAGCGGCACCTATGAGCGACTGAAGAAGTCTGCAGATTGCAGATACGGTATCCTCACCCAGGTTGTCCTTGGTAGCCATGTGCAGAAGAACAATGGCCAGTACCACTCCAACGTTTGCATGAAGGTGAACGCCAAGCTTGGTGGTGCCACTGCCTGCACTCCTCCCTTGTGGAAGACCCCTACATTCTTCCCTGACAGCCGCCCAACCATGATCGTCGGCTGTGATGTCTCGCATGCTGCGCCTGGAGGTGTGACTGCTTCAGTTGCTTCCATGACCATGTCGGTGGACCCCAATGCGACTCGTTACTCCGCTGTTGCTGAGACAAACGGATATCGGGTCGAGATGCTTACCCCTACCAACATCCGAGGCATGTTCGGAGCGTTGATCCCCCAGTGGCAAGTTGGCCACCCCGGGAAGATGCCTGCACACCTGATCTATTTCCGAGATGGCGTTAGTGAAGGCCAATTCGCTCATGTTCTGGAGCAGGAGGTCTCTGAGATCAAGCGGTACCTCGCACAGGGGATGCCTCCCGACAAGTTGCCCAAGATGACAGTGATCATCGCCACCAAGCGTCACCATGTCCGCTTCTTCCCTCAGCGAGGCGACAAGAATGGAAACCCGCTGCCTGGCACTCTTGTTGAGAAGGAGGTCACCCATCCATTCATGTTTGACTTCTACCTCAACTCACATGTTGCTATTCAGGGAACTGCTCGACCTGTTCACTACTCTGTGATTCTCGATGAAATGAACATGCCTGTGAATGATCTACAGAAGATGATTTACCAGCAATGTTACTCTTACGCTCGCTCAACAACACCAGTATCACTCCACCCGGCTGTTTACTACGCGCATCTCGCTAGCAACCGAGCCCGCGCTCATGAAAACATGGCCTCAAGCGATGGATTCAGAACTGGTGCAAAGGGACATGAGCTTATTCGGGAGAAGCAAGCTCGTGGTATTACCACTTCGGCTCCTAACAGGACCGCTGATGCACCTCCCTTGATCCGCCTGGGAGGTCCTACCAAGCAGCCTCCTGCTGATGGCGAGGACCGTCAGCGGAATTTCTTCCGCAGTACCATGTGGTACATCTAATCAACAAAGCTATGTTGATGCACAACATGGATTGAGAATCATTGATGTGCAACGGTGATGATGGTGATGGATGGTGATAGAGAGAAGCGATCGCTAGGGAGGAGGGAAGGGCATGGACAATGCAAGCGATCATATGTCTTATGCACAGCTGGACGAAGCAGCTACGAATGCACAGCGACACAAAAACTAAAAGGGGCGACCGGTTTGGCGGGAAGTGGCGGTGGAGGTTGATTTTGTTTGTTCTACATAAACTAACTCTAGATCAATTCTAACAATATGATCTGGCAAATGTCTTTCTTGTTCTACGTGACGTATAACCAGCTTTTTCGTACAGGTTTGAGATAATTGTCCAGGAGAAGTTGAAGCTTATAGATCTTGTCGTGATCCTACCCTGTGCTTCGTACGATATGGATGGAAACTTGGACTGGGCCATAGTTCTGCACTACGTTGTTGATCCGACGAGTCTAATGGTCACAGGCTTAACTCGTGCTAAGATTGCGATATTAACGTGAGTCTGAAAACAAAGAAAGATACCGGGCCAAATAAGATGCTTGCGGTCGTGGCAAATGTCTCAGTCAACGTCAATGGGGCCTTTTGGGTGCCCACCGTCTTTGCTCCAAGCAGTAGCTTTCGGAAATAAACAGTATAGCATATCATAAAGGCACCCACTGAAGGTCTCCTTACTATTGGGAAAATAAAAATTCCTCGAGAAAGCAGATCAGGATGAATCGTGGGATAAAGCAGATAAACACTGGTGGGGACATAAGACAATGCCCTTACCGCAGTCAATCGCAACAATAATGCTTTATCACATTCATAAATAACCGCTAGGACAATAAATTCGGAACTTCTGGTCCCCAGATGCTTCGTTGCAGGGTAAACATATGGTTCTTCTCAAGGGTGATTGAAGATTAATCACGCTGATCCAAGATGTGAAACATGCCCATTCCTAACGCCATGGACGTGACACAGATGAGATCTTCGGCATGGCCCGTTTACGAGAGTCAGGTGTCTCAGATTCTTCTATAAGCCCGAAAACGGCTGGTCGGATCACAAAATACACAAAAGCAGTACTCAGGATCAGGCTGTGCTGATCGCTCAAGATGGATGGTTCCGGAGTCTGGTCTCAGATGATCTACTTGAGATGATGGATGACTCCTGTTTCCAGATACCTTGAAGAGTTATATCACCAAGAGATACGGAAGCCAAGAGTTCTTGAGAAGAAGATAAATACCAACTCGTTCTCGGTCTTCTGGTTTCAAATCATCTCTTTCACTCACCCAGTCACTCACTCATTCATTGTGCATTTGAAGTCACTCTTTATTTCTTTCCTTTTATTCCTTACCCAATCAGCATGGTTCGATCACTTTTCCTTACCAGCATCTTGGCCGCTGGTATCTACGCCCAGTCAACTCCCGACCCTGCTCTCACAGCGAATGGAGCTTTTCAGCACCTTGGCTGCGTAGCCATCAGGCCTGGAACTTTCCCTCGGCAGTTCAACCTAGGTCAGGCAGGATGTACTGCGAGTTGCTCATCAAACGGAAA
Source organism: Fusarium longipes (assembly GCA_013618495.1). Lineage (NCBI taxonomy): Eukaryota > Fungi > Ascomycota > Sordariomycetes > Hypocreales > Nectriaceae > Fusarium > Fusarium longipes. The sequence continues at coordinate 244,832 of JABFEY010000032.1, read as the reverse complement.
CATCATTGGATTCCACGACAACAGCTGTGTCTGTGACCGGCTTGACCTCTCTGACCGTCCCATCCCCTACCGCGTCGTCAAGGTGGACGACGCCCTCTGCGGCCAATGGTGTGACCCATCCGATAGATCCAAGGGGACATGCGGAGGCGCTACAGTGCGAGGCTGGCCCATCTACGATCTGTACAAGAGGAACAACGCCCAGATCGTCTATGAGAATTTCCCAGGTGCTACACCAACCCCTGTTACCAGCGTCAACCCTGTTCCAACTGGAGGACCCAAGCCCGGCGATGTCTGGCACGAATGCCCCCCGCAAGTTATTGACTGCCCTTACCGCAAGAAATGCCCCGGCGGGAACTGCCATCCTGCTCCGGCCCCTATTCCTAACCCTATTGTGAAGCCTTGTTATGGATGTTCTCACAACAGCACTGGCAACTGGACGGCTCCTACTTGCCCCCCTGGTGGCTGCGGCAACGGTAGTAAGCCTGTTCCCGTTCCCGTCCCTGTCCCTTGCAAGAGCTGCAACGGTGGAAGTGGAGGCAACGGCGGGAATGGAGGCAACGGAGGCAACGGAGGCAACGGAGGCAACGGAGGCAACGGAGGCAACGGAGGCAACGGAGGCAACGGAGGCAACGGAGGTAACGGGGGTAATGGTGGAAACGGAGGTAATGGCGGCAACGGGGGTAATGGCGGCAACGGGGGTAATGGTGGAAACGGAGGTAATGGCGGCAACGGTGGAAATGGAGGCAATGGAAGCTCAGGCAATGGCTCTGATGGTCAAAACGGCTCTGATGGAAACGGAAACGGAGGAGACAGACCTCCTGTCATCGTCAACTCGGCCGTCAAGATCCACGGCGCAGGCTTTGTATCATTCCTTTTCGTACTCTCTTTGGCCTTCACTCTCTTATAGGCCTGGAGAGGATATCTTTCATTCATAGGGGGTTAGATGTGGCATATTTATTTTTTACTTGACGCTTCAAGCATAGAAAAGGGGTAATGAAGAGTTGACATAAAGCTTTGGCTTAATATAATATTACTTCACATCAGCGTCATGGACATCTTTGTAGTGTATGAGTGTCTGTATAGAATACATCTATACAGAACGGGTGTCATTATAATTCTATTCCTTTTTCGTTTCACTTTATTTTTAATTTCGCGGCGTACAAAGATCCTCATATGGCTAACATCGTAAATAGCCTTGTATGGCGTGTCTGCCCACTGTCTTCTCAAGTCGCTTAAGCAATGATCTTCTCCTTGCACTCAATGCTGTAATTTGTCAGTAACTGCGTACAAAAACCAGAAAAGCAATACTCACCCATGCTCGGACTTGAGCTGGTTCATCAATGTCCTAGCAAGGCTGGGGTACACAGGGGCGACAACACCCTTGTCGGTGATGGTGCCGTCGAGGACCATCTTGGTGGCTGTTGATATGTCAGCATGTCTAGATGTCAACCTGGAAAGATAGAAGAGATGGACGTACCGACACCACAAGGAACACCGACCAGTCTGGACATGGCGGAGTAACCACCGGAGCCCTCAGGAGCACCGTACTCAACGAGAGTGGATGTCCAGGTGTTCTGGCTGCCGTCCTTGTTGATGACCTCGAAAGTGTGTTGGAGGAACTTGAGTCAATGTTAATCTTGATTCTGAAATGAACAATGCCTGGTAGATACTTACGACAAGATCACGCTCGCCCTTCTCGTAGGCCATCTTCTGCTCAAGAGATGCGCAAAGGGTGTCGAGAGCGGTTCCGCGGGGGGTGGTGTTAACATCGGAGAAGACGCCAACTATAGCATAATATCAGCACGTGCTCGTAACCAACAGGTTCATGGACTTACTCCACTTGAGTCCAGCCAGCACTTGGTTCTTAACAGACTCGTCCTTGAATGAGGTCTTGGAGAGGACAGCCTTGATCAGGTCCTCCTCGCTTGATGAGTTGGCACCAATGAACTTCTGGAGAGCATCCTTCCAGGGAATGGGTTGCTTGAAGAAGTCCTGCTCGTCGGTGCTAAGGAAGCCAATGTCGACAAGAGCCTTGACGAATTGAGGGAAGCCGTTGTAACGCATGGTTCCGCGGACGACGGTCTCAGCATCGGGGATTCGGTATCTACTATAGTAAGTCACTGCAGTCAACGAGAGTACCGTATAACTTACCGCTCGCGGTAACCTGTGCTGTCTCGGTTGCCGTAGGCGACGAAGTTGAATCCGAGGTAACCACTGTGGTAAGGCTGAGCAGTGCTCATGAGGTCGACACCGGAGATATCAACCAGCTTGTTGTCCTCGTAGTACTTGGCGTTGTTCTTGAGGGCCAGAAGAACACCACGGCTGCTCCAGCTGAACTTGTATCCTATTTGTAATTAGTAACGGCGGTCGGCATGGTGATTGAAGTTCGAGTTACCTAGAGGGTTGTTGGAGTCTATAATGGAATTAGTTTCGATACGCGTTGAGCCATTGGGGGGGATTGCGCACTCTCAGGGGCGGGGAGACCACCGCAGTAGCTCTTGAAGGACTTGATCTTGCCTCCCTCCTGCTGGATGCGGTCGATGAAATCAACAGCGTAAAGGTGATCAACACTGAAGAGAGTTAGTGAACAGACAACGTTGACAATATTGGTCGAAATGCATACCCAGGGTCAACCTAGTGTTGTCAGTAAGCTACAATTGAAGCATTGGGCAATCAACTTACACCAATCTCGTTCAGGACGGTGATACCAGCGGCCTTGGCCTCCTCGTGAAGCTCCTCCATAGCAGGGGAGACGTAAGAGGTGGTGACGACATGCTTCTTAGCCTTGATAGCGGCCTTGATGACAGCAGCGTGGTATGTGTAGGGGATCAGAGAGATGGTAACATCGTGCTCAGAAACGGCCTGCTCGAGAGCGGCGGTATCGTTGACGTCGAGGGTGATGGCCTTAGTGTTGTCGAAAGTACCGGCGAGGTTCTTGGCCGAAGTGAGAGTACGGCAAGCAACAGTGACGTGAATACCGGCCTTGGCGAGGACCTCAACGGCAGGAGTGGCAACGAAGCCGGAACCGAGAAGAAGAGCTGATTGAGGCATTGTTGACGATGTATTGATTATAGTTGCTAACGAAAAGAGAAGAAAAAAAAAAGATTCTCCAAATCTAAAGCAAGCAAAAGAATTTCAAGCAGCTCTTTCCCTTCTTGTCGAGCTTGACGTTCGTTGGTTGGCCCCGCATATCGAGGGGCACTTCAGCGATACGTAGTTCCGGCTTTCGGAGGATCTGGGGGTCATCCCACCCGATGTCGGGCGATTCGATGGAGAATAACCCGTAGGAAAGCGGTTCTCGAGACGCCAAAGCCTGGGGCTGGCCAGTTGAAATGTTTTGTTATGACGAACTACGGGTAAAAGTGGACATGAAATGTTAAAGTTAGATGTAAATTGATGAATGAGTGAGTCCCTGCCGGACAAAAGAGGTATGCAACACCGAAGTAGTAAGATCAAATAATATCAATTTACTGACATTATTACTGGTAGACGAGATTGGGCTTTGATATCGATATATGGATCACAGATAGACATGTTGATATGCGGACAATATCTTGGTGGCAATCCTGCATCTGATCAATGTTGGACCGGTAGTCACCAATGTGATGGCCAATTTGATGAACAACACTGGGAGGCACTTCAATTGATCTGCAAGCCAGTACATGGGCCATTGCTATTGAAAACTGTGTTTTTTTGAATTGTCAACAAAAGCATAAAGCTGAAGTCAACCTAGCTGTCCTCTCGCTTTACCTGTAAGAGATAAGGTTAGCTCATTGCTTGGTCGTTTACATGCAGTACCTAAGCCGTCGAACAGGATACCGTTCCGTAGAAGAAGGCTATCCTAGCTTCTTACCCGAGAATCCACTCGAGTTACGCCTATAATAAGGAAAATTGGAATCGTTTGAACTATGTTGAATTCAGCTAGAACTAACCGTTATTACAGTGCTAATGTTAAGTTCCTGCATCACGTAGCAAGTCCAGCCCGACTGGTCTCGAAACGTACAAAGCTGGCTTCAAATGGTATGAGATTTATCAAGATTCAGGTAGGTTCTGTAGGGATGCTTCGTATAGGATCGACATGGTAAGTTCCTCGTACCTGACCGCAGCCGACTTTACCGATCTCCAGCACCGCACGAAACGTTCATCGCCGAAACTGTAAATTTTGGGAGATGCTATGATTTTCTGGATAGCAATACTCGGACCTTAAACCTTGTTCTTGATGCTCATCGGTGTTAAACCGATGTCTCGAACACTACTCAACTTTATTGTGCGGCAGCTCCAACGTCTAGGCTAACATCCGACAGCTAAACTCAATCACGACCTTAATTGAACGACAACATCGAGGCTGTTTGGAAGTGTTTTGATGTCGAAAGATAGATTCCATCAAATGCATCTTTGTCCAAGTCAATTGACGCATCTGCAAACGGACACTGAAAGCCTTGTAGCGGGCTGTGTACTATGCGAGAATGCGTTGTTAGGCAGGGTGTTTCATCAGGCGCCCTCAAGGCTCTCATGATTCAATCCATTTGATCGATCATGGGGCACGTTTCAAGGTGGTATGTCATGGTTCTAAAAGTGTATTAATTCTGCAAGTGGTTTGTTGGGCCAGATAAAAGGCCATTTGGCGGTCGCCAGTATGGGCTTCGGAATTAGGCAGATACTAACAAAGACAGCACCGCCTCAGAATGACTTGGTCAAGTCATACATCTCTGTAAAACTTCTTTATGATCTTGTAGCCTTCGTCCAGGCAAGGTTGATTGTGTGATCCTGGTCCTCAAGGGGGGTGCAAGCAAGCTATGGCCAGTTAATGTGAACAAATCCACTTCCCAGAAGTTTCCCCCGGAAAGATATCCGTGGCCCGACCCGCCGACAGGTCTGAAACTTAATACAGAAACTTTTTAGAAATGGCTGGAAAGCTGATGCAAGCTCTTGTCCTTCGTTAAGGCCGGATTTGGATGCATCTGTCGCAAACGGAAAGGTGAACTGTCAAGTGAGACTTGTGATCTCAAGCCAACTCCGATGACCTGGTCGGCCAGTATATGCGAGGGAGGTGGATAAAAAAACTTTTATCCCATCAAGTCAGTATTTCACATAGTTCTCATTATGGCCGAGCTCTTTATGGGATTGAACTTGAAGGATGGGGTTTCTGGATAGTCAAAATCTCTCAAGTCACTAGCTACCTAGGTAGCGGTGGCTGGGCAAGACTGACTTGAACTAAGATTAGGCAAACTTTAGGCAAACCGAAGAAATCTGCGACGTTTACCTCAGCTGTTGGTTGATGGCCAATTTTACCTGCAGTTGGCTGTCGTGGTCTTTCTTAGTGAGTGTGGATGGATGGCAGCGTAGTGTCTTGAGCACACGCCCCCTATCTTCACTGACGGGACAACGGATACCTATATCGCAAGCTTGTTCGTACAGCCTTGCTTTGGGAAACTGGATCTTCGCCATCCTGTTATATCCTCCTGCATGATGCAATCTTGTTACTTGTCCGATGGTCATTTCAAAAGACAGCCTTACCTTGTGACTTAGCGGTGAGGTGATAACCAGTGGTGGATGGATGCCTGTTTGATGCGGTTCGATGGAAGTTGAGCAAGTACGATACAAGGGAAGGCGCCACTGGAGTAAGTTGTCTTTTCTCCCTTGGGGAGGATGCTCATGCTCGTTCTTTCCTCTTCTCTCTTGTGGACCTCGCCCTTAACATCATTTTTGTAGGAAGGTACCATACTTGCGTTATTGACTCCGTTGTCTCATCTTGTCTCTTGTCTCACTTTCTTCCTGAACCTTATTCTTGTCTACCACCTGCCATCCTCGATTATCGCGACATATCATCCGATACACGCGAGCAACCCCGACACTTGTGGCGATTCTATAACATCAAGTCTCACCTTGTCTCAGTTCATGTCAGCTCATCGAGCTACTGCAGCCATACCACAAGTCTTCAATACCTTCTATCACGACGCACCCCTTTACGATGCGTCAACATAATCTTCGACAGTACCTGTTCCTGGATATGGCCCACAATCACTTTCCCTCAAGTCCATGTTGTTGTCTCCTTGCTGAAGTCTAAAAGTGATACATATATGCGTACCATGCTATTTAAGAGATGGTTTTCCAGCATATCGATCGTAGATACGACTCGAACACGACCAAGACACGCTTATCTACCACAAACATCTGTTCTGTCATATTCCGAGAGCGTTCAGAAGTAACCCTTTGCCACTCACGTGGAAATGACAGAGTCGAGCACTGATAACATCGTTGATAGCGATGTATACTCACAGTAGGTCTTGCTTGCCCCTTGTTATTGTTGAGACAGTGCCACTTCTCCAATACCTTTTAGACTGTCTTTGTTGGAACCATTTACTGACTAGTCCGCGAACAAATAGTTGTTGTAGCTGTGGAAGTCAAACCTCCATAATTTCCAGCATCGATTTACATTCGAACACAACTGAAGAGTATCATGTCCGACTTGCTGCCTTTGTCCAAAGCCCCATCGAAGAGGATCCCTTCTCGGCTCGAATTGTCAATCGCTCGCGTGTTAGACCATCCTATTACTTCCAGCATACATTTGACTTGTGGCTAGAACACTTCTTCCCACACGCCAACAATCTACATGCATTCGGGAATGAAGGGCACGATGCAGTTGGGCCTTTTGAGGGACAACCCCAGAACTGGCTGACTGAGACACGTTCCGAACATGTCCAATATGCACTGATTGGTATCGGAGCCCAGTTCGGCGACTATTGATCGTGAATAGCCCTTCTTGTGTCTCTGTGCCACGGCCAGGACGCGGTATAGCTTGGACCGCTATGCAAAATATGATTCGCAGCGCTGTGACAACCCGAGAGCAATACCATTTCATGCAACAGAAGAGTTCCTACCCAGGCTCAAATTGAAGGAACTCTACGTTTGGCTCATGGCTACCTACTACGATCCAATCGAAGCCCGATCTAACAGACTCATATATACTAATGACGACTTCGACATATCTTGCCAGGAGATCCACAAGCTGTCATTAGCATGTAGCTGATCAAGTGGGTTGCTCAAAGCTATACGATATCGATCCGCCAGGCGAATTTTTTATTTCCTTTTTGTTTTTCTTATCTGTTTCCACCCTGGGTTCCCTTTCTCTTGTATCATTCTGTTTCCGAGTTGACATATACTATGCATACCATTACATCAAACACTCTTAATCTTAATCCTTTCATATCATCCTCAGTCAGCTTCTCACGGCATGTCACCTACCTAGAAAGCCTTTAAAATTTCCTAAGATTTTATACGTCGGGTTTTCTTGATGAACATGTATCTGATATTGTTCTTCCCCATCTGGACCATCGTTAAACAGAAAAACGGGAGCTTAGATCAGGCGCCAACATCTTATCATACCACATCCTATCATATTCATCTTCGTCAAGAGGTACACCTTTTACATTCAACAAAATTATAAAGGCCCTGGGTCCTTCCCCCAATCGTTTGCGAACCCCCAATCTCCATATTATCCCTGGTGACGCCATGAACTGCATGTTAGCGCTGAACTTACCCCAGGTCCTCTCCACAACTTCCCCTCATTGACCGGCAATAAGTGGGATTAAACAATTGATGAAAGCCTTGACAAATGTGACAGAGTACAGGGGACCAGAAACATTCGAGATCTAAAGGAACCGGACAGGAAAGTCCGCCAGTAAGAATGAATCCCTGTTTCGCGGGAGACTGAGCCAGGCCTTGAGACGTAGGGAACTTTTGGCGAACTATGAGTATCGGAAACAAGATTAAGTGCCGAGATCTTGGGGTTTCAATGCATGAGTGACCGCCTTTGGGGGTAATGGTACATGATCGTCGACTGCCATAGTCCAATCTACCCAAGAGTGGCAGGAGAAGGATGTTTAGGTCGCAGCGAGATCGGCATATCATATCTCATAGATCCTAGCTAGAGATGCACATGCATGTATATAAGACGAGCACTTGGACCTCAATTGCAGAGAACCGAGCTCATGCTGTACGACTCGCAGTGGATCCCACGAACGATCCTTGTACCAGCCATCAATCAGCTTACAATTATAGACCTACTCCATCATAAAGCGACATATTTCAAACTCGGCCATAGAAATTTCGTTGCAAAGACTACATCTCCCGTACATCATTCATTAACCATCTTTTAAAGAGGAGACCAAGGGCGATCTCACAATGGCCGATGACATAGCCACTAAAGCTGAGCTCGAACGAGCTCGCGCAGAGGAATTGGAACGAACAGGAGATAATATCACCAGGGCCGATAGCGTTCATTCCGGCCATATAGACAAAGCGCATGAAGACGGCATTTATGCCCAGGCTCTTGCACAATATCCAACCGACGACTCCATTGATCCCATCTTGGAAAGGAAGGTGAGGAGGAAATTAGATCGCCTTATCATACCAGTACTTGGGGTTTGCTACTTCTTCTATTATGTCGATAAGACTACACTGTGCGTATTTCCTGGTAGGCAAACTAACAAACCAAATTGTCTGACCAGCTGTTCCTAGTTCATACGCCGCCATCTTTGGTCTGAAGGATGACCTTGACTTGAGAGGAGACGAATACTCTTGGCTTTCCAGCAGTTTCTACTTTGGCTGGCTTGTATGGGCTATCCCTTCGAACCTCCTCATGCAACGCAGTCCTCCTGGATACTACTTGGCCTTCAATATCTTCATGTGGGGTGCTCTACTTATGACACAAGCTGCGGCAAATAATTTTGCCGGTCTCCTGGCTCTTCGTATCCTCTCAGGTGCATTCGAAGCCATTGCCGACCCGGCTTTCATGCTTATCACCTCCATGTATTTTACACGAGAGGAGCAACCCAGTAGGATTTCAGCTTGGTATGCCTTCAATGGCGTCGGGGTTGCTGGCGGAGGTCTGATCGGTTAGTTATTCCATTTGAGCTGTTTCGAGGTATCGTTAACTAATTGTCTTGCACTAGGTTATGCTATTGGTAACATCAAAGGAGCACTACATTCCTGGCGGTATGAGTTCCTTCTCGTAGGCGCTTTCTGTTCAGCTTGGGCTATTGCTCTTGTTCTGTTACTGCCAAACTCGCCTCGTACTATTCGAGGCTTCTCACACGACGAGAAGCTCGTTATGATTGCCAGAATGCGGCGTAACCAAACAGGAATTGAACAACGTAGGATCAACTGGGGACAAATAAAAGAAGCCTATCTTGACTACAAGACTTGGCTGTTCACACTGCTTGGCTTCGTGTCCAATATTCCCAATGGCGGCATTTCCAACTTTTCGACACTTGTTATCCAAGGACTTGGTTTTGATACCCTGCACACTGCTCTCCTGGGTATCCCCCAGGGTGTTCTTGTCGTCATCTGGATTGGCCTCGGTGCTCTGGCGAACAAGTATATGCCGGCCAACAGCCGCACACTTGTCAGTGCTATCTTCATGATCCCAACTATTGCTGGAGCGCTTGGCTTTCTACTTGCTCCCGACGATGCATATGTTGGCCGTTTGATCTGCTTGTAAGTTCTTCATATCGGGTTTATCTGATTATTTTTGTAATCTGTCTAACATCCTCAAAGCTATCTTACCGGTTCTTATCAAGCGTCCTTTGTCATATCCCTATCCCTCATCACCTCAAATACCGGTGGCCAGTCCAAGAAAATGATTGTTTCCGGGATGATCTGGTTTGGTGCCTGCATTGGCAACATCGCAAGTCCGTTCTTCTACCGCTCCGAACAAGCCCCTTCATACCATCTTGGTATTGGCTCACTCCTCGTTGCCAACTGCATAGAATTTGCTCTTTTCTTTGTGTTCCGGTATGCATTCAAGTGGGAGAACAAGAAAAAGGAAAAGCAGCGTGAGGCTTTGTATGCAGTAGGCCATGATGTTACTGCGAATGCAACAGCCTTTACAGACATGACGGATAAGGAGAACCCCAACTTTGAATATGTCTACTAGTTACCAGGTCATGACTGCTTGAAAAGATTCGAATATTTACGTAATACAAGATACTAGCTGTTTTTTTTATTAAATATGAGTTTCCATGCCTCAGTTTCAATAATATGAATGCGCTCATGCTTGTACATTAAGGAAAGCACTATATTTAAGCCGACCCAGACTTTCGAACGTAAAGGGTGACAAGATCGAGAAAACCCGAGGATGCTTTGTTTCTCCTGGTAGCCATCTTGGATTCTAGTTTCCCTTCGCATAGCTAGCAATTCTCAGAGACAATCATCCTCTCAGTCCTCAACAATCGAAGCGTTCGGGGAACAATGCAATGTCCTTAGGTAACATTCTATTGTGTTGATTTGCTTGTGGGAACAAGGGGGAGGTTCATATTGGAAAAAATATCCTCCACAGAACATATTTCGCGAACAAGCTCAAGTTCTCGGCAACAGACCCAAGTAACAAAGCCATGGGATGGAGTAAACCTTTTGTTCTTCTAGACCGTCATCTTCTAGGCTCTCGAACACGATCGCTCTCCCGAGTATATAAGCTCTCAGGTCTGCTTTAACATCGAAACCATCTCTCACAAACCATCCTCACCTCGGAGTATCATACCACAGCAACAACTATTCAAAGTTTCCAGTTGAGGTAAGTATCCCCACAAATCCTTCTACTAACACTCCTCAAATCAGTCATCATGGGCTTCATGGAACGACTTCCCCAGGAACAAGAACCCGCTTTCTGGGCAGCTGTTGGTCTAGGCGTTGCCCTATTCATAGCGCTGTTTGCCATTGGTGTGATGGCCACTGAATTTCATCGCTTCCGTGGCCAAAGGCGAGATCACGAAGCGCGTATCAACAGAATCGTCTTCCTTCAAGAGGCGTACCGCATCAGCGAATCTGACGTTTCAGTACTCCAGCGAGAGAAGTATGAGTTGATCAGACAGCTGAACAAGGCCAGTGAATTTTGCCTAGAGAACCATTGCAGTCGTCATAGTGCAGACTCGGCAAACTCAAGCGTGCTGGATTACTACATCCAGAATGAAGGTCCGCACGACAACGAGCCCACGAGCCGGGTAGCCTCTGTCGAGACCGTGCCTTTCAAGAATCAGGTGCCGAACCTGATGGCGCTAGCCAATGGAGACGCGACCAAGCATGTCATTAATGGTGAGCACCAGGTACCTCAGCAGATTCAATTCGGAGATCTACCCCCGGTGAATCGGACAGAAACCCCGGCTCGAGTAGTTGTCTGGGCGCCTGAAGTGGAAGATGTGGCCCAGGAGGATGCCCATGCCGGACATGGACAGAAAGAATGTGTTGGTCGCCTAACTGTGCCAAAGGTATCAAAATCACGAAAAGCAAAGGTCAGAGGTACCAAAAACAAGGACTCTGTTATTGAATAACAGTGACTTGTAGGTACGTGTTCTTACCAACAGAATGAGAGTGCTGCAGATCCTGGTGATTTGAGGTAAGTCGTCATTCTCCCTTTCTTTTGTCTTTCATTCGTCTTTCCTTTGTGCGCTGGGTGGTCGGCATTATTACTGGTCTCGATTGTGAGGTTATAGTTGCAGTGCAACTGGGAGTTGATTAGATAGGTGGTCAATGGGATTTGTTTTCAGCCTCAAGATTCGTACCTTGCCAGTGAAGTTCAACCAAAATCTCAAAGGAGAGATGTTATTGCCTTATGATAATTGCGATCGACATCTTGCTGGATTAGATCGGATGAATTCGAGCATGATGGGTATTGATGCTCATGCGGGTCGCCAATGCTGAGACTAAGCATCCTCGAGCTACGTTTGTCCGAGATAACCCTGAGTTCCCACTCATGAATTGGTGATGATTGATCGTCCATATTCTCTCTCCAAACTGATATTGCCTAGTAATTGGTAGTAATCCAGAATCCCATTGGTATCTAATCGTAAAATACTAAACTGACCAGTTTTCTTGTCCACAAAAGGACCTTGCTACACTTCTCCGTCCCATTTAGAAGAATTTGCTCTTCAGACCTCCCAGCACGACATTCCTCTTCTGTTTGTTCAAATACTTGTTGACATCGTTTGCCCATCCGGCGCTATTGTTCTGCAAATTTTCCATGTTGTCACCCATCATGTTCAACTTTTCTGTTCTTTCGTTCAGTTGTCGTGTGAGATAATCTCCCCATCCTTCCTGGCTGCTAGATCCAGATGGAGCAGATTCGCCTGCTCGAGCAGCGCGTTGTTCAGCCGCTGCTTCATCCATCATTCGCTTGCTTGGTGGTCTATCTGGCCCACCAACGAGAAGATCGAGATCAGCAGGGGTAATATACTGGCTACCCGCGATCCATTGCATGTTTGAGATAGTTGGTCGAGGTGGACACTCAAGCTTGGGGTTAATCATGGTGTCCTGGGATTTCTGCGGTCCTTTGCCCGCTCCCCAGACATGGATGACAGCCAGCTCGCTGGGTCCTGACCATGCGAAAATATCACCAGTCCGCGTCACAACAGAGTTAGTACTTCTTGTGACGTCTATCATAGGAACATCGGCCTTCCCGATATCCTTCAGACCAGGAATCGAAAAGGCCCGAGCAGTTCGATCGCCGAACAACCCAACCACGGCAAAGCCCTGCAGTTCGGTTTCTGCCACACAGGCAGAATCACACAAGATGCTATCAAACTCCTTTGACGCGCCCTTGGAGTTTGCGGGCTTGAAGATTCGGATTTCTGTTTGTGTAACTAAATGATTGTCAGTTTTGTATGTTGGAAATTCTCGTGCTACGGAGTAAACATACCTGCGACCAGTACACCGTTGACCTGGCGTCCTTCTCTGAGGCCTGCAACAATCGGACCGGTGGCAGCAGCGGGCTTGCCTGTATCGGCTTCAATGGGGCTGAGTGAGATAATCTTTCCGTCAAATGCTACAACGCCTGCAGGTTGCGCAGTATATGAGCCATCCTGGCCTGGCAGGAGTTTGAAGGTGATGACTTTGCCCAGGTTGGTTCCCACGAAGCAGCAAATGCTTGAGTATTTGTCCTCATCCAGAGTCATGACACCGAACTCAATCACGACTGGCCACTCCTTTGGAGGTTCTGAAGAAGAGCTGTGACCCTTCAAAAAAGAAGCTCGCTTATCTTGCTTAGCAAAGTCTGTCATGGGTGCCTGGAAGATGATCGAGGGCCCTCGGAGATCTATTAAGGTGAGGAATCCGAGCTCTGAACCTACGGCGACAAAGCCAACATTTGACACCTGCACAGCGGTGATGGGCCCCATCATCATCTCGTAAAGAACAAGAGGCTGCAGGCCTTCCTTCAGTCCTGGTTCAGACCTAGAGCTGATATCCGTAAGCCCCTTGGGATTTGGGTCGAGTTCTGGCCTATTCTCTTTACCGAAGAATCGGTTCTGGCCCCATCGGTAGATGATGGCTTCTCCTGTGCGGGTTCCGACAACGAATTCTCCCGTACTGGTTGCCATATTCATACATGTGATCTCGACATCTTCATATCGATCGAGTGCCCGGGCGATGTCGACTTGGAGCTGAGTTCCATTCTCGATTTCGTCATCATGTCCAGAGTCCCAGATCCTGATAGTACCGTCGGCATGGGCGGCCTGGATGATGGTTCGTTCTTCAAACCTCTTTCGATGTCGCGGTGCTTCGGCACCTCCTTTGAGAAGTGGTTCTCCTTGGTTGCGCTTCTCGAACATGGAAAGCCATCGGGGGCGTTCTAAAGCAGAGACATTGACCTTTGTTACAAAGGGATGAACAAAAGAAACCGATGGATGAAGCTGGTTGGTGGGACTAATTGGATAACCAGAAGGGAAACTCAAGGTAATAAGTTCACCGGAAGAAAGAAGTACAAAGACAGCGATTGGATCCTGTGCGCCATTAAAATGAGGAGAGGACCGTGGAATGAGGAGAAAGTTGACTGCCTGTGCACCGGCGGGGAGTTGGAGAAGAGACTGTCGTTTTCCACGGCAGTAATTTGCGAGGATTTGCCATGTCGATGTCGCATAAACAGGTGTTTGCCCTAAATCGACAAAGGTAAGACCTTTGGGTGATGCATCAATGCGTTGCCCACCAGCAATTAGCAGACCACTGTCGTCGCAGTTCTCCTTGCAGCACCATGCAATCTTGGTAATGGGCTCGGACAGAGCTGGCGTGGGTGTGCCGGACGAGGGCTGATCTATGTCAAAATCGGTCAATGTCCTCGCCATGATAATCTTTTCGGCCTTTGGGTCCCAAAAGACCAAGCTTCCATCGTCATGAACTGTCAAGACAAACGTGCCGGATGGATGCCATAGCGCATGTGTAAGTCGTGGCTTTCGGACAGTCTCAACAGCTACACCATTGCCACCTGGAGCTCCTGCAGGAACCACGTACTCGTAGTAATTGACAGCCTTGGCTTGCTTAAACGAGTAGACGACAGCACCATGCGTGTATCCCAGTAGAAGCTTGCCAACATCTCTCGGGTGGAGAGACATGGTAATAAGGTTGGAGGTGGCAGCGCCGGGATTCCGTTCCTTCCAGAAATTAGGTAGTCTGAATGCGCGGGCCAAGTTTCCTCTGTCCAAGTCAAAGGCCATGATGTCTCCATTGTAGAGTCCGATAAAAGCCCAGTCAAGCATGGGATCAGTCACCAAAGCGACCACCTGGCCAGCGACGACCATGGAAGCAATGCGTTCGCCAGTATCGAGGTCCCATATTCCCAGCTCGTTCTTCGCGTCGACGGTAACGAGGCGGTTAGACGAGAACTGCACGATCTGGAATGATGTGGATCGGGGGGGCTCGAGTATCTTGTGCACACGTCGCTGTCCGAAGATGTAGACCTTGCCAGGGCCAAACTTGCTTTCACCGGTTCCAATGGCGAGGAGGGATTGGACTGGGTCGTATGCGTAACAGCTGTTAAAGGGTCAGCTGGGTCGATTTGGGTCACGATGATGACGGGAAATTGGGAGACTGATGCGCTACCTGATTTGAGAGTTGATGCCATAACGAGCCTGATCGTCGGGCATGAAGAGTTCCGGTCTGATGCTTGCTGATAGGTCGTTCTGCATGCCCGTCTGCTTGCTGCGGAGGAAAGCCGCCATCTTGATGTGTACGTCGCCTTTTGGCGATGGCGATGACTAAATTATACTGGAATGCTTTGGAATTCTAGCAATTCGTGTTTCTTTTTTAGAGCCTCAAGCTCTCGTTCCGGTAGGGAAGAAGAGGGAATGGGGGATGATAAAGAACGTAGATGAAGAAGATGAAGAAGGGACCTTTTGGTGGGGTTTGCGCAGATGCCCACTGTAGAGGTAGTACGGAGTGCACTGTAACTTTCCAGACCAAGATCCCCAAGACCCCAAGACCCTTGGCAACGGCAACGTCATCCCGTCCTATCACCGTGTGGGAAGCGATCAATCGAGATTGATACTGTGGTTAACGTGAAAAGGTTTGTACGACACTCTAGAGTTGTTCTTTTCGTCAGGCGTCTTGACGAAACTTACTTTGTGTAGTGTAACTCGGTATCTGCCTGAATCACCAAAAACTTACAGAATGCTAGGTATCTTCAAGTCAGGGCCCAATCCTGCAAGACAGCAACTACCACATACAGTACATCTTGGGACCGTTGGCCAATAAACTTGACCCACGGCCAAGCCTGCACCGCCCCAAAGCAGGTGATTACGGCGGAGGAGTCGGGCATTATTGTCCGCGCGTTCTGTGTCGTACTGATTGTAGCAACCAATTACTTAGTATTCAGTTCTGCATAGATCAGATTGCTTTTTGTGAAATGCACAACGTCACGAGATCTATTCTGAGACTTAATAAGGCCCAAATGCATCAACGGCGCATATTGATAAACCCGCACTAAGACCTATCTAATATCCATGCAAGTTGTAACTTAACGTAGGTACCTTTTCTTTGCTAGCGGGACGTTCCTTGCTTGCGTCGGGTTCTTGCATACTTCCGAGATGTCGAATGTTAGCGCCAAACTAAAGATTTGTGCCTTTTTTCTTTATAGTTTAAATAATATCGTATATGGTATTAACTGATGTAGATCATACAAGTTCGGAACTTGAGTTGCTTGTTTGAGAAACAGAGCCTGCGACAATGGTCTATTGTTGACGGCCAGGGTGCTGGGTGAAGCAGTCGAGACAAAGACGTTGAAACTGCAATGCAATATAATCCTCCAAGGAAACTCGTTAACTGAACGAACTATTTAGTCTGTTGTACATTGTTCGAGCTTGGTTTTCTTAGTGGACACAACCGTTGAGACGTTGAGTCCGATCTCTGTTGTGTCTTGAGTGATGACATGACTCCACTCTACATAAGGGTCCCGGTCTATATCTCGGTAGTCATTGACACTTTGTGTTAGTAGTATCCAACCTTTGTTTGATATCGAGTCCACTTAGACTGCTAAGATAGATGATTGCCGAGTGACATGTACCGGGATACGTCACTGCATCCCGTCCGTTCTTGCTAGTGAGCTGAAGTGTCCGGAATGATCGACGTAAAACAAACGCATCCATGACTTTAGCCTATAACCATTGTTGAACTGGGATCGTGTATGCCTGATCCCCAAGTTCCAGCTGTTCAAATGGCCAACGAACCCAATACTACAGCGCATCGCAGCACAACGCAGCACCAGATGGCATTCATGAAGAATTACCAAAAAGAGTCCACGTGGGCCTAGGCGAGTAGAGATGCATATAGGGCCATCTCCCAACCCACACTTGTCGCTATCGATGCCCAGTGAATCCTGCCTAAGCTGAAACCCGGTGTCGATGTAAAGTTGTAGCTGTATCGAATTTCCAGAAAGAGACGAGGCTTGCACTTCATTATTGGCCGCAGGGTGACGGTTGGGTTTCTGTCGTGGCTTCTCAATGGACGACGTGTCGTATGCGTTGGGCATCACTTGCAGCTTAGCCCGCCTGCCCGCCCCTCCCAAAACATCTCCTCACTTTCTGACGTGGGCCTGTCAAAAGCCTCTTGTTTGGCTGTTGGCCTTGCAGTATACGATCTATCGTCCATGTATCATAACCACCCAGAACCAAGCTCACTAACTAACTAGCGGGCCGCTTTTTTGGGTCTCGTTTTTCCCCCTGCAGTCTGCAGAAAGAATTGGATAGGTAGCCCGCATGGCATATGCCATAACATCCATAGCATCATGCTGGGCTGGGCTGGCCTGCTTGCTTGCTCACTCTTCAAAGCCCTACCAAGGGCTATCAGGGCTGCCTACATGACAGGTACATCAATTCGTCAAGAGTCCCTGTTGTCAGTACCCAATGCATACTTGAGGCGATCTCTGACGATACCCGAGAGATGGGAACATATAGATACGGAGGCGACTTTCATTGCTTCTGTCTACTCCCGCTTATGGATACCGACGACCGATCGACATAGCACTACTACCATCCAAAACACAAAAACTACACTTCTTTAATACTTCGACATGAGCATCTACAGCCACGGGCAGCTATCTGCCGACCAACTTCGCCACTCGGACTCTGACTCTGACTCTCGCTACCACGCATGGGCTGGCTCATCATCCTCCAGCTACTACGAGCCAACATCCTCGGATCCTCGCTACCACGCTTTCGGTAACTACTATGCCAGCCAATCAAGCTCCAACTCAGCCTACTCCTACAGCCTAGGAGGGTACTCTGAGTCTCAACAGTCCGATGATCATCCACACATGTGGCAGTCCCCGGATCACGGCGGTGCACCACCTTCTTCATCTTCGGTTGCCACTTCAAGTCCGCCCAACTTGCAAGACGATGTCTATGGCAGCGACCCAAATCTTTGCAAGTGTGGCAAGTGCGGCAAGTCCTTCAGACGTCCATCCGACCTCGCGTAAGTTTACAATTCTGCTCCACCATACACAGTCATATATAACTAACCATCCAACAGGAAACACCAAAAGTATCATGACAAGCACTTTTCATGTCTCTTCTCCCAATGTAGCGCTGCGTTCGCTACTCAGAAAGATCTGACCCGACACATGCGCACCCACCGCAAAGGCGAGGGCTACCAATGCAAGGTAGACGGATGCCGCAAGGCCATGTCAGGCCATGTCTACTCACGCAAGGACAACTTTGATCGACACATGCGGACAGCACATCCAGATCACCCGCAACTCTGAGAGGCAAACAGAGACTCTCCACCATACGACAGAGGCACTTTGCTTGCCAAAAAAAAAAGAATTAGAAGCTAAAGAAGAGCTTGACAACAGGGGAAAGGCGTATCATCGGCTGAGATTAGGAGTATGTGTTTGAGTACAAGATTTAACGACTATTTTTTATCATTGGTATATTGTATGAGGTATGAGGTATATTAGGATAGAACTCTCACATAAATGGCGAGTGAGAAACCGTGTGTTTGGATAGGCATTTTGTAAATTACAACATTTGGACTTATTCTATTACAACCACCTGGTGACTACTCAGTTTGATTTATTTTCACCCTGCAGGAGTATATACGTTCCAAGCTTGATCTTAATAACTATTAAAGATATAACATCAAGTATACTCCAACACAACTGTTCATCATGCTTTCCGCTTATGAACAATTACAGTCTCGCTCTACGCCTATTCGGTACTGCCCAGGTAGATAATAGTCTCTTGTTACTGCTAAGAAAGGGTTTATTCAAAAAAGATAGTCTGGAGAGAAAATCAAACAGATCAACTTGAGGAGGCCGTCGGTATAGCGCTCCCTATTCACGAGTGTTGATGCTGTTTCTGGTTTCATATCTCGATTACATTTCACGTCCCCTCGCATCGGATATGCCTATTAGATAGACAATGAAGGTATTGACAGATATAATTACAAAGTTAAGTTCGCCAAAAACTGCAATGTAGATAAAACTTAGTATCATGTTTGAGATTTTGTACGGTTCAGTGTTGCCTTGGTCCTTCTCAAGATTCTAGGACAATTACCTAGCTAGTATCTTAGTTTAACTGTAAGTCGACATACAAAATATAGAATCGTCAGAACTCGGGCACGACAGATAGAACAAACTCAGACACTGGTTTCCAATGTAAGGAACAACTACAGCACTAGTCTAGTTTTTCCTACCTCCTCGAATCCATGGCTCTTTGAATAGAACAACAGTCTTTTGAACACTAAATTTTAACGAGTCTTTCTGTCTTTGTATCCTCAGTAGTAGTCCTGTTCCCATGTCCTTCCTTTTCTAGGTACACAGGGATCAGGATAAGACAATCATGGGTTGTGATGTCGAGCTACCCTGTATCTGAGCAGAGTTCTGACGCTGCTAGAGCTGAAACCCTCTTATGATACATGTATTACGCATCATTATTGTATTTCCAATTCAAAATGTTGAAATTGCATACACCAGGGTCTGGAGCATATTTAAAATGCTGTATATGCTCATGATAATTCGGCTTGAGAATCCACAATATGATTATAAGCTCCGAAGCTGACTTGGAAGTGCGAATCAGTTCTTCTTCCACCGTAGTTTGATCTATCGAACCTTGGCAATTTCCCCCGAACCGCGCAGCATAAATATTGGTTTAGTCTGCTTCAAAGTTCCCCGTCTTTACCTGTCATGTTGATCATCCAAAACTCACGAGTCATGTAAGAGATCAGTGAACTAGGTGACAGCTCAATTTGACCGTATCGGGTTACTCTTGCCCGTTAGATGAGGCTCAATTCAGCCATAAACGACGCTTAGCTCAGAAATTGATTAACCTTGTCAAGTAGCTTGACTTGAATCAATCAGCAAACTAACGCTTCAGGTTGAGACATGGGGATTCCACTCGTTGAGATAGGTGGGAATGATGGATCTCGCTTGAGGCACTGCCTGTGGCTAATACAGAAGCCTGCTTGGCTCAAGTGACGAGGTTGTATACACAGAAAAAGCAATCATCAAGCTAGTCTTACTGTCATTATGATCTGCAGAACGCAGTCTGCAACGTAGAGATTTACAAGCCACCTCGGAGCCGGGTCGTGAAGTCGATGCCTAGTCTGGTGCAGAAGAGATGCAGGGAATAAAATCGACCGCTTGTTCATGCACATGCTTCAACATCGGTCAGAAACAATTTACGCGCCATTGGCGCCTGTTCTCGAGGCTTTTTCTGTGCCCAATTGAGGTCTGGTAAGGCAGATTACATGTATCCAGTCCAGCTAGTGAGAGCTCTCATCTAAACGCGCAAGCGTAACCAATTGGTTGTACAAGACCTGAAAAGCCTCTTTCTTCTTCTCTCTTCCTTTCTGGAATGTGACACTAGATTTCACCGCGTCACTGATGACACCTCATAGCCTGGGGTATGGCCTGTACTGTAACACCAAGTCGTGTAACGGTTATCGTAGTCATCCTATAGGCCCTTGGGGACCTGCGTGATAGGCGCCATTCGCCCTGCCAATCTGCGGATAGGTAGTCTAGAATGATGGTAGTATCTGTGGCCGGTCCTGTATATGATCAATGCGCTTCTGCAGAGTCTTGCGTCGTCCATGAGACGTCAGACGCGAATTGGAGGTCAAGGTGCAGCTCAATCGAGGGTCAGGTGAAGGAAAAGTAGTTTGTTGAGGCTGTGAGGGTTGCAATCCACACCTTTTCCCTGCATGTCAGCGTCACAGTACTACAGGTACCACAAGGTTTGGTCTTCCAGAAGCTTTCCGGAAGCTTTCCAGAAGCGTTCTAATCCCAATCCGTAACCCCCCCTGTAAATAGAAGATTCACGCTCTCACAAGACCTGTTCAGGGAGTCAAGGGGATTGGTTGCCCTGGCTGTTCATGTCAGGACGTACCTGTAGCTATGTCGCATATGTCCTCTAGGAACGGTCCCAAATGCACCATCTTTTTTTTTAGGATGCTTTTGAAGAATAGCACCGCATATCGACTCGTCGATATTATGTCATGAACCGACCCGAACGATACAGTATGCAAATCTGACATGTTATCCTTGTAGACCTGAACAGTATTTTTTTTTGCTTGGTGGGGAAGCTGCAGGCCCCATGCCTTTTGGCTTAAATACCTGCTGATACCAAGACTCAATCCTCACGGAAGGGTCGTCTCGTTTACGTCGCATGTATCCCTGTCTTCCCCAAGCGCACATCTTCTCGTGTCATCTGCTACCGTACTGCACTGTACAGGCTGGCTTATCCCTACAGATGTTGCATTGTGCAAGACCTCGCTTCGAAGCCTTGTAAAGCTGAGGCTAGCCCCTTGTTCGCTTCTGCTAGTCCTAGCATGGAGATCCAATAGTCAACATGTCCTTGTTAACAACAATCTGGCTTTATGTGTAACATAAGCACTTGTTCCTAGTCGATTGACACGCCAGACAAGTACGCCCGCTGGTGTTGTACTGCAACATGGCCAGTGTGTACCGGAACGGAAGCAACTGGTTTGGTCCCGGGGTCTGAGCGTTTGATCATCATCATGGGCGGACATTAGATGAGATGAAGTTTTGTGCATCAAGCCACCGCAACTGGACCTTGGCCAATAATACTGAGCACATATATCCCAGAAGGGAGTTCCCTAAGAGGGAACGGTATCAATTTCCGTCCTTCTTGCATCATTTCGCAGCAACCGGCATGTACCTTGTCCCTGCACAGCTCAAGGATCGTTCGTATGAGCCATGCCGTATCCGTAAGCTAAAAGAGAAAAAACCAGGCCCAGGGGATTGAGGAAAAAACCGAACCTGAGATCTGCGGATTCTGGTGGTAGTAGGTCCGGTCTAGTGACTGCGTACCACGGGCCCACAACAACTCGGGTCCCAGTTCATCGGTACGCACTTGGACTTTTTCGTCGAGGTACACTCCAACGCTAAACCACTTGTGTTCTGACATCCTTATGAAACACCGCTTGTTGGCCTGTGTGGTGCAGACCCCATGGCCAGCAAAGGCGCATTTCGCCACTCGACTTTGCTGTACCTGCTCAAGCTGATCTGTTGGAGCCATCAACGCCTGATAACGTCGTGGGAAATTATACTCTATGTATCCGGCGTGACCCTTGTCAGCCCTGGGACCTTTAACAAGCGGTGATCTTGGCTCTATTCTCTTGTTCATTGTTCCCTGTTACAATGCCATGGAACAAAGACGATCATGGTTTGGCTTTGAGAGGTTCCATTGAAAGACATAGGACAACTGCATATTCTCGGCTTGGTGAGCAAAAGGAGATATCGCCAGTCATCTCCCTAGGGCGTCGCTCGTGATAGTCACAACGATTAACCCACTCGGCGGCTGTAGGTACATGGCGGCCTTGTCCAACCCTTCATCGTCTGCTTGTGTAACTTGAGATACGCCGGCTGCTGCAACAGCTCTATGAGGCGCTAGTAGCACCAGTACAGCGTCAACATCAGAATCGATTAAATAAATGCAAGTCGCTGCTTTTGACAACATGGAACATGATGCATCATTTGCTTTTGGTGCGTTTTTGTCAAATTGTCAAAGCTCGACCATCATGTGTGGAAGGCCTCAATTGAATGTGGAGTCGGCTGGACCATCGTAGTGTGATCTAAGAGAAGAAAGAGGCTTTTAAGCCTCTTTTTCGTTTAATTCAGTTAGCAAAGGATTTCGGACGCCCATCCGAGATGGGTGCGCGGCAGTAGTTGTCAGCGGATCTGACAAGACTGGATCAAGGAACTGTACAGTAAGTATCCAAGTGAGTACTGTGAGAAGAATAGAACTAATGCTTATCTCTCAAATTGGTTATGTACCTACCTGGATCAAACCTTCAGCAAAGGAGACAAACACGCAGGTCTGAATATGTACTGCTGAAACGCACCGTAGGTCAATTTTATCATTTTCCCCTCCAAAAACGGATTAAAATTGCTGGCCGGGATACTCGCCAGAGCTGTTGAATGGCCAGGATAGCCCAGGCAGAGAATATGCGAGCGAGTGGTCAATCTTCCTGTACATAACTGCAAATCATCAAAAATGATCGCAGCCCTGCTCGTGTATACGTAGCCCCCGTCACTCCAGGGGCCTGCGCCTGGTCATCCACATCAGAAATCGCACACCGCTCGAGTTCTCTCGGTCCAACGCCTACCTAGTAGGGACGAGCATCTTCGGGGAGACGATAGCGATAATTTGGTGGAAACCGAGCACAACCTGAACAAGCTAGTAGGCTGTTTCAGGGGGATATCGCAGCAGCTTTTTCTGGACCCATCATAGGTTCAAATTCAGCAGAGGGAGTGGTGGTTTCCTGTAAACGATGTTCGAAGATTTCTAGAAAGAAAGTGCTATCCAAGCAGTGAAAGCTGAATAGTCCAATCAAAAGCGACGATCTTTCACAGCGCACACCCCTACGGCCTACGGTCCCTACCCCTGCTTTTGCCAAAAACAGGAGGGAAGGGAAGGGAAGGAGAAATCTGAACCAGCAAGTTCAAAGCCTCGTTTTTCGATACTGGGATTCGTTGCTTGTGATTCAACAACGAAGCAGGTACACTCGAGCCTGTTTTTTACACACCTCCAGGGGGTCTGGCATGTGCTTAGTCCCATACTTCATGCCCGTCTAACACGCCATTCTCAGCAGGGGTGCGCTCTTTCCTCCCTGTCCCCTGTCCACCATTTTCCAACGGACCCATGGATAAACAATGAGGGAGGCATTGACTCCGGATATGGCTTTCTCTGACTGCCGTGATTGACCTTGCGCAGTGACTGATGGCCAGTTCATCCGGTTAAGAGCTTGCACTCTATTGTGCGCCCTCGCATGGAACCCTGAGATCTGCAACAGTGGCCTGTGTGCTGGACACAACGGCGGCTCAATCTACCGGGCGGTACTCTGTACCAATGCAATCAGATCCACAACAACAAGATCCCTACCATAGTACAGAACTTTACAGATCCTAAAGACCGGCCGGCCAAGGTCGCGATACGCTATGAGACAACAGCTACGATGTTCAAGGAGCGTTGTCTGCATAATGCCAATTAGTAGGTATAACCAAGACACAACACTGGTTATTGACTGACGCACGTCAGTTTCCCGCAACACCAGAATGGAACTGCTCAATTAAACATAACCCACCACGTTTGGAGCCCCCAAGTTCTTGGCAGAGATTGACGAGTCTCAAAGTCTCGTGTCGATGTGATGTGGCTAGTATGAGCCCAGCTGTGCGATTGTTCCACTTGCGCCACCTGTCTAGGTAACAACAGTCAGATTGACGCCCGGCTCAAGCTAGAGAATCCCACGAAAAAAAAGCCGACGCCGGGGAACTGATCCGCCTGCGAGTGGCCTTGTTTTCGGTTTCTCCAAACTCTTGAGCTCAGAGACTCACTGTGTAGCACAAACCGCGGGAACGAAGCCGAGGCTCGCGCAAATGCCGGAACGATTCCATCGGGGCCTGCGGCAGGGGCGTTGCTCTTCGGCCGAATCATGTTTATTTCCCATCTTTACTAGCGAGTCTCTAGGACACGCCCTTTTCCTACGCAGCTCTCGTCCAGTAACCCCCCTCAAACCAATCGAGCCACTCGCATTAGGAAGGGCGCCAAATCGCGGCGTGAAATGGTCGGTGTAGTCGGTGACGAACAATGCAGATGGATTTACAGGCACCCAGTTTTTGTTTTTGTCCTGTTCCTTGCACAATGATCTACCGATACTGCGTTTGGCCGAATCTTAACCTCTGCGGTGCCTGCAAACCCCCCGAAACGTAGAGTGCGTTGTGGTTGGATGTTGTGGCGTCTGTCCGCGCGCCGTAGAAACGTCAGATCTACCCGGGTTCGCTTGGGCCTGAGACGCCATTCGAGGTTCTTCAGGTACGAAGCCCTGTCCGAGCTTTAACAAGCATCTGCATCATAACCTTGCACGTTCATATAAATCTCCTTAGTCCGAGTGCCTTGTTTAAATGCCGCCAATGTACCCCCGACTATTGTTCATTGTCTAGGGATGTGGCGAATCGCCTACCGAGCTTGATGTCCTGGATGATGGATACTGGAGGTAGTCTGGGATCTCCATATTTATTTCCAACGCAGAACGTCGGCGGATGGAGGGTGAGATGGCTGCAAGCAGTGGCTTCCTCATTACGTATATTTGTTGCAAGGAGAATCTGTAAACATGGCGATGATGTCCGTATCTCAACACTCAAGCGTTTACCTTCATCCATGCTTAAGTACGTAGGTACGCTCGAGGCGATATTCAGCCCTGCGACCCCCGGGGCGGACCTATTACGATTAGCTAGATGTCACAATGCTCCATTAGTCCCCGCCCGCCTTAGAAGGCGGCACGATGCGAACCATAGTGGAGCCAAGGCAACCTAAAGGCAACGACTAATTATCATGAAAGCTGGTAATTCAATTTTGTTGCCTTGTTCCCAGTGTATCTTTTTCCTTTCTCAATGTGACCCCTTCTCTTATGAAATCGCAGATGCTTGCCAAGCTCACCTGCATGACTCGGCCCAGCTATTACCGACTGCATATTGTTTATTGGGCTAGCCAATATGGCTCCTCTCAGCGGAATTGAACTGAAGCTTACGAAGCACGAAACGTAGAGAGAAACTCGAAGCATTATTCATCCTACTTATGATCGTCGTAGTCCGCTACGTCAGTTAATCTTTGTGCTCAACAATAGTGTTGAGTAGTGAATTCGTTCATCGGTTTTAACAGTTCTTAGGCTCATCGGCTGTGTATCGTAATGAAGCCCATCTCCAATCTACACTAAGACCCTGCGGAACAATTTCCTAGGAAATCGTAACTCTGTTTATTCTCCTGCATCGGTGTCTGCGCCCCTTGGAAGGTGGAATCACAGTGTGGCGATCAGGAGAGACAGACAGCGAAGTCCTAGATTGGGGATGACCCAGAATTTAGAAGTGTGGGGTACGTCTTGGTTGTGTGGGACTTAGGACTGGTCTTGACTTGTCTATGCTGGCCATACTACCTAGGGATTGAAGCAAAAACGTTGCCCTCCCGCATGGGCGCTCAGCCATATTTGCTCATTCAACGTTTTTCAGCCATAATTGTCCAGACAAGGTTGTTCTGACAGTGTTGTCAAGACAGGTGGTGATCAAGACAGGGGAGGGGGTGGTTAAGACAGGGTGTTCAAACAAAAATGTTCAGACAAGGATTATCCAATCGGACTTGTCCAATCTGCAATTCCCGGGGCAGCATCGTCCTTTGGTGTCCACTTCTCCTCCAAGAGCGGGCTGGCTTTAGTTTTGGATATTGGCTACTAATCAACTCTGGTGCTTGTTATGTACTAGAGGCAGGGCGTGACATGGTATTCATGCAACCAATACTCTGTCGATGATCCTGTGCTCTTGGGTATAATGCAGATACGGATGTACACCAAAATAGTGGATATGTTGTCGGTAGCAAGAGCCATACCTCTAGCGCCGGGATAATTTGATTTTGGGTTAATTTGCCCAGATGCTGAACGAGACGAGGGTTACTTTCAACTGTTGGAGTAAAATAATGGAGTCCATGGATGTGGATAGCTCCGATGTGGATGTAAAGACTGCCAACCTTCCTTCAACTGAGCTCGTCAGGTCCATCCGCCCCTTCCCTACACACCCACCCTTCTTAATGCCACACACCTACGTCCTACGAAGACTGGCACCCTCTTCCAGACACACCTACCGACCCCGCGTCACTAGGTTAGTACTTACCTTTTCAATTCCATCATTCGTAACCCACGATACTAAACTCAACCCTGTTGATTATATTTAATACAAGCCCGTACTCTTTTCTTCTCTCATCCCGTCATTCAATATTCGTTACCAGTATCTGGGCATCTACAGCTGCGCCGCACTTACCTTCTCTCAACAAGCGATCGATATCGACGAGTCCCCTTCTTCGCTGCCAGTGTCGTTCTACGTTGTCACGCTGTATTCGCATCCGCCTCTCCTCGTACTTCTTTTTCAATCCGCTCCCCTCACATTCTTGTTCGCTCATACAAGTCCGACTTTCCATGCTGCACAGTTCCCGTTCCATGCATTTCGGGTTCTCTTCCTTCCATCACAATATCATTACTCGAGTCAGTCGTCCGTTGAAACCGTCCTGACTACCGCACCGCTGGCGTTTGCTCGTTGTCGTCATTACCACAGTCACCCACTACATTTAGTCTCCGTACGCTCTGTCCCTTGACGGCCGTCCAAGATCCCCATAAATCATGTCTTCCATCGCCCCTAATCAGGGTTCGGTCGTGGGGTATGTTACCGTTATCGTTCGGGTTGGACGTTCGTCGTCCGAGAACGACGGATGATGTACGTTGCTAACGGATGTGATGTTGCAGAACCACAGAGGCCCCTCGTGCAGCGGAGCCCCAGTACTTGTCGTTGAACCGTGTCGCCACATACTCTTCCAATAACATCGTTGCTAGTATATCGACCCGAAGTGCAGGTACACGTGCGATTGCTGCTGTAGGGTCCGACGACCAGAACATCGCAAGCCTGGAAATCGACATGGCAAAGTACCGGGATACAGCTCATAAAGTCAGCCCTCCGTTCCCTTTAACTGGAACCGGTTCGCAGTTCCAGTGATCCCCGACCGGAGTCGCCAATCACTTCTTTCCTTCAAATTTGTCGAGTACGATCAACGATAGAGGGTAAAGTTCAGGCTCAACCAAGGTCCTTCGTCTTGGACCCAGCCCGAACATCCCTCATACGGCATATTTGACCTGCCCCATCTGCTTTGCTTCTCCTACTGGAATCCACGCACATCATATGCAAAGACGCATATGCCATGAAGCTCCATGTTGTCGCGGGTTTTCTGCGCCACTGTTCCATGAGCACACCCATGGAACCCTGGAGATCAGTAGACAACGTGTGCTATTGTCGTCACCATGAAAATGGTGTGATTTAATTTTTTGTTGTTTATCAGAAGACACCAAGGGGCCAAACCATTTACTTTACCTTCTTCCTCGGTGTATATGATCCAGCATTTCTGCTTTGGCAGCTTGTTCAAATCGAGGACGCTCACAAGTGCTTTGTGTCAACCCACGTCCTCGTCTTGACTTTCATTTCTTCATCCCCACTCGACTGCATACTATATGCCTCTCGTGGACCTTTTTGGCATTTTCATTCTCGTGTGTGCTGTCGGGCACCAGCAGCCCACTTGCTAGAGATCAGTATATCATTTGAGATAAGTGGGATGAACCTTATCCAGCTCATTCGTGCCACTCAGGCATCCCCAGGAGTGGTACGAAAAATTGCTCAATCCCTTTCGGGGTTCTGACTGAGGCTCCTCAAGCTCTCATCAAGGCTCATGAAGACATCAGCATCCCATAATGAACCGTGGCAACACACCCCTCTCGTGCTGCAGGCGGCACAGAGGACAACAGGACAACGACGGGAGAGTCAAATTCGGCTTTGAGGCTCTTGATACGATCAAAGTCGGATAGTTCTTCGATTCTGGTGTTAGAAGCGAAAGAAAGATGAGACACAAAGGAATCGACTGATTACTGCTGATGAGGGGTTGGGTGTTTATATGCCTACCTACTTCTGGCTGATTTGTGGGCGCCGTGACCAATCACATCAGGTCGTTGGATAACCCCCAAGCCCCCAAATCACCAATGGAGTCGAATGGACGCATCATCTTTACCTGGGAGCCATTCATTTTGACTTTGAGGCTTCTTGAGGCCGACGGTCGCTACATGATGCCTGAGAACTTCCGCAAATCGCCGGCAGTTGACAAGGAGACCCATTCTTCGACTTCAATCACGCCGATGATCTATACTGCTTCAAGAATCTCATTCGAAATGCCTCCACGACACTATAGATGAGGCGAAGGTCGTGCCATCTTGGTTGCGATTACCTTGAGCTGATAGGATGCAGCAACATACTGTTCTTCTCTTCTTTCCTCCTATTATTCTCTCGTCTTTTTTCTCTTTAATCATGTTCTCTTGTTTAATCTCTTAATTTTTCTTAGGGTTATTATAGATTGGTTTGGTTGGAATCATTTCCTTCAAGACTTATAGATACTTAGCGCTATTATCAAGAGACTATTTGGATGTCCTTTCTGTTCTAGAACGAAAGGCAAACATGTTGTCTAGATGATATCGATAACATGTAACGGCCGATTTTATGGGGTTGCCTTGTTTTGCACAGGAAATAATACACTTCAAGTTATAGGATTCTCTATCAATCTATGACAGCACTCTTTTTTTCTCGTAAAGTCGTAAACATTCACCATTCTTTCTCTCACTTCTTGAAGGATTCGGGTTTCTATTACCCATAGTAGCCTTCATAAAAGTTCGTTTCTGGCCACGGCTTTGCAAATGTACTGATACCTGGCCTTCACGTTTCTTTTTGTATGAATTAGAACAATACCATACTAATCATGAGTGCGTCAGCGGCCCCCCATGGCGATATCTTGTAAAGTGACATGATAAGTCAAGCATATTCCAGTCGTCATAGGTCTTGCGGTAGAGTAATTTGTAACACATAGTCTAGCCATAAGCCGCAGAGACATGATCTAGGAGTTTATGAAGCTGAAATCAAGGGACTGGTAGTTCCAAACATTTGCCAGCTCGCCAAGCTCCTCGTCCGATATGTTTGCAAATATCGCGCCTTCAGAAGGGAATTCCGTAGGCACGAAAGTTGCAGAGTCCTGCATGTACAGCTGCGGCTGCCAATCGCCACATTGTGGAGGGCCAACATATGTCGCAGGAGCTGTGAAGTCGCCAGTCGTCGTGGGTACGTTGGCTAAAGAGTAAACTGGAGACGGCATTCCAGGAGTGGGTATATTTATTGGTGAAGGTGAGAAACCTGCTGCAGGGGGCGAATTATGCGCATGTAGGACGCCGACGGGAGGAACTATATGTGGCGATGCAGCAGTTTCTGAAACGTATGGTGCCAATGTCTTAGGGCTCGTCCCTGACACATTATATGTTCGTGCTGTCCTAGGAAGTCGCTGGATGATTCGGGTCAGAATCCCGTATGATGCTTTGGCTGATTTGGTCATAGTGCTCAAACTTTGCAGCATAGCATGTGCTTCGTCGATAGCTTTGTAAACATCGTCCCGTCGAGGAAGCGTATGCTGCTCGTCGTGAAGAACTGCTGAACACAGCACGGTTGAAACGTCGAAGATACAGAACAGAACGAAATGATACTTGGCATCTCTTGGGTATACGTGATCGAAAAAGCCACGCAGAGACAGCATAAGCTCCAGGCAGTAGTCTATACCATCACTGCGTATCTGCAGCTCAGTTTCTAGGGATCGAATGGCAAATGGCCTTGTCAAAAATCCTCGAATAGGTTGTAGTAGCATTGTGAATGCATCAGTACAGATCATATGCCTGTGCAGGACAATCCATGGGTATGATGCATCTAACGATCTGTCTGGGTTGTGGACGCTCAAGGGCGGAGGGAAGGTATTGACCCAAGCCTCAACAATCTTTTGATACTCTCGAACATCTGCGTGAGCCACAACGTTTTTCGTGTGCCCGAATCTTCCGGAAATCTGTCGGATCAAGTCGGATTGCATCTTCATGTGAGTCAAAGGTGAGCATTGATAGCCTTCCAAGCTGAGGCTTGGGAGAGGAACGTCGCAGTCGTTTCGGTCAATTATCACGGGTCTACCCAAAAGTGTAGATATTTGCCTTCACGCACAGAAGTTAGCATTCGCGTGACCACAGAAGGCAATTCGAAGCGCTGCTCACCAGTCCCAAGTGTCAAGGATGCACCATACTCTTCGTCGCATTTCTAGCTCAAATTCCGATAGGGGTTCAGCCTTGGCTTCCTTGTGCATGGCTATTGGGGTGGTTAGCAAGTGATTCCCTGGAGGTGTATGACGGCTTATACGTACAGAGTTCTTGAGCTTCTCGAATGGCCGCATTCAACACATGCCAGCACTCAACAAATCGGGCTTTGGACTTGAACCAATAACAAGAATGCAGTAGTTGTTGTATGTTGACAAGGTTGCTGTAGCCCACAGGAACAGCACTTGCTAGTTCTCGAGCAGCTTCGTGACATTGTTCGGAAATCCGCTGTATCGGATTGCCAAGGCCGGCTTCTAGTTTCGCCTGAAGCTCAACATCCGTGTACTGCGAAGAACATGCACAGACTGTGAGAAGAAGACAAGTCCATTGAACGCTAAGTGGCCGGCTCTCGGCTCGCGAAGCCCACCAGTGCTGATATTGCTCTAGGAAGGATGGTGGATAGATAATGTAGTAGTGGTAATTAACGTTATTGAGAAAGTTGTGGATAATTGTATCTGCGATCTTGATCAGCTAATGCCAGAAAATTGCTTACAGGCTTACATACCGGTGTATGGCTTCGAAGGAATGATTCGTAGAGCACGTTCTAATTGCGGGAAACTATTGGGATTCTTCACAAAATCCTTTGTTGTTGCCTTCGTGATCTTTGAACAATAACTTTTAGCTAGTTGGATATTGGAGGATAGTATGGGCGCACAAACCTCGTGTCTCGATGTAAGATTGAAGAGAAGATGGGAAGGTGTGTAGCCTAAAGCATCAATCCCTTCACTAGTTGTACCAACGGGCTCAGTATCGAGAGATTCAGGACTGTTTTTGTTGTTTACTCGACTCTTTCGCTGCCTGTCCACGGCAACTTTCTCAGTCGCGGGCTGGTTGGTGTCTTTGAAGCGACATTTATCGGCCACTTTGCGTTTCTGGCATCCGTTACAAGGCCACTCACGGTTGCACTATACAGCGGTCAGTATTTCCTATTGTTAGAAAGATCGAGGACTGGGGATGTTCTCGTAGTAGCTACATGTAGCTTGGTAAAGGAGGGCTTGGTTACTTTCTGCTTGCGACGAGCACATTCGGTGCACGCGGATCGATAGCTTACTTCCTTTCGTTGAGCCCCTTCTCCCATGACGCCAAATGATATAGCCGGCCAGCTAGAGCTCAGTGGTACACATTGGTTTTATTTAGTCAACTAGTGACAGAACTGGGTCATGTAAATAAGGTGTGAAGGTCCTGTCAATTTTTCGATAACGAATACAAAAAATGTTTGCTTCGCAAGCCGATACGAAAAGACTGATCAGTTACTACAGCAAGCAACAACATAGCTGGAACTTGCCGTAAATGCTGGCAATGGAAGAGCGAGCAATCATGTCCCCGGACCGGTGGGGAAAGTGCTGGTCAACCGTTGTTGCTAAGATGCATTTGCCCGCCTGCAGATCCATTGGATGGTGGGTGGCACACGGCGGAAGAGAACGAGAGGCTTCACTTAGGGGTTCCATTGGAAATTTTGTGCCGAGGAGTTGCTGGCGGTTAATGGGTCCAGAAGGAGACGAACGGAGATAAGCGAGACGATCAAATGAAACTACCGTGAAAGATGCTCTTGGCCCGTTCCAACAACTCTTCGACAGATCAAAAAAGCCGAGTACCTGCCGGTTATGGTAATCTCGACTTTGACCTTTACAGCGTTGAGAATACACTGGCATCGGGAGACTGCTGCGTCAAGGACTAGAGCATGACCTCGATAGTCCTTGCTTCATCCACACCAACCATTGCGTTCTCATCGATTTCGTTATGTCGTTTGTTGCACAGATCCACAACTGTCTCTCATGCCGACGTCTTCGATCCCCGTACCCGGCCCCTCTCTTAGCTCTGTTGACGCTGTCCCCACCACACAACCCGGCGCCGGCCGGCCTGGGCGTTCTAGCCGCCAACCACAGCGCCTGATTTTCTTTTGCTGCTCCGGCCATCACCAACTCACTCTCATTACAGGGTCAGTATGTGCTGTATCCTTGTCTATTTAGGCATTTGGGCCCCAAGATCATCTGCTTTGCTGTTGTCGTCCGTGCATATGAACGTGCGTACGTATGTGTCGTTGTAGCTTTGAACAGGCGGGGAGTGAATGTTGCATCCCTTTGGCTGTCGATTCCCTCGTAAATCAAACACAGGGAATCCCGCTTTAGGAATGAAAAGGGCAGGCTCAAGCAAGTTCGTATCAACGTACATCAGAAACCTTGTCAGGTCTGTACGAAAAAAAAGTCTTGGTGGAAACCCATCATTGATCGAGGATTTGGTCCATTCAATCGATATGAATCAGGCATTAAACCTGTTTCGGTCTCGATAACGGTCTCAGCGGTACTCTCCACCATATGGGCCGAATCGTTCGTTTTGGCATATTCCATTATCGATGTTTGAAGTGGGTGTTCGAACGTCATGGTAGTGGAAGGTCTCTATGCAACAGGGGGTGTCGCTCAAAGTTCGCACTAACGTCAAAGAACGGCGCGCCGTTGCAAGCGAGCTGATCTAAGGTCGCACTATAGCACGTGGCGCATGAGGGGATGCCAGGCGGTGAGGTGAGTATCACGCTGTCTCGACCTCTAAAATTGATTGATCAAGCCTTCGCCACGAGTTTATCATGCTTCGTCTGAACTCGCCGGAGGGTTCAATATGCATCAGAGACAGCCACTGTGCCTCAGACTTGCATAGAGTGCCGCAAAATCGAACGACATATGTGAAAGCCAGGTCACAATCGCCGTGCAAGCATAGAAGGCGGATCCATGAGCGGATTATCGTAGGTACCCCGGGGGCTCAACCGATGCCCCGAAGATTCCAAGATTGTGCGTCCAAGGTCAAGCCCTACCGTAGGAACTGGGATTGAAGTCCGGGCTCATTTCGCAGATGTAGCACTGGGCTTCTACTGCCGTAGTAAGCGCTATTGTCCCGATGAGTCGTACTTGTATCCAGTGAAAGGTTGAGGGCATCATGCATCGCTGTGGAAGCCCAGGCGCTTGACAACAGAGCCAAAGCAAGGGTTCACGGATATACCCATTGGATCTGGGAACCCTTTGAGACGCATGCAGAAGGCCGCTTTCGCAAACCGGTAAGCAACTCGGGATATGGAGGCGCTGTGGTGGAGACTGCCATCATTCTTGTATGTAGGTTTGTTGGGATGTGTGAAGGCAAGGTGATAGCAATGGGCCAAATGCAGGAGTAAAATTGGTCGAGAGACAATTCAAGGCCTCTCTGCCTTTGTCTAGCAGCATTCGCGGGCTTGATGGCAGGTACGACTGGAAATCAACCCAAGAAGCAAGTGCATACCTTGTACGTGGGTTGATCAAGTCGCTCTTTCCCTAACATAGCAAACACATCAGAGTCTCAAGAGTGAAAGCGAACTTCCAGAGTTTAATACAAAAGGGCTCCTATTAAGCCCACCGTATTCACATATATCGCGCTCTCTATCCTTCAACACAATTCCTCGGCTCCCATCTCATCCGTTCGATAGGCCCCTCGATTTCCGATATTTATCGGGTCAGATCATAAGCGGGGCATGAAGGTGAACTTATGCAGGTCGATGCATGTCCAATTCTTCAGACGAACGGCTATACACACAATTTAATGGCATATTCGACTGCGTCACTCTTCCTACTATCGGACCATTCTGCTAGGAAAGCATGGTCGTGAATCGGGTCGAGTATAGGCGGAATGTGCTACAACTAGTAGAATTGAAACGATGTTGATAATGGTAGGCGAATTTCTCCATCTCAACTAGCACAAGCCCAATGGTCTCATCGCGAATAGTAGAAATCCTTGTGGCTGTATAGGCTCAGCACTCGGTCTAGATTTTTATCGTGGCCTGATTTTGACAGTAACCCGCGTCTGCTGTGTAACCGTTTATGCGCCCCATCAGCCTCACTCCTCTGTTTTCTACCGGAACCAGCACCCTCTGCATATGAACCAACTTGCTGGGTAGGAGGAAGAACAAACAAAGATGACACATCAAATGCCATGATCTCAACTTGAGCTAAATTTACAGCAGGGTTACATCAGCTAAACACCTGGGCTGGTAATTGAAGTTTCAGCTTCTGTGACAGGCAGACTTATTGACGACCTTGTCATCGATTTGCAACTATGTTTTCTTCCTTCTCGCTGACTTCTACTTCACTCGTATCTCTTTCATCATGTTCTTGCACTGGAAAAAACAAGGTTCCTCAGGATCCCATGGCAAGCCTCGTGTCCCCTCAACTTCGCCTTATGAGGCTTCAATTCAGCCAAATCGTCATTGTTCCTCCAATGCCGAGGTTGCCACATGGCCACGTTATCAAATGCCGAGACGTGTCCCCACTCCACCTCTTTACCATCTGTCAAAATAGCCTGATAGCCACTAACTAACGAAAGCATTTTGGCGGCCACAGCCACCATCCATCGACGATCTATGCACGGCGCTAGCCTCCCGAGTTGTTGCGCCCTAGATCTCTTCGAACCCGCCAAACTCGTGAACCAACAGGCCGCCTTTGGCTTCCTTTCAAGACCTCAACCCAAGGAACGTCTGTCAGATCACTAACTCTGTCTGCCTCTTCTGGCTCAGCTTCTGAACGATCGTCTTCTGTGTCCTCATCAGTAACCTCAAGCATCGTCTCGTTTCCCTCATCGGTTCCTGCTCTCTCATAAAGTTCCTCGGTGTAGGCCCAATTCGGGGTATCAAACTTTCCGTGGAGAAGCACGATACTGCGACCTTGTGACCTGATATGCCTGAACTTTTCAAGTGGGATTGGCGTAACAAGCTGCAGCGTCTTCGATTTCGTGTCGATGCCGCGCAGAAGTACCAGCCCGATAGTCCGAGAATAGCGGGGATCCAGGGCTACATCATTGTAGTTGGGAATAAACGGGATGCCTTCTGGACTGGACGATACGAGAAGCGATGGCTGGTTTCTTGGTTCCATATTGAGCTTTGTAGAGTCGTTTGCCTTGATTTGTACTGCTCCCTCGTACGTAAAATTGGAAAATGCTTTGGCATCCTCTATCTCCACTGCAGCCAACACCAGCCCGTTTACTGTATCAGCCAACAATTCTGGAGAGCACTGGTAGTCGTAGGATAGGAGTCCTAAAACGCCGCGCTTTGGCGAAGAATATTGCACCAGTAAGGGGGGTCTGAGGGAGAGCGGCGAGGCGTTCCATTTTAACCTCAGAGGTTCATCGGGTAGGTTTGAAGTCTTGGGTGCCATATTTTGCAAGTGAAAATAAGACATAGTCTGCATCGCTCTGAGGTGGGCTGCCGTCCTTGGAGTGAACTCGGATGGCTGAGATGGAAGTTCTGTAAATGACAGTTTTGTAGCTGCGCGCAGCGCATCGACCGCCTCGGCAGGGCCTGTTTCCGACATATACAGTACTTCTTGGGGGTTGATCCTCTCTATTAATTCAGACAGGAGATCCAACCCAGTTCCTTGGATCCATCCAGGGGTGTTAACAATGAGAGGGGCTTCAGCGTAGTGCTTCGAGTATGTATCAAACAAATCTGCTGCACAAGCCAAGTAGAGGTCAGGGTCTGGAGCTGGAGTGACCGAGGCCATCGAGTGGCTGCGGACAACCGTGAAGGCAGAGTTTTTGAGGCCGGGATGTGTGAATGGTGGTCCGAGATTGGGCTTAGTTACACAGACGAGTGATAAGGTCCCCGGTGGTGCATATTCTGGTTGGCCAGGATCGAGGTCGAGTACCGCAACACTGCGAGCATTTTGTTTTTGGGATCGATCTGTTAATAGCCCATTTAGGAACAGCCGCGAGAAAGTAGACTTCCCAGCCGATTTAGGGCCGCATATCAGTGTCGACAGTGAAGGTTTCTTTTGACTATTCGCTCTAAGTGTAAGTGAGTTTAACTTTTTGTTCCACTCAGGTAGTGAGGCCAGTTCCTTGATGATGCTTTTCTTAGGTGCATCTTCAGAAGAATATATCTGGAAAAATATAAATATGAGATCCACACAAAAACAGAGAAACTTACAAACTCAAAGGTAGAGTCCTTTGGTGTCTTTGCTGTACTTGTCTCAGATGGCTCATTCCAAGTTTTTCTAAAGAGTGGTGACAGCCGACCCAACTGACGTATACCACGGGCGTTGTTATCTGGGTGAAGTTCTAATATGGTCTCTTCCACAGTCCGTAGTACAGGAATCGCATGGCAGTGGGGAGCGTGAACCCATTCAATCGTTCCCGAGGGATAGAGAGTAGCACCAGCCAACGTCACTTTGCCCTGGATGACACGAATTCCAAAACTTCCAATGACCAGAAATCGCTGAAAAAGTTAGTCGCAATACTAAGAATATTGAGCATCAGTATTTACCTCACTGTTTGATAATGTTAATTCCATGACACCTCCTGTTTTGACTTTATGATTTTGCTTCGAAAGGCGGAATGATGAGTAGAATTCTTTGTCAGGGGGATTTGCACCACTAGAATGCTTGTAAGCAATGCAGGTTTTGGGTATGATAGAGACATACCTTGCTGTTGCGATGCCTTTTGAATGACTGGCTTGTGACTCTGCTCCGCGCGTTGGATATAACTCTTTTGCTGCGCTCTTCTTGGGAGTCTTTGGTGCCCCATTTTGAGTACTGTCTTTTCGAAGAAGACTAAATGGGTTGACACTGGTGGTTATTGGCTTCTCATCGGGTTCTGAAACGGCCTGCGTCGTTTGTGAAGGAGATGCAGCAGCTTCTCTTCGTCGAGCTTGAAGAGCACTTAAAGCACTCATTGCGGCTATATGATGTTAGTTTCGAGATGCATGCAGTTTAGAGAGTTGCAAAACAAGAGCAATTACTCGTACGCGGTACTTACGCTTTTCATCAAGCCTTCGTTTCTTGTGAGACGACATGTCAGACATAGTCACTGGCTCTGGTCTCATTCAAGACATAAGAAGGCGAGCATTAATGTAAGATAAAATCGTACCAGCAGAGCAGTCTAAACTGACACTGCACTGCACTGCACTGTTTGTCCTGCAAACTTTATATAGGACCATGAGGTGAATGTCGCGGGTAGGTGAGATGTGAATGGATGGATACATTTTCTTATCGATAAGGAAAATCATTTTGATCTCTTGTACCAGCATGTTGCGACATTTGAGGCGACTACAGTAAGAGAAATCTGGATGATTCAAAACTCAAATCATCAGTTAATATCTCTTTACTCATTAAGCCATATATCCTTTTTGTTTCTTCATCGCGCATCATTCGCGTGGTTGCTATCAGGTTTTTATATACACGAACTGGCGCGTTGCTGTAGATATTGATTGCCCCACTAGCGCGGCATCCTCCAAAATTTCATTTTCCAGCAACCTGAACTTTACTCTGCAAAACCTCCTCCCGCCAATTGCACCTTCACCACCAAGAACCTTCATCAAAAAATTCGCCCAAGATGGCGCCCAAGGGAACTTTCACGGTGCACTCCCTCAGCAAGCACATCGAGAATCAAAAGAAGGGTCTAGCCGCTGATGCGCAGTCAAACCGCCGTCCTACCGGCCGCTCTTCAGTTGTCAAGAAAGATTCGAGCGACCCAAACAACATTTTCGCCAACAATGACGACGATTCCGACTCGGGAAGCGATAGCGATAGCAGCGGCGATGACAGCGTACCTGGCTTCATGGCTAAACTTACCTCTGGTGCTAAGTCTACTCCTCTGAAGTCCACTCCTCTGGCTTCCCGCCGTCGCAGCAAGGATGAGGAAATCGCCGACAGCGACGACGAGCGTAAAGCTACCAACAACAAGACCTCTAAGAAGCCTGCTCCCAAGCCTGAGTCTTCTAGCGAGTCAAGCAGCGAGTCCGAATCTGATGAGGAGAGCAAGAAGAAGGCCAACGGCACCACTCCTGCCAATGATACCGACAGTAGCTCGAGCTCTTCTGAGTCGGAAAGCGAAAGCGAAAGTGAGAAGGAAGATGAGAAGAATGTGTCGGTCGCCAAGCCATCCGCCGAAAAGAAGGACGATTCCGAGTCATCCTCTAGCGAGGAGGAGAGTGAGGACGAAGCTGAAACCAAGCCCAAGCCTGCGGTAAATGGTACCACTGCTACCACCACATCCTCCAGCTCTAGCGAGAGCAGTGATAGCGAGAGCGAGAGTGAGGAAGAGCAGCCTGCCAAGCCTAGCGCTAAGACTTTTGCGAAGCCTGTCACAAAGCCCGCTGCGAAGTCTGCAGCCACAGCGTCCGACAGCTCTTCCAGTGCGGACGAGGATTCAGATGACGAGATGGTTGACGAGTCAATGCATATCGAGGACCGCGAAGGACAGGTCGCCATTCCCAACTTCATTGCTCCCGATTTCGTGCTCCGTAAAGGTGACGACGGCACAAACGGCAAGGACGTTGCTGAGGTCTGCAATAAGGCCAACCTTGAGGGCAAGCAGTTCTGGTATTTCACGGTCCCTTCTAACGTGCCCATCTCGGTTGTTCAAAACCTCGAGATCCCTATGAACCAGTCAAGTGCCAACAACAAGTTGTTCTCTCATGATGGCGAAGACTACGGTTTCTCTTTCGAGAGTATTGCTCCCAAGAGCAACATCCAGATCATGATTCCCTCTTCCGACAGCTCTGAATACCGATCTGGTAAGTGTATCCGGTCATAGTAGACACGCAAATGCTAACATACAATAGCTCCTAAGCAGGTCGATCAGATGATGCAGGTCAAGAAGATTACACAACTTGGTGCCGGCATTTCTGTTGGCCCTACTCCTAAGCCAGCCCCTCGTGCTCAGCCCGCTGGTTTGAAAGCCCGCTACCAGCCAATCGGCGTCAATGAGCCCATGAATGCCGTCGATGAGGAGGAGGATGTGGAAATGACTGAGGCTCCCGCTGAGTCAACTAAAGCTTCAAAGAAGGAAAAGAAGCGCAAGTCCAAGGAGACATCCGAAAAGAAGTCTAAAAAGATGACTCTTCCTGAGCGTCCCAGCTCCCAGACAGTAGGAGAGTCCACTCCAGACACCCGTAAGAACAAGCGAAAGCTCCCGGCTTCCGAGGATGATGCTGCTGCCATCACTGAGCAACTCGAGACGGAGGCCAAGTCAGCAGCCAAGAAGTCCAAGAAGCAGAAGACCGACCGAGTCGGTAGCCCTGACCTAGGCTCTGAGCCCGCTTCTGCCGCTGCCAAGAAACAAACTCCCGTTCTGCCTCCCACATTCCCTACTGCTGGAACTCCAGCTTCCAAGCCTGCTGCTACACCCGCTGCATCCAGCAAGAAGCAGAAGAAGGTCAAGGAGACGCCCATCCCCACTCCTGCTCCTCGCCAGAGCGTTGTTCCTATTCCCTCTATCCCTCACTCATCACCCCTCAAGGGTTCTCCTGCCCCAGCATCGCAGCCTCCAAGCTCGCCTGTCCAAGCCAAGGAGAAGCGATCCAAAAAGTCAAAAGACAGCAAGAAGACCGCGTCAAGCAAGAAAGAAACCCCCGTGTTGCCCCCCGTGCCTGGTTCTTCCTCGGAATAGAACTCCAACATGAAGAGCCCTCGAAAGGGCAAGCGCAAGAGCAAGAACAAGAACAAGGGTAAGGTGATCCCAAAACGTGAACCCCTTGATTGAACGATATGCCGCAACGATGGACCACATACAACATCGTTCTTTGCACCAGGACGTATGCTAGTGGCCCGTGGCTGTGAACTTGGTATCATCTTTCTTTCTCGAGGTCAAATCATGCTGCTGGGTGCAACCAGGCAATCAGCATTTTCTTTTTGATTTCTTCTGGCATAGCTTGTTGCCGCAAGCTTTTCGATACCGCGACGAGGCAGTAGTCTCTGTAATTTAGCGGCATGGCGTTGGTGGTGCATTTTGGTCGCAAAGGGCAAGGGAAAAAGGTGTGTATGTGAGGTGAGGTGAGGAGGCGAGGAGGTTGTCCAACGAAACATGACCCAAGAATTCCGATGGGTATATTCTTGGCAATGAACGTTATCGGTTTGCTAGATCTTCGGAAAGGCACGAGGACTATGGAATGTAAATATCACACCGTAGCCAATGTGAGAGTACAACCTACCTTCCATGTTCCCTACCTGAGTAAACCAGAGTCCATAACATGATGAGTCCGCCGTCACTGCTGTACTCCGGCGATGGCGGATGCTACGACCTCGTTGACCAAATAGATATATACTCCGCAAAATCAGCCGAGCTTTGTCAAATGATGCTGGTTTTTAATCAAGTGAAGGATGTTCATCTAACCACTTACCCTATAGAAGATATCAATCCATGAAGCTATCACTACTTTGGCATCCCTGATGCAAGATCACGCGCTTAGTGGAATGCATCTTACTGCACCTCGAATTTACTTTTCCCCTTGAATGCTGATCGCAGCCGCATAGTCCCTGATTGACTGAAACACCAAGCCAATATACTATTCATTTCAAACTCGTGGCTTCGAAACGTCAGGCGTTAGGGCTCTCTGCCACGAGGGCTCCAACGCCATTAATAAATTGATGTACCACATAACTCCAAAAAGTCAATCGCTCGAGAGAGCTCCAACGAACAAGCTCGACAGCTTGGGGGAACATCTGACTAGTAAGGTTCCTTAGCTTCATCCAACCTTTTGGAGAAACACGCCCCTGTCCCAGCCTCGTAAGGTGGGCGGTTATCCCAATAGCACGATGACGTCTGCGATTCCACGTGCCGTAATGATTCCATAATCATGAAGTTACCATCTTTAGGTGCAATCAAATCAAGAACTGTCAGTAGGGATGAAATCTGTAACAGAGAGTTCGTTTCGCATCAACCCCGCGAGGTACAGAAATAGATCACATGTTGAAACTTCTTGGCCTTTGAGCATTAACTTGTGCAATATCTATAAAACACGGCACTTGGTGAAAGTGCTTGCTCATGCGTGTAAGTCGTAGCTACATATCTGCCGCCATCACTCGCGCACGTCAACTGTAGTGGGCTAGGCCAAGTCACATCTGTCTCTCACCGCCAGCCTCACATGAGCATGAAGCTAAGGAGGGATCCATGCTGAGCGCAGTCTATGCGGTGATGATAAAGGTTGATCATAGCTGAATACGGCGTTTTACTGTTGCTCAAAGCGGTGGAGCTAACAATCATGAACGAGGTCATTTGACTAAAGTGCTTCGAGATGGTTGTTCAACGCCTAGGACATCTAGAGTTACTCTGAGATAGTGTACTTGGACAATATGTCGGATAAGGGTTGACTCCAAGCTGGAAACGTTCGATCTGCAATAATGAACATGAATGTTTCACTTTTCGCGATACTAACACGAAACCCTCGTTGTTACGTTCCTGTCTTGCAGAAGTTGTACAAACCGTTGACGATGATACGATTTTTATATTATAGTTGATAAAAACGACGACGCAAGCACGCCAAATGTCACGCAGCAGGAAGTCCCACGTGCTCGGCGCGAGGCGAACAGACGAAACTCTCAAAGGTTAAAGAAAAAGCATGTGGTTTGTATAGCTACAGCTAGAAACAAGCCGAGCTCCAGAGCAACCGCACGCGAGCAATTGGGGAATCGGGACAACTGGGATCTCACTGGAACTATCAGGAGACCACCAGCGGTGCAACTTTCATGGATGGTATCGTCTCATGCGGTGTTCTGATAGACCCCGAATCACAACGCCGGCCGTAAACAACCGACAGTGGATCGAACGGAGATAAACCCTGTGAATTTTTTTCTGTCGCTCATGTTTAACGAGCCGAGGCCCGAGCCTTTAAAATCTTTGCAAATTGAATGAGTGATTAAAGTATTTTTTTTTTCTCGGACCAAAAAAAAACCTTCTAATCGGCCGAGTTGAATGACCGAAGAAGAATAGCAAAGTCTGATGGGCCTGAGCTAAGAGGGACCATTGCGGGTTCCGTCAAGATCGTATCACCCGATGTGGGAATTCGTTGACCGACGAGATCGACGCTGAAGCTCCAAGAGCGAAAATTTCGTTTAATATTCCTTTGTCTCACTCATAGACTAGATAATCGACCACCCTTCAACCATGGGGGTAAAGCTGATAGCGCCCTTAAGGTCAAGATGTTAGCATTATGGCGGCTCGCTCGGATGCCGTAGCATTGACCGCCTCTGTGTTGGCTGCCAAAGTCAGGCTTTTATTGGTATCATGATACCTGATACATGATATGCCTTGGAGTCGTAGCTCACGAGGGCATGAATCTGGAGCTAAGGGAGCAGTCATCAGCGCCTGTCCAGTAAGATTGAGCCCTAACGTATCTGTCATTGGGCATTAGTCTCTGTAAGCGTGTGCTTGCATACCGCGTTGGATTCTTCCATGTAAGTAGGGTGAGTACCATGTAACAGCAATTAGCAGTTAATCATACAAGAGATTCAGGTCTGGACCATTCCCTAGCAAATGCAGTGCGCCTGCGAGTTGATCAATATGGACAACCAGCAGGCTCATTATATGGTGTGATATTAGACTCAAGAGACAACTAATAAGTGCAGCATGCGCTTATTGTCAT
Organism: Fusarium longipes; assembly: GCA_013618495.1. NCBI lineage: Eukaryota > Fungi > Ascomycota > Sordariomycetes > Hypocreales > Nectriaceae > Fusarium > Fusarium longipes. The sequence continues at coordinate 201,937 of JABFEY010000032.1, read as the reverse complement.
ATGCTAGGCGACTTCCTGATATATACCACACACTATCATGGGTATTGAGTAGATGCCGACAATATGTTGGGACGTGTGTGTTGTGATGTTACTAGCAGATATTGACAGCTGGTCCGTTCCTATCCTTTTGCTGACCCACAGCGAAAGGCGAATGCATCGATGAATAGGAATAACCCTGAATAGAATGATTATCAAGGATGTGTCCTTTAATCGCATTGAATATGTCAATCCACTGTCGTCCAATTCTCTGAGTAAATAGGTAGACTATTCAGACTAGCGTATCGCAAGTTATGGATGTCTCGTGCACAGGTAGGGGACCCTGGACGATCTCCTAAACTTTGGCAAGTCAGCCCGATTCGACCTTGGCTCTTCCGTTCTGGCTATCCGGTTAGGGGATCATTTAGATGAAGCCGTGCACAAGCGGCTCTTGGAAAACCTGTTCAAGGAGATTGCAAGGGAAGTTTCAATCTATCGGTCGATTTGTTTGTGCCCGTTGACAAGGCTGCCTGGTTGGGCATGCGACAAAATAGCAGAGCTTCCTAGCTCTCCAAAGGACTGGGTGAGTTTCGCACCCCTGCTGCGGGAGACCCTCCCTAATCTCTTCAGACCCTGAACGTCCTCCACCATGCTGACTATGCTGGTGTTCTTTCCAGTCAGTCTCGGGTGCTAGCAGGAGAGGTCCACGTTCAATCTCGTCGCATTGCGGCTTCGTGCCTCGCCTCGCTCCGGAACGAACGCCTCGCATTGACAAATAAGACCCGAGCGGCCGTTCAGGACTTCCGCGATATTTGAGAACTCCGCGGTCACTGGCCGGCGTCCGGAGCAGACAAGCGCCCGACTTTAAAAGTGGTCTGAGCCTAGTAAACCATCTGCTAAAAAGTAACGTCACCATCCCATGACGATGAGGCTTGTCGCAGAGATTGGACATTATTGGTTGATGACCTTTCAAAGTCACATAGGTTTCAAACGGTTTGCAGTGTAAACCAACATTGAAGGGCCAACCTTCCGCTGCATCCGAGTGAGTCTGAACTGAACGCGAGCGGGATTTCCCATTCTTGGGAGACAATTCGTGGGGTTGCGACCCTTGTCTTGTGCATATATCCTGAGACCTGAGCGTCAGGAAGGGTTGCGCGCGCCTATGTCTGTTGGTGAAAAGGGTCTATCTGAAGCAAACCCTTGAGGCTTGGTTGTTGGAGGACGAAGCCTCAAACCGTTACGCGGATCACCGTGGGCTTTCTCGCCAAAGCAGGGCTGAGTCGAAGACCGAATGCACCGGAGCTTTATTGGCTATCGGGAGATGAGAACATGGCTATTTCATACTGGCAAGACATCGCGCCGCTCGAACCGATTAGTAGTATCCGTAATTGATATCTATTGAGAAAGAAGCTCATGATTCTGGTAGCCCGGCAATTATTGATCTCGTGCTGGTAGCGTAGAGACTGGTGAGAGTGCATGGCTTGGCGCTACCACGAGATTAATTACGCCGCTGCCGTGGCTCGACGGCTAGGAGCCAGACTTACAGCGATGATCATGAAACGTCGATGTATCTCCCACCATAATCATGGCTTAAGGGGTACTCTACTTGAAGCTGTCCAACAGACGGTGGTTGTTGGAGATCAAGATTGTGGTGTGAGGAAAGCAGCTAGGGACCCATCCCACTCACACCTTCCGCAGCGGCATTGGAGATCGAGAATTAGTTGGAGAGGCACCTACGGAAGGTACATTGGTCGCAAGTACTGGTTGCTGTCTCTTCAGTTCTTTCTTTTTCGCTTCCTCCCTTTACACCACGAAAGATGCAGTGGCCCCAGCTCCCTCTTAGCGTCGAATAAAAAAAAAAGATCCTTGTCTTTTTCATTGATCTCAATGGCTGATTGTTCATCGTCCATCTCGGCTTACGGCCTGTGAAACTTTGTAGATGGAGCCTTTGTCCTATCTTCTGAAAGAGGATCATTCTTCGAGGATTGAACCAATTGATGGCTTGACCAGCTGACCTTTGTACACAATCACTGCGTTATTCATCACTTGCACCGGGATAGCCGGCTGTTTAACAACAATAGTAGTGGCTGCAGAAAGTCGTTCTAGAGCCCAAGAGGCAAGAAGAAACTTACCTCAGCGGAAATGTCCCTTTGGGGATATGTCCGGGTCGCTTCGCGTTTCAATTGTAACGAGGTTTTGATTCAATTCGAAATTACCCCGGGCAGCACGGATGTTGCCAACGCATGGCCATGAGCTGTTTGGTCTACCTCGCCTTAATCAACCAAATGTTGGTCAGAGCATATTAGCATATGCAAAGCAATTGTCCGTCATGGCAGATTGAGCTGAGGATCGTCATCATCTCAGTGCAAGCGTGGGAACACATGACAATTCGCCTACCAACTTTCTAATCACATCTTTGATTGGACTGAGACATCCTAATCGTTGAATCCAGCCGGCTCCTCAAGGCTCATGCCGCTGTGCCACGACGATGACGCTGCCTAAGACCCTGGGCAGTCTGCCAACAGAACAAGTCAGCAAGACATCGGGCTGTAACTAAGCGATACCGTCTAGGGACCGTTTCTGTTGGTGACGTTTTCTATCGAAATCAGCCACCGTCATAGACACAGATCCGGATCAAAGACAGCACAAAGATGCAATTCATGAGTGATTCAACAAGTCAAGTACATCATGATTTCGGTATGTTCTTGTCTCGTTTCGTGCTGTCTTTGACTCATACGCACGCAGTCAAATACAACGGCTTACGTCCGTATCGAGAGTCCGAGTCCACTCGCACTCGTCTCAGGAATGGAGAAAGACAAACATGAACAGTCTGACACTTCAAGTCCGATGCAATATGCTTGCATTCAGGCCAATTGCGACTGCATCCTCGATTGTGAGCGGTGATAAATCAACCAGACGTCAAACAATGTGGACTTGTTCAGAAGCACTGTTCGCTTGCGTTGCCAAGGTACCAACCGTTAACGTTTTCGGTGGTTGCCCAGCAGCTCTGCCAAGGCTGAGAGATGTACTACGTATGAGATCTTCGCTATGGGCTGCCTCCTGTCCATGTTCAGCTTAGACAGAACGAAAAGTGTGGCGGTGCTCTGCTCGATAACAAAGACGAGACTGAGATGTTCCAAGTCATTGTTCATATCTCTTCATCGAGGCTCAGTCCCGGATCGACCATGCATGTCTGTCTGCCTAATGTTCTTGCTCAGTAAAAAACGTCGCATTTAGCATTCTTTTCGCGTTACATACGCGGAATTTCAGTCAGCGTCGTTAAACAGGGCGATTCTCACGCGACTCAGCCCACCAATTAGCCTTGGCACCAGTGAAAAGGAAATTACGGTAATACGCCTGGATTCGGGATGCTCCAAACCCCCGTAGCTCCGCGGTGTCTGTCGGACGCGCTCTGTCAGCAACTTTGGCCGCAACTTCACCAATGATTGGCTTGATAGAGACAAAAGAGCTCCGTCTGAGCGTCAGAGAAGGGCTAAACAGGCTTAGGCGCTGGCTCCAGTGCAATCTCCAGGCGACCCTGGTGTCATCCACATGAATGGATGCCCAGCGAAGTATGGAGACGAGCTGGACAAGGGCTCCGCTGAGGCTTGTTGGCTGGTCGGTACCCAAGGCCCTTGTAGCGATGACTCCTCCCGCAGCATCCGGGCTCATTTGAGATGAAGACAAGGGAAAATCTTGCGCTGCGCTGCGCTGCGGGCCCGGTCCCCCTTGAACGACCCAAGCTAATGTCAGTGGGATAGACTCCTTAGCTTAGCGCCCATAAGCCGACGTCCTGCGCGACTGGCCCTGTCAAATTTGAACTTTTTAGCGGACAACAGTCGTGAAGTCAACTGTAAAAGTCTTGGTTTTCCAGCGCCTCTAGGTACCTACCTACACTTGGACACGCCCCTGCTGCATCACTTCCTGCACCTCGTCATCATACTCGATCATTCCCTCCTCCACTCCCTCCACTTCTTCATATTACTACTCCCGTTTCCTCACCTCCGTCTTCTTCTTCCCTCCCTTTTTCTCCCTCCTCGATCCTCGGCTTGGTTTCGTCTTTCAGATTCGCACCTTGAAAAGGCACACATCCTCCTTCATCACGACCTCAGGTTCCCTAGCTTCACACTTTATCTGTGTGGCGTCCCTGTCGCGTGCTACTTCCCTCCCTTCTTTGCGATTCGACCGCTGCTTCAGACGACCATCCCGACGATTCTGACCTTCGTGGTATGCGATCAAGTCAAGTAATTAAGTCAACTAGGATATGAGGTAGCTTTTGGGTATACATATTGGGTTACCGAATACGCTTTACGATTTTTTCAGCATTAACCTTTCGACACTGCAAACAAAAGCAACACACGCCCACGTTCTAAACAGCATCGTCCAGTCAACAATTTCAACACCATGAATGACTTTTCAGCCACCCTTTCTGGGAAGCCCAAGCTTCAGCTTCTATGGCCAGAGCATGTCAACTTGCCATTTCTCAACACCGTTCCTCCCAGATATCGAATTGGTCGACGACGCACCAAGTCGAAATCCAGACCTGGCAACGAAGAACTCACCAGTCTCAAGACCTCTTTCAATGCGTGGGATGGCGTTCGCGACCTTCAGAAGCATCATTGGAGGACATCGGATCTTCAGTATGCAGTTGTAGGACTCCTCGTTCTCTTCTCATTCTGGATCGCTCCTCCAGCACCTGGAGTGAAGCTCCTTGCCCTCACGGGTAGCGCCTGGGTTCTCTTGATGCCCGCTACCCGCCAATTCTTCCTGCCATCAGTCACAATCTGGACATGGCTTTTGTATTTCTTTTGTAGTCGGTACGTTTACGATCTTTCTTTTTAGCCGCCGCATCAACTAACATTGCACAGATTTATTCCTAATGAGTACCGACCTCACATCTGGGTCCGCGTGCTACCGGCCCTCGAGAACGTCTTGTATGGCGCCAACCTCTCGAGCATTCTCTCCGCCCACCAGCATGCCGTCCTCGATATCCTCGCCTGGATCCCTTACGGCCTATGCCACTTTGGCGCTCCTGTCGTCTGCGCCTTGATTATGTTCGTTTTTGCAGCTCCTGGCACCGCCCCTGTTTGGGGACGCACCTTTGGCTGGATGAGCATTCTTGGTGTCACCATCCAGCTTCTCTTCCCCTGCGCGCCCCCCTGGTATGAGATGGAGCACGGCCTCGAGCCTGCGGCGTACGGCATGCCCGGATCCCCCGCTGGACTGGCTCGCATTGACGAGATCTTCGGTATCGATCTTTACACGACCAACTTCAGCACAGCGCCTGTCCCATTCGGCGCTTTCCCATCGCTCCATGCTGCTAACGCTGTCCTTGAGGCTCTCTTCATGTCCCATTGCTTCCCCCAGTTCCGTACCTACTTCATCATGTACGCTGGATGGGTTTGCTGGGCCACTATGTACCTGAGCCACCACTATGCAATTGACCTGGTCGTCGGTGGCTTGATCGCTTCTTGCTTCTTTTACGTCGCCAAGGCACGATGGTTACCACGCCGCCAGGAGGGCAAGATCACCCGATGGGAGTACGAATACGTGGAATACGGCGACCGAAACACCATTTCCGACGAGGAGTACGGCGAGTACTTTGGTATGGGTCTTTTGGGACGCCCTCGCGCCGATTCAAGCGACGGTTGGACTGTTGCAAGCTCAAGTTCGAGCTGCGGCTCCAGCAGTGGCACTCTCAGCCCAACCCTATCTGAAGAAGCACTGCCTGGCATGCTTGATGATGATCAGCTATGGAACAGCAATGCTCCTGCCCGAGATGTTGAGTTGAGTGAAGTTGTTGTTGCGGCGAGGTAATCATCATGATTCAGTAATCACCGCTTTAATACCCAGGCGAACTCATCCCACGCCTGGCGACGAAGTCCATCGATGGGATTTTACGATTTTAATGCCCGAACCATTTTTAATCTTCGACCTTATACTTTTTTTCTGATAACAACTTTGGCATTCATCGGCACAGCGAACTGGCGCAATGCGATGCTTTACAACGGCAGACACTGGAATCTGACGCAGGGCCGTCAGGGCCAGACGGCAAGCTGTAATAATGGGCTCAAGGGGCAAATGCTGCCCCCTTTTAATGCATACCTGCGAATGGACAAAACGGACCTGAATAGAGTAATGTATACAAACAAGAGGAGGTTAATATGTGCATGGATATGCGATCACGCTATGTCATGCACCGATACGCTCGTTAGAGAGCCTGGACGACTCGAGAGGGATGAGCTTTTTATAGCCCCCGTACTCATGATGAGGAGGAAACAATGAAGGAAAGGATTACCAGCTCGCTGCCAAAACTTGGCTGATCCTGGAGAAGAAAAGCCAGGCGGCGCAAGCAGGCAAGCCTACTTTGGTGGAAAGGAAACGAGATACCAAAGATACCATTCGCTAGATATTAGCAATCAAAGAAATGACAATTAATGTCGCAATTATCTCTTGTTTTCATCTGCTCTCGTGACATGAATAGTACAATTAACCCTAGCGTTTTCGCTACCAACTTTACCAAGTACCGCAGAAAGCTAAATTGTTGGACTTGGCAATATTCTTTCGTGTTTAGGGCGCCTCGGCACCCCAAATGCCGATCCTAATCTACCTACTCATGAATTTCCTTCGACTTTTGTTGCGTTTAGGGCCAAGGCGGTATGGGAAACGCCAAGCCTATACCAAGCTCCTGATAAGCTTGGCAGTGAACAGTGCCAGATCTGCGCCGTCGTAGGTATGGATGGACCGTTGGGTCATAGCTCCATTAGTTCTTATGCAGTCAGGTTTGTTAAAATCAAAATCACCATATTTGATACGGTCACGGAGGATGATGAATGAACTGTAATTCGAATTGGGATAGATATTGAAATTGCAGAAAAGCTCGCTCTCCATGGCTCGATTACAACATGAGCTGCGCTATTGCTGGTATCTACTCTGAAGCATCGCGATAAAACACGGTATAAGTACCAATGATGGTGAAAAGGGGGATTGGTAAAGAAAAGTGAAGCAAGGAAACCAAGACTGTGCTAATCCTCAGTCCCCGTTTCAAACAATGGGCTAACAGCCCGGTTCAAAAAGTGCATGTATCCAAGTCAGCATAATGGTCCTCCTTACTCTACTGCGCATTGTGACACATGACATATAGTTTTTGTTCTATATGCTGGTCGCAACGCTCTACCGGCCTCGTGTATCTTCCATCCGTGGTGGTCTCATCACATTCGAACTGCTAGTCTTATAACACATGTTTATACCGCAACTGTTTCACACGACCACACTCCAAAGGGGTTTATCTTCCACAGGACTCAGACATCTCCTCTCATCTCGGTTCTACCTGTTTGATGCAGGCCCGCTCCAGAGTCCTTTGGAAGTCTCGATGACCCGGTTTCCGTTATTGCCGGGTTGCAAAGAGGATGGGACGTTGGAGGTTGAAGTGTTACCCATGACCACATCATTCTCGGTTTGTGTTCCGTAACCGCTGTCCTTGGGTTGGTTGTTGCCCATGCTGATGGCGCTGTCTACCTTCCGGTTGCTAGGGGGCTGTTGGGCAGCGCCGCGACTGGGCTCCTTCGAGCGAGCTCCATCCATCAGACCGTTTTGCGCCTCTCGCAGCTTATTAATTGCGCGAACAGTATCAATGGCCGCATGCAGAGTTCGACGAGCGTTGAAGTTCTTCTTAATGTTAGGTAGCAGATTCTGACTCTCGCCTTCAGCATTGATGAAGCCAGCGACGAACGGGTGCTGTAGAGCCTCATGTGCGGTAATGCGCTTCGTGGAATCAATAGTCAAGCAGCGCTGAATAAACTCCTTCGCGTGATTGGAAACACCACGCCAGTATTCGATGGGGGTAAAGCTGTAATCTGCGTTGAGGATGGCCTGCATCTCTTCAAAGTCAGAGTCTCGATCGAAAGGAGTGTATCCGCAGAGCAAGAAGTATGTGATAACGCCAAGCGCCCAGAGATCGACGGGTTTGCCGTGGCCAGTCTTCTTGAAGATCTCAGGGGCCATATAACCAGGGGTACCGCAGGTTGTAGTCAAAACGTGAAACTGTTCCTCATCCATAATTCGTGAAAGTCCAAAGTCTGCAATAAGCAAGTCTGCGTTATCCTCGGGTGTTCGGAAAAGTAGGTTCTCAGGCTTCAAGTCGCGATGGACAATGCCGTGATCGTGTAGGTAAGCGACAGCTGACAATGTAGCGCGAACCAAGTCGGCGGCATCTGATTCGAAATAGGAGCCTTTTCGGCAGATTCGATCAAAGAGTTCGCCGCCTAGAGCAAGATCGGTAACAAGGTAGAGATTGTTCATGGTCTCGAAGTAATCAACGAGGGTAAGGATGTTCTGGTGGCCCATTGAGACCTTCTTAAGGACAGCGATTTCGTTTCTGACCTGCCATTGCGCATTGAATGTTAGAAGGAATACATAATTCAAAAACGTTGTGCATGATGCTACTGGGCATCATGAGGCGATGCGCACCATGTGTTCGCGACCAGCCATAAGCCGCTTATTGATGACCTTGGCAGCATAGTAGCGGCCAGTGTCGATGTGGACGCATTCTTTAACGACGGAATAGGAGCCAGCTCCCAACGTCTTTCCGACCTTGTATCTGCAGGGTTGAACTTGAGGCTGTTGACGAGCTGTAGAGTCCATTTTGATATTGTGATGTCGAAGCTGAAGCTGGGAGGAGGAGGAGGGGAGGTGATACGGAGATCGCGGTGCCCCGCAGAGCGTCGGGAAGTGAGATGGGAGGTGCGACTGGTATTGTACTGCGACAAGGGAGGGAGAATACGCTCTCGAAGTAGGTTGAAATCGGTTGACAGTATCTAGAGAGAAACAAGAGTATTGCTCGTTAGATGAGCTGAAGGAAGGAAGATATCAGTGTATAGTATGCTGATGGGGCTGAAATGAAGGGTCGAGAGTCTGGGTCGGTCAGTTCGTGGGTGGGTGGGACAGCCAAGGACTGACTGACTTAAAAGGTGGGGTTGAGTCAGGCTCAAACCAGCTGAAATACGGATAAGACAAATAGGAATGGTCAAGAAATAGGACGTTTTGTTTTTTAGTTTAGACCCTTTTTGCTTTTACTTTGCATGTATTCCAGTACGAGAAGAATCTTCATCGGGGTGGAGAGTTTACTATGATTTAGCTTCGAGACCTTTTGGAATAGCCGAGGCTCTTTTGTTAATCTGATTGATGCTCTCTCAAAGATAAAGACTGTATAAGTGATTGAGCGACTGGATGATGACAACATTGCTGACCTCATGGTGCAGTATCAACAATGACGATGTTCAACCGTCGAGCGCATCATATCCTTTAAAGGGCATTGGCTGAATTTTTAATGCATACCCTATCGTCTCTCCTCCTTGGCTACGTCTCTTGAGTATGCTAGTATCTGAAATGATATAATTTCTAATTTTTGGATTTGGTTATAAACATGTGGATGGCTTTGCGATTGATTTCTAGATCTCCATTATCGTTATTGGACGACGGGCATCAGTCTTAAAGTCTGTATTGGTCACTACAAGTATACCCTCATAAAGAGATCCATGAGATAAGCACTGGGTAAAGGTAGTCTTTCTTTACACACACACTGTCATGTTGCTAATTGCGCACTGGTAGTTGCAAATAATGATATTTCAGTCCGATGGACCTCTACGTGATTGCTTCTTGGCACTAGTAAACTTCTTTTGTTTTATTCTTGAATCATGGAATCTTTTGCCGCTATTTAGGCGTTAGCAACAATGTCTCAAAAACAAAACAGATGATACTTTAACTTACATCTCTTCATGTTTCTTCTTTTTCTCTGCACTCGTCTCAGCAGGTGTGGCTTCTTTGTAAATGCGCATCACCTCCTCAGTCAGCTTTCTCCTGTTGTCTTCTGCATTTGCATCTCGAGATCGTGAATCCTGAGCTTGGAAAGTCAAAGAGTCATTGGTAGATGTGTAGTACTTGGATTTGCGAACACTGAGATGCAGTGATTTGGGAAGCACTGGAAGCAATTGTCCCACTGGATATGCCGTGATTGCCTTTGTTTCAGTCCTTTTGCTTGTAAGTGCTGGAGGCCACTTTTTCGATGATTGTATCGTACGTACTTATTAACATGTTGACCCCCTGGCCCACTGGAGCGGGCGTATGTAGTATTACCCTTCGGCAGTTGAGATGCATTAAATGACTCGTACCATGAGCGAGCCTCAGTGAGGGCATCTTTGTCCAGGTCGGCGTCGAAAGCCTGGTATCTTTTGAACCTTGGCGCAAAGGGAGTAGTGATCACTTTTGACGGCATGGTTTTCAGGCGAATAAGCCTTGTAAAGGCCTGTCGTTGCAACATGATGAGTGGCTCACAGAACATGCGCCTCCGCAGGTAGTAGTTTGTACAAATGAGACAAATCAGCAAATAAATAGAAACCACTTTGTCTTTCTGAATATTCCTGTGGCTCAAGAAATCAATGTCTTATTGGATGCCAGTTGAGGTTGGGTCCCGTCCCTTGAAATCTTGGCTAGGTAGTACCTAAATACTCGCCTGTGGCTGAGATTGTGATCCTGAAGCAGGAACAAACTTAACTGCCTTTTGACCGCCTTGCCTATTCTGTATTAGCCCTCCATTAGCTACGGTTGACGCCTGCGCCTGATCAGCCTCAATTCGAACCCCGAAACCCAGCCTTCCACCCTAACCTACATCACCTTCCTCATTACTTACCTCATCTTTTCAACCTACCTTTACTCTGAATCTCTTCTCTCCACCTCAAATCTCAGCAGCGCTGCCCATCCACTCTTCTTGATCCAGTGCCTTATTGTGGTTTTGGTGTCGCAACGAGCTTCTAACCAAAACTCATCCCAAATCTTGCTCTCACGTGCATCTGCTCGCGCCCCATTGTTCTGGAGAACTCGACTCGTTCGTTTGGCACGATAAGCCAAGCTCCGACGTCGCAAAAGCCTCTCCCACCTGGCTCCCCTGTCGAGTAGAGTAGCTGAACGGCAGCCTTTCTATTTCTTATCGACATCAATTTTGTAAGCGCGCCAGCTTCCGTGGCTCGTTATCATTGCGCGTTATTAGGCCTACAAGTACAGCTTGTCTGGCTCAAGGCCATTTCTTTGTCGCTTTGACCGCCACTCAATTCATCTATCGCGCTTCCACCTCTCGTCTTGCGCCAGGCCGTCGCCTGGCAGCGGTTTTCCACTAACGAAAGAATCGAGCTCGTCGATTTTTAGTTGCGCCATTGCCTGTGCCTCGTGTCGTCTGTGCGACTGGCAGTCCCTAAGAGGGTCACCTCATCCTGCTACCCACCAAATTTCCACCCTTTCAGCCTTAATTAAATGACAGAACCCGAGGCAGAAGTCCAGGCCACTGCCAACCTCTCCCCTGTCTCTCCATCACCTGTTCACTCAGCTACTTCTTTGGCGGTTCCCGTGCTTCAAGAAACGGTGGACACCATTGACGCCATGGTCGCTGCCGCCGCCGACGCCGCCAACCGCTCAGTCAACAATGGCCCGGATTATGAGCCTATCCTGGAAGCCGGTGATGACAATATCGTAGATGACGACAGCCTCAACGACCCCTATGGTGAGGACGACGCATATGACGTTGCCCAGCAAGTGCCGCAGCCACAGGTTGAGCAACAGTTTCCCGACAGCAATGACGATTACGCAAAGACATTTGACTCGCCAATTGGGCCGGAAGAGGGTGAAGACGGAGACGTTCAACCACAAGATGTATCATCGCTGCCTCGAGAATCCAACACTATTTCTCTTTCGTCCGATCATTTGACAACTCACTCATCGCAAATCTCCCATGCTGTTCATGACACATCCTTGTCGGCCCAGCCAGGCCAAACTGCAGCACCAGCCGCTTCCAATGCTTCTTCTGAGGCTCAGGCCTCCGGCGCTGCGACTGCCACTTCCCAGCCTTCCAACCTTCCATCTCCAGCTTCAGCCAAGCTGAGTGGCAGCAGCAATACCTCTACTGATATTCAAAGGCTGGTCGCTGATCTCACTGCGCCAGCCGACTCCAATCGTCTCACAGAATCGTCTGCCCCATCAACCACAGGTGAACAGTCCAACGAATATAGCACTTCGTCTTCAAACTTCCCGCCTTCAGCATCTCTTCCACCGAGGCCTCCGCTGTCCCAAGCAGCGCCTCAGAATTCTGCCTTTGAGCACCACCCAGGGGGCATCAATGCCAGCATTCCCTCCAACCTTGCCGCGCCACCGACACCTGGGCAACCGTCTACTTATGTTGCCGCTGGCGCGCCTGTCGCAGTTCCTGATGCTTTGGGTGAATACCCGGTTCCTCTTAGCTCTGGTCTCCAGGCGCCTGTCGCCATCACCTCTATGAATGCCCCTCCATACCCACCTCAGCCTATTCCTTTTATTCCTGATCAAGCTCAAGATGCCGAATACCAGCGCCAGTGGGATCAGTTCTTGGCTGACGAGCGCCAGTATATGTCAGAGGCCAAATGGGACCGTTTTCCTGAAGGATCACGCATCTTTATTGGTACACGATCCGCGTCTGGTGCGTCCAAAAACGGCGCTCACATATTCTCTGCAGGCAACCTCTCTAGCGACAAGGTGTCGAAACGTGATGTTTTTGATCTGTTCCACCGGTTCGGAAGGCTTGCTCAAATTTCGCTGAAATCAGCCTATGGGTTTGTACAGTACCACTCTGTAGACGAGGGACAGCGGGCGATGGACAATCTTCAAGGGATCGAAATCAAAGGACGCAGAATTCGTGAGTCGGGCCCTTTTCAGTGTTCTTGTGCTGTGCTTCTAACCCATGTCTAGATCTAGAAGTCTCGCGTGTCCAGGACAAATCGAAAAAAGAAAGGGTTCGCAGCCCAGACAAAAACAAGAGTCGTGACAACGGACGCCGGAATGACAGACATGGTAATCAAGCTCGTGATGACTACCGATCGAGTCGTGGTCATTCCCCTCACCGTAATGATTACGGACGAGACGAGTCGTACAGTCGTGATCGGGGCTATTATGATGGTAACCGCAGACGTGGGCGATCGCGTTCCCCCGGTTATGGTCGTAATGACAACGACAATTACCGACGAAGGAGTCCAAGTCCGTTTGGAAGATCTCGACATGGAAGTGAACCTGAGCTCCCGGGAAGGAGATATGGTGCCGACGTCCCCGATGTCCAGATCATTCTCCAGCAAGATATTAATCGCGAATTTGTCAACTGGGTGAAGCAAGCCTTCACCTCCAGGGGTTTGCGATGCGAGGTTATGTTCCTATCCAGCAAGCTTCCCAAGGATGCGGTTGTACAACAGCAGGCAGCGGAAGGAGTTCAAGCCGTCGTCGACCTCGACCTTCGGGCACAGAACCTGGGCAAGATCCCTGTCCAGGCGTTTGATCGATCTGCTGGTTCCAACAATATTCGCTACAATCAGTACGCGGATCTGGATCCTTCTACCGCAGCTGAGGTCATCCTCCGAGCAAAGGCCTCAGGAAATCCGCCCAGCTACGGTCAACAGTATGGCACCAATGGTTATGGCGTAGCTCCATATGGTAGCCAGCCCGCTTACCAACAACCTACGGGGAGCTTTATCGCCCCTCCACCGGGGCAATACGGTCAACCTGCGCCTGCTCCAGTTAATGTCGCTAACCTCGCAAGTCTGGTGGGCCAGCTTGACCCCGCGTCGCTGCAGCAATTGCTTGCGCAGGTCCAAGGCGGTACTCAAAACCCTGCCCTTCCTCAAGCCAGTCCAACAGCTGTAGCCGCTGGAATGCCCCAGCCTGATATCCAAGCATTGCTCGGAAGTCTAGGACAAAACCCTGCAGCTCAACAATCTCAGCCTCCACCTCCTCCAGGCGCCTACGGGGCTTCTTATGGGGTACAGCTTTCACCAAATGGCGCACCACCCAACGGTGACTCCGCAGTTCAGGTTCAGAACATCATGGCACACCTGGCTAGGTACCGGCAGTGAGCCTACACAACAATGTATGCAACAAGACAAGGCAATCAGGTTCGCAGTTGACAAGCCCTTGTTCTCCTTATGATACCATTTAGGGGCAGTTTCTTTTAGACATTAAAGGTTCCCATCATTCATTTTTGTTGTCGTTTTATGCATTAGATTTTACAACGTATCAACAGCATCCGTATCTGGAGCTAGATAACGGGAGTGTGGTGCAATTTTAGGTATAGGCTGAGAGATGGATGAGGCGTTGATGGACGAGAATTGCGAGGGAGATACCACGACTTGACCCGTGCGAGAGCATAGATTTTGATAGTATAGTCTATGATTACGCCGGTGTTGTATTGGCTTGTGTGGCACACAGAACCGATTGCGGATGAGGTATGACTATTGTTTTAACTCAAGATACCCAGCCTCAAGTTTAGATACATTTCATAGCGCCGTCGTTAGTCGAAGGCTTTATTTTTCGTTTCCCGTCTTTACCGCGTAGAAGGCTCTTTAGAGCAAAACTAACATCTCCTCAACTCACGGAGCTACAGCATGACTGGGCAAAGTGTTATGCAGTTTTGGCCCATCAACACAATCACTGACCATTGATAGTAGCTACCCAAACAACACGGAAGCAATGCATCAGCTGCTTTTGGGCTCATGAGCTGAGTTGTCTTTTGAAGTGCGGCATGACAACAGGAGTGGTGAATTATCTCGATTCTCGTTATTACCTTCTGCTATTAGAGCTGACTACACTCAACATATACGCAGCGAGATTCAAGAGAAACACACAAGACCAGCAGTATCACGACCTTCTCGGTTTACCACCCAAAGCTTTCGTTATGCCACCACACATTGCGTCCCTTCATCACCCACGGAGTAACACTCTTGCGCAGTTCTCTGGTCATCTCAGTAGGGCCACAGACCAGAATAGCAACATCATCTTGCTGCGTTTTCCGGAATGTGTCGTCAACGATCTTTTGTAAGTCTGGTCTTTTGCTATTTCGTACAGCGGGACGAGTCGTTTGTTGGGAAATGTTGTCCATTTCAACTCCGGCAGCGTTGTCGCTGTCGTTGGCAACGCCCATGTCGCCCGTAAGGAAGAGCTGTACTTGATCGTCATCCAGAATAGACTTGCCCGTAGGGGTGGAGGAAGCCCACGTAGCATCTCCTGCACTTCGAATTGCCCAGATGAGCTGGACATGCGAGATGGAGTTTTCCGCATTGATGGCGTGGTAGATGGGTACAGCAAAACTTGCTCCTACACCTCCAGCCACTATGAGTACACGGTGGATGCCTGATGACACAAGGTCGTTGAACGTCTTTCCTATAGTACCATATGGGCCTTCAATGTTAAGTTGGACCTTTTCTGACGACGCTCCCCCGTTGGTGGTGGAAGAGAGATGGTGCAGGCGGTTTGTCATTGGACCATCTCTTATACGCGCGACAAAAGCCAGTTCGCCAGTCTCTTGGTTGGTAGATGCCACTGTAAAGGGGTTATATAGAAACTCAAAGACGAGGTATGGTGCAGAGAACTGGCCAATGCCAGGACGCGAGACTGGAGGGACATTAAGGTAAATGTGCGATCCTGGGCGAGCGGCGTATTTTGCAATCTTGTGCGATGGAAGAGTAGCAGATACTTTGACAAGGCTAGTGCCTGGGATTGCCTCAACGACTGCGGGAGCTGTGATGGTGATGATCTTTCGCACGGCAAGGTCCAGTACGAAGACGCCGATGGCTTCACCAATGTAGAACCGCGACGATGGCGCGTGGTAGTAGATCAGAGGTGGAATAGCGAAGGCTCCGAGGAGATGAACGATGAAGAATAGGCGGTACGAATGCTGCCGAACACGAGCCATGGCTGTACCGTTCAGGGCGTGCATGACAATGAAGCCCGCAACACCTGCAAAGACAATAGGAGCAAAGAAGCGCTTGAACCATATTCCTGACTCTATGAAGAAGACGTTGTAAAGAATTGAGTGAAGGGTCAGGAGAAAGTAGATGATGCGGCCCAGTACGCGGTGATAGCGGTTGAGATGCTCGTGGGACGAGCGGAGCACAAAGGCGTATGGGTTAATGGCCTTCAGAGCAAGAAGATACTGGATTGGCATCTGAGATGTAGCAATAATTCCGAGCCGTTTTGTGAGATGAAGATAGTCTAATTTGTCAGTGGTGTTCCCTCAATGAGCCAAGAACATATACCTTTTCCTGTCCCATGAATACTCAACACTAACAACCAAATCGTCCACGCAATACCCAAAACCCATTCATCACGCTGACCCCAATGATTCCCTAGGAACCACACATCCTCGCCGAGCCACCACTTCGCCATGAACCCCTTTTCCATGACTTTGGAGATCCATCTTTGTCGATTCGCCTTAACGCCAGGTGAGCCGGGAACTTGCTGATATCCACTGCTACGACCCTGGCGGACGCGATCAACAAGGCGGAGCAAAACGAATAAAAGTGCCGGGGCGAATGCGGAGAGATGGGCTATGTAGGCATAGTGTTCAAGGCTTAGGCGACGCTGGTGCTTTTCCTCTTCGGTCAGAGTAAGGAACTCCCATGGCCAGCCCATATCGACTTGCGCCGTCACTTGGCAGAGAGACCCAAGTTGAGATCACAGTGAGACGAGAATGCAATAGGCTGTCTATCTGAAGATGATTATATCGCAGTTGCGCTGGGTAAATGGAAACACGCTCAAAAAGACACGATTTGTAAATCATAGCTTGACCCAGCTCTCATCTTCAGGGAGGATAACACGTAAATTGCGTCAAGTCTATTGGTCAGCATTCACTGGACTGGCATGGTTCCTACCCTGTACCATCAACGAGTTTAACGTCAACTACCTAAACATACCTAGATATACACTCATGATGATTACAGTCAGAGTAAAAGATTCATTTACATTCGGCACGCTGGTGACTCAAACACTCAATGGTATCTTTGCTTTAGTATTCTTATCTAAGTAGCCCCAGCCTAAACATCCATCATGTCCATATACCATCTCCCATTTACGCAAAGCAGGATGGCAGCAAGACTGGAAAGAAAACCCGAGAAAAACCTCAAAACACCAGAGCTCCACTACTTATGTCGTCCGTCAATGCCTTTGTCTATTACAAACGCCGCTGGCAAGACTGCATTATTTGTCAGCTTGTTGTTCCCTGCAGTATATCCGACTCGGATCAAATCGTACATCGTAAAGCAACCATGCAATCCTACCGCAAAGTACGCGCATGCTGTCCTGGAAAAGAAGTCGAAACTCAGCTCTTCGCATCGTCATGATCGGGCTCGAACTTGGTCTCGCCGAGCAGGGGGCCGGGCTGCGATGTCATAGCAGTCTGTGTAGCAGGCTGAGGCTGGCTCTGCACTGTCGGGCCGGTAGGTCGGTTAGGAGTCTGAGAAGGCTTTTGCGCAGCCTGATTGCTTGTCGCAGCATGTAGTCTCTGATCCAACGCTCTAAGCGCAATAGCTCTCCTTCTCTCAGCCTCAGCGCGAGCACCTCCAGGAGCGTTGCGCTGGATTCGGGCATCGTTTCGAGAAGCTTCCGCTTGGGCGAATGGTGTACACAATCGCATGGCCACCAATACCAGGAAGATCTGATCAGCGACAGCAGCGACGAATGGCTTGACAGGACCGGGGAAGAACTCGGCGAATGCGAAAGTCTCGCTCGCATCGCCGCGGAGGGACGCCTCTTGAGCAGAGTCAAGGTCTGGGAATACGGTCTTGTAGAATCTGAGATAGGTCCAGCTGGTAAGGAATCCAAATATCGCAAGCCACAGGGCGGCCCGGTTGAGAATAGGGGTCAGAGATAAAAGGAATACCACGCCGATGTATAGAAGTGGGAATCGAGGGACTCGGAGAGATACAACGCCACGGAAGAGCGTCACGGTGTGTGCTGGGACGAGTTGACTAAAAGCGACAAGGAAAGCGATCTGCACAGGAATGGTTCCTGCAATAACGGTCAAGCTATATGTCCATGTTAGTCTCTTTCACAGGATACATATTGAGTGAGGTAGTGCGTACGTCCAGCTCTCGTTGCGCGAAAGGGTAAAGCAGAGTACCATGACGCATAGCGTCAGGAAGTTTGGAACCAGTGACACAATGGCTAGGAACTTTGCCAACTCGGCCGAGGACCACGCTCTCTCGAGGTATCTTCCTCCATGGTACAGCGTAACAGCAGCGATACCGAGCGTAAATACATTGCTCTCAACAAATGTTGACGTTATAAACGTCCATGGATAAATGATGGATAGCTGCGGGACCAGTGTCAAGTAGGGAATGACGATGTTGGCCTCGGCCGTCCATTGACGATATCGGATCGCAGCGCTGAGAATAGACTGACCGAGAAGCGCAATGAGAAGGATACGTGTAACGGGCGGGATGTTTATTCGCGGCGGCATCGTGACGTGTTTATCTAGGTTTCAGGGTTCAAGATTGGTTCTTATTCCAACCTCGTTGAGGTTGGCTGAGGATCAGAAGCGCTGGACTTTATGGCGCAAGATAATGGTGAAGTTGACTCGCAGTTCGTTAACCTCGACACATGTAAGAAGCCTCTTTCTTGGCGGCAGCTATTGTCGTATTCGGAAGCCTTTGTTGTTGGCACAGACTCTCAAATCTGTTCTTCTTTATTCCCTTTTGAAACCCTTAGAATTGATTAAGCTGGCCTCTGTCCCTTGCCAGCCTCATTAGTGTATAGCTCAGCCTCTTGTGGCGTAAAGACACCAGTAGCCTAAGGCCGCCACATAATATGTAGAAGGAACGTGCCAGATCTAGCAAGTTTAGATCCTTGCTCACAGGTAGTTAGGCGCCTGATCAGTCAATTTTGATGAGACCTCCCTCTCCGTCAGAAGAATTAGCCCAAGAGACGAAATGAGTTAGTTACTTAGTCAAGCCCTTCAGGCTATTTATTTCTGTCACCCTGAGCTTTGGAGGCCGATTTTCCTGACACCCACTTGATTGCATGCTTGGGCTTTATTCCAAGGGGTCTTGCAATTTGGCTAATGAATAGATTTAGGCCGTGAGGGCTTTTTGTTGACCATATTGATGCATACTGCATACGTTTGAGTATCCTGGTACGCTCAAAAGTGAAACATCCCAAATTTTTCGTAGAGTCCTGAACCTTAACGATGACTTTATCTCCTAAGGGTGGGCGCTAGCGGATCATGGCTGTAACTCCGAGTGGTTTCTCTCATGGTTGCTGACCAGCTTGACAAGGACCTCTAATTAACAAGAGCCAGCCAAACCTGGCAATCATTTTACGGCGCTGGTAGCTGAGCCTGGTTGTCTCTTTTCAGAATATAACTTGTTCAGCGACAAAGACCGGTAGAGGACAGAGCTGTTTCATGTTTGGTTCTTAAGGCACCTGGGCACGAAGGTTTTGAGCACTCTGTAGCCGTATTATGTTTTGTTTCCATACTCAGATCTTGAATCCTTGTGGCTAACTTCAATATTCCAAAACGCGTCAATACGTTCTTGGAACCACATTTCTAGACATGAGGATTGAGCGTGCTGGCGAGTAGCCAGTTCTTACCGATAATGCGTTCTTTATCAGCGTCGAATTGCAAGATGGCGACGGACGAGGCTCGGGGGGCTTCGGTAAAGGCAAGATGACGGAGGTCTCGAAGTGACCAGTCTCCAGGCAACATCTGATTGGTCGACAACGTTTAAATTGTTGATGTGTTGTTCCCCTGTGCCTCTCAAGCATGGAGTCGGTGGGGCTGGCTTTGGAATGTCGTGCAGGGGCAAAGCAAAGACAGCCACATCTTGGATCAAGCCATGATGATGGGCTTTGCCGAGTTTGCATGTTGATTATTGAAGCATTTGGATCAGGCTGCGTTTGCGATGTTCATGTGGTTTGGCGTCGCGCAATGATTTGAGATCGGGAATTTCATGATTAGGGACCTAGGATAAAGGTTTGTGACGTGCCAGAAAGATGGCTCAGACAACGTTGCGCTGATGGAGGGTCCAAGTACCGAACGGGAGATGCACAATCTCCAGGAGGACCTCGGGAATGCCACGGGGGGTTTTCGAAAATGAGTATCACGTGATTACATAGTCAAGATGAGAATGGTTGAGTAGTCGGAGGAATTGTTTGATCAAGTGATCTCATTTCTAGCTTCATCGCAGGACATTTGTGAGGGACTTCTTTTTCATGTCGGTTGCCATCATAATCAAATGCTTGAAACACCACCAAGTCCGTGCTTGTTGACGCAAAAGAACGAAGGGAAGAGCACGGGACCTTGTCGAAATCGAAGCGTGCGAGTACCCGCCACGTTCGGAGGTTTGTCGTGGGCTGCGTGGGTGGAAGGAAGACGTGCATCGGCGCGTCTTTGGCACAACATGTTGGGGCGTTGCATACTGTACCTTATCAGGCAACACTTTGTGTCGTGGGGTGACGGCCATGATTTTTCTCAAGTCGCGTCTTGATAGACATTAAAAACCGTAATACTGGAATTAACTCTGCAGATGGCCGTTAAATGCTTGGTGATTTTAAGACTGGGATGAGGACAGCCAGCCGCTGGCACGGCTGTGTGGGCTTCCTTGGCGGCCCCTTTGGACGAGCTAAAGTATTGCCACGTAATGGGCAAGAGTTCAGGCAGGGTTGCGAGCACCTCACGATGAACTGAACTGGACGGGACGCTACAGCCAAAGCTCTGTGGGTTTGCACTTCTGTATGCAACCGCTGGCCAAAGTTTCTGTCGTTGTCACACGAGATGGTGCGTTGCGAGGGGTCTGAAGCAGTCGCACAGCTTATCAGTACTGTACCGTACCTCTGGAGATGACGCTGGCGACCCAGCAAGTAAGCAATGAAACCAACAAATCGCGAACGAGCCCTGCCTTGTTCTGCCAGTGCTCTGTGCTTTTAGCTTACATACGGACAGCCCTGTTACCTCGCAACCTTGATCTGCATTCATCTTTCTCTGCCTACCTATTTGCCTAGCGGCTATCGGTGAGCGCAACGAGCTGTGCATGCCATGTCACGCAGAGATTGATTTGAATGTTCAGACTGGCGACTTGGACCGGATGACACTGGGTGTGGCATCCTTGTCTTTGGTGGCATCTGTCCGTCCGGAGCTGTGGGAGCCAGGCGTGCCAGGCCAGGCAAGCATGCCGGGGCGGTGTTTTTGGTGGGTCTTTCTTTTCGATTGTGGGCTGGCTTGTCTTGAACTATCCATCGCCTCCCCAGACTGAGGATTGAGTTGTCTTTCCGGTACAGTAGTGGCTGGTTGACGTACAGCCAGTGCCGAGCGATAGAGGCTGCCGCCCAAGGTTTGCGATGGATGACCTGTAAAAAGATAGCCAAGCTGCCTACCTCGAGTTCAAAACGACGCAAATTCTTTCGGAATCCAAATTGGACTCGGTTCCTTGGCCCATTGTGACATTACGACCTCGAATTGGAGTGAGCGCAGCAGGGGTAGAAGAAAGGTAAAGCGCAAAGGGATGGGCGGGGGACGGAAAGGAAACCCAACACATATTCAAGTATCTGTACTTTGATCAAGGTGGACAAGCTTGACCACGACCCCTGTCGTGGCCGATCTGCATCCGTCTCAGATTTTTGGGAGGAAAGGCGAATGCATCAGCCCGAGCCTGGAGGGAAGCATGGCATGGCATTTGACGCAGACTAGCCGTGACTAAGACAATTAGCGCTTCGTGATTGGTTGACAATTCAAGAAGCCTCATGCACAAACTGGGGGGGAAAACATTGACGGAACACCATCACACTCGTAGCGGCAGGGGCGTAATCTAACGATGACGAGCGGTAACATTTCTTTCATTTCCTCGCCAAAGGGAAAGCAGGACAAACAAGGAACACCGAGACGACCGAAAAAGATAAAAGAAGAAGCGATTTCTTCATCATCGATCCCTTGTCTTTTCATTCATCGCTAGATCGATTAACCCTCCTCCTCATCTTGAATCACTGTCACCATCTCCAACAAGGGACATGATCTTCAAAACCTTGTCATTACCGAAGGCCGCCTCTGTTGAAGACGACAAAACTAGGCTAGCAAGCAGCCATGGAGTGACCGAGTGACCAACCCAGGACAGGTAAATCTACCGTTGATTTCAAGGTGGCACTGCACTGGCGCTATATTGACTGGGGGGGTGCTGTTGGCGCTGGCGCCGATGCTGTCTATTTCGACAGTCCTAATATTGGAGGTTGCATTCGCCCATTCACCATTCAATATCCGCAATGCATGGCCCAAACGGGTTCAAGAACCTTCAAATGCTCACACCGATCCCTTGTTTGTCCGCAGGTCCACGACGTATCGATTGGTGGCTATTCTGACTATCTCAAAGTACAAATACATTCGAAGAACGCGCCCGCTGTGGTATCCAGACAATGACCAGACTCGGGAAGAAAAGAAGAGGAAGAAAGGGAATAAACAAAGAATGGCGCTGATGAAAACCTAGATGGTTCTGTATGTTTTTCCATCCTTCGAGGCTTCAACTAGGCGCTCGCTAGCGCCATTTCCATTTCAAACCCGCCGTTCAGTGGGTTAGCTAGCTCCCTTCCACCCAATGCGTCTTGAAGGGGACATGTTTGAATGGATCTTCCGATGTTTTGTGTCATATCTATGATGGCTCTAGTGCATTATGTCAAGCCTGCGCATATGATGAGGTTTTCTCCTTCGTCCAGGTCATCATCAGGCTTGATTTGTAACGATCCGAGTTCTGGTGATTTGTTCGTGGATTGAACAGTCATGTACCTTCAAACCCCCCCGTCAGCCCCGTGCCTAGCTCCCCGTAAAGGACCCGTAGCTCGTGCGCAAGCAATGTCGCTTTATTCTTGGCGTTTTAAGGGTACTTGGACAAGGTACCCTTCCATCCAATTCATCCTTGCATCACCCCAACTATTTCGAGCTAGCAGAAACGGGGAGAGCCACAACCAGAACGACCTGATCCTGTGCTAGTCTGACTAGCCTAACCTGGTGCCTGTACCTTAGACAGTGCCGTAGAAGCCAGCGAGAGCATTGATTGAATCTCGGAGGCTGCAGTGGGCTGCGCTGCTGGGACGGGAGTGACCTACAGGGGCCGCAGACGTGCAACAGAGGAAAGATCCAATTGATCACCTAAAGGCACGTACCCACTTCCACCACCGCTCCAACTGGAACCTTGAATTTCATCTGTCTTTTGCATCTTCACTCACCTTTCCTTGGTCAAACCCCCATAAACAACATTGAATAATCCGCTTGCGCCTCGAAAATACCTTGGCTTTCGAGAGCCTACTGACTTGTGCTACAACTTTTACTACACATCATCTGCTGCGACTCTTTAGCGACTCTGCGCCTTTTGCGGCGCCCTCTGGACAATGGTCGCTAAGGAATTCCTCGACTCGGACAGAGTCAACTTTCTTGTTTGGAGGTTCGTCACTATCGTCCTGCTCTGCGTCCCTGGCTCTCAACCGCCGCGCCAGATTTTACTTAACTGTGGCTTTTCCACTCAATGGACTTTGCGCTGACCATGTGTTTCCCCTCTGCAGATTCCTTCTTGAAGGCAGTATGTACCACTTCTGCGCGATCATAGCGCCACAGCAAATCTAACCTCACTTTCTTCGCAGATTACCGAGAGACTGCCGCCAAGTTTCAAAAGGAGTGGCACGTAAAACAGCCTCACAGAGAATTCGCCTTTGCGCGTCACGTCAAGAGTCATGCATTGGTTTCTGTCATCAACCGCGGTCTTCTTTACCACGCGCTTGAACGTGAACATGCACGGAAACTGGTAAGTAGTAACCCTTGAAGTCTATCGGATGCGGTGAAAGTTTCGCCTCTGCACATGTTCCCCGCCTACCGAGTCAAATCAAAGACTTTTTTTCTCTTTATACGGCCAAGCTTTCAAAACGGCCAGAGGCTGACAGAATTCGCTACGTGCAGCTGCCTCAGGATGCTTCAGCGGAAGCAGCCCAAGCGTTGCATTACGGGATTTTTGGACCCTTAGACGCGCACCCGCAGGGCAGAATCGACGAGGAGGAGGAAGAGGAGGACGCTGAGGGAGAGGATGTTATTGAAGAGGAAGTAACAAGGAAACGACCTCAGCAAATATCGAATGGATCGCCAGCGACTAAAAGGCAACGGTTAAGCAATGGTTTGGAAAATGGCGCCGATACATCGGCAGCAGTATCAGTACCAGCATCGGTCCCAATGACAACATCAACAGCGTCAACAGGAACAGGAACAGGAGGTGCGACAACATCAGCACCGGCTCCCGTAACGACACCTATGGAAATCGACAACCAACCTGACAATCATGCATATCCTTCGCCTCTCGAGGGCGAGCAGGCACCAGAGCCAATGGTGCGAACTGACGGGCCTGAGCAAAGCACGCAAGTTGATAAGGTCGAGGAGCTGGCTCCGGAGACGACATTTATTCGCTTGGTGGACGATCAAGGTGACAGTTATGGCCAGGGAACTACGCCATCACCATCTTCGCCATCTGGACCTGACAATGCTCCCATCCTTTTGCAGTGCGAGTGGAACCCAAGAGATCCGTCCATCCTCGCGGCTGGTGGCACGGATGCGCTAGCCCGTGTTTGGACTGTCGCGCGTGCGGGTCACATTGAACCAGGCCAAGATCACGTGTCACCCCAAGGCCATTCCCTGCTCGACCGTGACGTACCCCGCGATACGACAGTCACAGCCCTTTCGTGGACCGCAGATGGTGCTGCTATCGCAGTAGCCACAGATTCGAAAAATCAGGCTTCGATCAACGTGTGGTCGGCTGAGGGCGCTCATCTGCAGTCTATGGAAGTATCGGAGCCACCCATCATCAAACTCTCATGGAACCCCAACAATACCGCACTTCTCGCCATCTCACCGGACAAAGGTGGTGCTCTTGTCACCGTGCACTATCCGCCCGCTGGGAACTCTCTGTCATATCTCCTTGCTGACCATGACATCGCGGCTACTCCCCTCGATGCCGTATGGACTGGCGATGCGGAGTTCTTGCTGAGCGGTGGTGATCTGATGCTATGCCTTCAATGTACGGATACGACAATAGTCCAAGCCAGGAAATTCGAGACCAAGGAGGACGATAGCTTTACTCAAGTACTTTTCGATGCACGATCAAGACTGGCCGCTACGTCCAGCGACAAGGGCACATTGGATGTGAGATTTGTACCTTGCTTAGTTTTTGATGAGATATGCTAACAGATTCAGCTATGGGACGAGAGTGGACAGCGGAGGTCTATTTCCGCGCACCAAGGCGCCATTACCACGATGCAGTGGCAACCTATTCCCGAGACCCATCAAGGAGCTAATGATGAGCGACTGATAGCAACTGGAGGAGACGACTGTGCTATACTTATTTGGAATGCTCGAATGCCCGAGAGCAAACCGAAGTGCTTTTTGACAATGGACTCTCCGATCATGAAGCTCGCCTTCACACCGGACGGCGCTTTTATCGCAGGTGCTACATCGTCGCAGGTCTTGATTTGGAAGGTCGGAAGTCATGCCGTACCTCGAGCAAGCTGGAGTAGACCAGTGCACCCTGGTTGGTTAAGCCCCAAGGCCAACGCAGATACCGACGAAGAAGATGAGCATTGCCTATGCTGGGACGCCGACGGCCAGAAGCTAGCTTATGGCTCCAATAGTAGAGTGAGTGTTTCCGTTACTGCAAGATTGTCAACAATTCACTAACATTTCAAAAGCTTGCTATCATCAACTTCCGAAGATGATAGGGACCAAAGCAGTTGAATGGGTAACCCCTGCGTTACCCAAAGAGGCTTTAAATATATAATGGAGGGTACGATGCGGAAGCCTGCATGCAGCAATGCTCGCTGAGGCACAGCTAGGAAACGCAGTGACACAGCTGCACCACGAAATGGGATTTACGGGAGCTCTAATATTTATTTGCGCTTGAGCATGGTTTACGCAACTGACCATGCGAAACTGCGACGCTCGCGACATCTATTTCTTGTATATCACGATGAACGACGACCGGCTGGCTACGGAGTTGAACAACAAGCTCTTCGATTGGCACATATAAAACACAATCTGGGCACCTCACATACCAAGTCTTTGCTGATGAAGGAGCACGCATAGAGGTGATAGGAGTACAAACGATGTGGCATTGATGGCTTTGCCTTTTTTTTATTATTTGTCGTCTTGGATCCTGGGTTTCAAGGGAGGCGAGATACACATCGGGAAGTTTCGGGGGTGCGATTCGGGTACAGCGTTATGGATGCGTGGACCATACCAATTCTCCTCATGCTATTGTGTTGGCAGGAAAGTTCCTTTGCGACACTTGTACGATATATACCAATCGGGATGATGAAATGGCGTAGAAAAACACGAAGGGGGGGTTTGCTTTGACATATTACGGAGTTCAGGTTGGTTCCAGCCAAGCCGACAATACCAATAGCAACAGCTTCAATACAAGACAAGATATCCAATGCAATAGTTAGCAGCCTGTCAGAGATTGATCAAATGGCAGTGGTCCGCAACAAGGCAGATATGAATTGCTTTTTCATATGCCAGGGTATCTTGACCATTCGGAGTCTTCGGAGGTCACGTTGATATCTTACATGCGCCAGGTACCTGCTGTCACCGGGGACTTTATTAAAAATTAACGAATAGAATGGGAACACTACCCCGCCGGATGTAATCAACCTGGACCCGGCCCCGAAATTAAACACAAGAATCGTGCTAAGGAGGAGTCGAGACGGTTTAGACAGGATACGCTACAGTAGGTAGTAAACTAGGTATGGTGTCAGAGATGCGATTGGCAGATAAAGAATCCGGCGCCTCCTCCGAAACGTCAAATTACTGGTGCGCGAACGACGGCAGGGCATATGCATCCAATAACGATTCAAGCATCGAGGCGGTTCTGTCCAACATCTCACTCATGCAAGTTGGGGCGGCATCGATCTCTTGTTCTCAGCTTCTAATGCGATCCAGATCCGTTGAGGCTCGGTTACACATAGTCTAGATGCAGAAGAGGGAAAGGGGAAGGAAAGTCCTAAAATCTGTAGCCATCTGAATCGAGCAGCTTGGTCTGTAGATCTTGTTGAATGGTCGTATCTGATGAACGGTGGTGATTGGAGAAGGAGAGCATCGGTTAGGACGCCACGACGCCCATTTGATTCATTCGCCTTGCGTGTCTCAGCCTTCAGCTGTAGCATGTACACAACGCATAAACATGTTGCAGACAAGTCTTTGTTTCTTTGTTTTTTTCTCTTTTACTCTGGGGAAGGAATCTTTTGTGTGTGTTTTTTGTTGCTTTATCCTGTACTATCACGTATAATGCCCAATAAAAAGATACAACAAACAACTTGTCACATCTCACTTCATCGCATCGTATCGAATCTGACTCAAGACTTAGCCGGTTGCTAACTCAGATCTCACGGCGTCACCGAGTCGATGCCCGTTGAAATGTCTCTCCACCTGTCCTGTGAAGGGATAGGTAGAGAGAACGAGAGAAATGGCAAAAGAGGAAACGAGGGCTCCAGCCTTTATCGGATACTATTTCCATCCCCACAAAGTTCGCCTACTTTTCTATTTCCCTTCGAGGCCATGTGCATTTGCATGTTCAACCTGCATTAGCTTTGTTTCTAGTATTCTCTCCTTTCTCTCTTTTTTTCCCATCCTCTCTCTTTGCCTGTCTCTTATTCTGCTCTTCTGAGTTAAAGCCAAAAATTTCCAAGTTTATAAACATCCAACACTAGATAGGCCCCGCTTTCTTGGAGAGGGGCTGTGATTTTCAAGGTTACTCCTTCCTGTCCAGGGGGGTCGAACAGAAAAGCTAACTTGTGAGCTTTTAGGTTGCAAAAATTAAGCGAACTAAGAGCATGGGCTTAGACCACACAATCTGTTCCATTGATTTCGTTCCTTGTTCTCTTGCCAGCTCAAGCTTTTCTTAACCCCCGAGGCCTGCTTGCCCGTATTAGTTGATATCCAATCCCACCTTATTATTATGTCGCTCTGAATCAGACTGAATGACTCGGGATATATATTCTGTCAATTTTCAACACTTTGTATCATAATATTGATTGTTATAACAATTATCAGCCAGCCAGTCAGCCTCAAACTTTACCTTTCATACAACATCTCGCTTTATACCATACTCATAACTCACTCGTCTGGAACATAAATTTATCTCTATCAACCTCACATCCATAACCGTCACAATACAAGTCATGTCTTCTTCAACACCCAAAACACAACACTCTCATAACCATCGACCTTCAGAATGGACACGCGAGATGCGCGATAAGCAAGCTAGGGGAAAGAATCCCTACAGCGAAGAAAGCGACGCAAGTGATGCTGAGCCAATGCGGCTCGGAGGTCATACGTACAGCCTCTTCTCACTCGCACAACACTGGGAGCTCATGCTAATAAAATTTCATAGTCACATCGCCGAATCACACATGGAAAAGGAAAGAAGAGGAGAAGCCATGTTCGTCCTTGACAATCCAGAAGCTCTCATGGCCCACGCCCAAGCCAACGGCGACGTAAGTTGCCATTCCGGCCCATCCACACAAGGAAGTTCGCTAAAGAGCCACTGCAGAGCGTCGCTGGTCAACGCCTCCGCTTCATGCGCCAACTATGCGGCTTCGATAATGACAAGTACGAGAACGCATCCCCGTCCACCTCTTCTTCAACTCGGAGCACAAAACGTCGGGTAAGCGACCGGGTCAATCGATAGTGCAGTGCCACCCCTACCGAAGCACTGCTGTTGCTCCTCGGTGAAGATGATGCGAATGAGATACTTGCGCATACCACGGATAATGATGCTTTGTCAAGCGCAGAGAGATAGCGAAGATCAATCAAACGACCAAGCCCAGAATAGTTGAATTGTATGCCAGTTGGCTATGAACTACAATAGATCAAGGTTCTTTATACAGTCACGACCGATCAACACAAAACTGAACAAACAAAGATATTTTTGCCTCTTTCTGATGGTCGTTATAGACGTGCTAAAATCTAGCATACATATGTCTGTGTAGTTGTATGTGTATCTGTGTGCGTTGTATCCGTTTACTACGCGTCCCAAGGTACTCATCCGAGCCCGCCTGCCTTGTATGTCCAAAATCCGCTAATCCACAGGAAAACAATGTTAACTCGATCCATATCTAGTGGCCACAATCCCAGATCCTTGGAAAAAAAAATCACTTAAAAAGAAACACAACGTCCAAATCGATGTGCTCAGGAAGAACGCCTGCAAATGCTGTATCAAAATGGTAGGATTCATCTCCGTACAAGGAAAAGTAGAAAACTAAGCGTATCTCATACTGCGAGACCGCTCCTGCTGCCATCCATTGTTGTGACTCATCGGTGCGTATTGGTACCCGCCTTGTTGATGTTGACCAGGCACTCGGGGAGGAGGAGGATATCCTGGCCAGGCGTTCATGGCTGGTCGTTTTGGCGCATTGCGCCGGGCAATGCGCCGGCGAATACAGCTCCAGCAACAGCACAACAAGGCCAAGACGATGAGCGAGGCAATAACAATTCCCACGGGTAGTGCAATGTTCTTGTTGGTCCTGAACCAATTCTCAATCTCTTTCCACGTCGAAGCACCTTCACAGCTTCCGTTCTCGCATTTGCCTCCACCGCCGCCACAAGGCGTACCATCGAGGAAGTTCTGATTTCGTTGCATACAGAAACCATTGTCCGAGGTCTGGCAAGATAGAAGGCAGCTGTTAGTGCAAGCCTTGACGTGCGATGATGATGTCGTATTTTGGAAGTTGGCCCGGCACTGCTCATCTCGTGATGTGCACTGGCCCGAAGCGCATTGAAGTCCGTCACCACAATCTTCGCCATCGTCGCTGTGTTCGTCCTTGGGGCATGTCGCGTCCTTTCCTGTACACTTCTCCTCGGGATCACAAGGACCAGTGCTTGATCGGCAGACGGTTCCTGAAGAAGCAAACTTGCATTCCTCGGTACAACACTCCTCGTTAGAGTTATCGCACTGAGCATTACCCTTGAATTTACACGTCTTCGCATCACAGCAAGGGTTGTCACCACAGCTTTCCTCACCACCACAATCGCAGTCCTCGCCTTCTTCGACAATTCCGTTGCCGCACTGCTGACCCGAGATGGTTTTGACGTTTCTGTTCTCAGTCAAGCACTCGTTGTTGATATTTCGTCTGAAGCCTGAGCAGATGTTTCCGATACTACAAGGTGAGAATTCACTGATGCCTTCCCTGGACGAAGGGTTCATGATGTAATTTCCTTTGGCGTCGCATGATGTTTTGCTCAGGGGACAACATGATTGAGCGTTCGAAGAAACTGGGCATGTAGCAGAGGTACAATCGTGGACAGCGCCAAAGGTGTGACCAGTCTCATGGGCAAAAACCTGCCACTCTGATGATGTTCTGACGACAACGTTGGCTCCAGCAACGGTTTCGTTTCGGCCTCCGCTGTTAGCTGCGGCTCCAGGACGACAAAGCTGACCCAACCAGGCAAGACCGACGGCCGAGTCAGTGTTACATGTGCTTAGGAGTGTCCAGTACGCATTACTATCAGAATTCTTGCCACGCCAGGCAGAAAACAAGTTCAAACGGTCGGACAGGTCGACGTCCTTTGAGCACTTTTGATTCCAGGGCGCCGTTTCGGAAGGGCTGCCCGGGCACGATCCGTCGCTGATGGTGAGGTTCTGGATACCCAGAGTGATGTTAAAAGAGCTCTCGTAAACCTGGGATGCATCGTTGACCATTCTAATGACATTCTTTTTTAATGCCTCGGTAGAGTTGAATGTTGAGGTGTATCCACAGTCTGTCGCAATGCCCAGGAGTGCGACCCTTCGGCTAGTCGGGCAGCCGTTCACGGAGCCAATCGTCGACTGGAGATCGATGTTACTACCGTCGTTACCGGTGTCGATGGATTGTCGTCCAAATAGGGATTTAGAGTTCGCGACGCCAAACGTATCAAAACCCTCGAGTTCGTGAAACTTGCTATTGAAACCCAAACTGTCGGAGTTGCAGAGCGCAGCCGAAGTGTCACGCTTCTTCAGCTCCTCGGATTGAAAAGACATGATATCCGAGTCGCGCCAGACAACCATGACTTCGTCGCTGTTGTCCATAGGTGCCAATACGGGGTCATCCTCGTGTCGGACTTGCTGGTAGTTGGTGCCGGTGTGAATATGGTGGTGGTTTCCGTCGATTCGAAGAGTACCCTCAAAAACGGGATCCTTGCCGTCGCGATGCATCGTAATTCTTGCCCAGCCGGCCTTTGTCCATCCCTCTCTTCCGGTGCGCTGAATGAAGACGGAACCTTTGAAGACCTTGTCGTCCTCTCGCTTTATGGTCTCGACGGATCGTATGGCACCGTCGGCCCCAATGTGGGTGATGGCGAAATTCTCGTGTAAAATATCATGGTTCGGTTCTAGCTGGAGACGGATCTTCTGCTCCCTATTGTGTAGTGAGAATAGAAGATCGAAGCTTGAGTCGGCGCGGATTCGATGAGACGGTGTGTTAATGACAGGCTCGTCGATCAATGAAATATAGTTAACGGCGTTGCGCTTAACTGAGCTCGCTGTTGGTGCCGACAAGATTAGAGTGCCGAACAAAGTTAACAACGCACAACGGTACAGTCCAACGTACCTAATGAGGTTTCGAAGAACAAGGCGACACCCGCAATAGCAGTCGCGATAGACCGTAATGAAACCATGGTGATTGTTGGACCTCGAGCGGTCCTGAAGTGAAAGGGCGACGCGCCGATTTAGAGTGATATTATTGCAAGGCCATACAGCAACGATAGTCCAAGTAAATCCAGTTGAGTGTCGAGGAAGGAAGTTGCAGGAGACAAAAGTTGGCGGCAGGTAATCAAGGTGAGACGCAGATGACCAGGCGGAGTGGCCGAGAAAGATGACGGTGACGGGATGGACTTATTGACAGTCAACAAGGGGAACAGGATATGTGGAGAAGAAGCTCAAGGGTCCTGAAGGTATTTACCAGGTATAACAAAGAAAGTAGATACAGTAAATGCAAATGAAGAGGGAGGGAGTAAAGGAATAGAAGAAATGAAGAATCTCGACTATTTCGGACTACTGATGATCAGCAGCATTGAGTTTAACAATACAACGGCAAGAAAGATGGACACAGCGAAAGACAGAGGGCAAAACAGAGTGTGGCGGAGGTTTGTTAAGCAGTCTTGGGTTTAGACTCGCCTTTCCAACGGGTTGGCTCCCCATGCCAAGCCTTGTAGAGGTCGGGTGGTGGATGCTGGACAGACAACCAAGTGTCTTGGCCAGCCAATCATGTACAAAAGGCCGCGCGGTTCTCACACTGCATAGCCTCCCTAACAATTGGCAAACTGGGCTTCTAGGAGGCTTAACGCTCACTATTTTGCTTGGAAGCTGCATTGCTTGAATCAAAACAGTGAAACTCCACATTTTACTGACAAATCTACTTCTCACATAATAGCAATGATATTCCATCTCACTCAGAATGGTGTATTGATGCCTTTTCTTCTATACTGGGCTGCATCCCAATCAACCAGCCAAAGGCTTAAGCCCTGGCCGGCCTATCCGATCGCCCGAGTCAAATAAAAAAGTCCTCGTCTATGTTTCACGTCTCGTATCATTCTATCCAGCCATTTTACGGCCCCCCACTTATGCACATTTAGATCGACTATCTTCTTGGCATTGACAGCTTGATATTCTGTATTCATCTGGCATAGAGTGGACTTTGTGTGGACAACAGATAACACAGAGCACAGAACACAACTACCCTCGATCATGTTGTAGAATCGACAGCACAAATTCGATCCTGTCAGACAAAAGTGGCTGCACATGGTTACTTAAAGTGACGCAATGGTTATCTTTGTGATACCATATTGTGAGCATTTGTTGATTCGTCAACATTCATCCTAACCTTCAAACAACATTGACCGTAACACATATCACGCTGGATGTCAGCATTCATCTGAAATCCACCAACACAGCGCCGGACATTTCTTTTCTACCATTGTTACAGTACCATGCTAAATGATGACGATGCCGCACTTGACCACCAGGCTTAGCGCTGGTGTAACCATCGTTGATAGGTTGCTTCGTAGTACATACATCGGGTTTTACTCCCTCAACGATCAATAACTCCGGAGCCTTTCTGTATGCACTATTGCTCTAGACTTCTAAGCTACAGAAGGCTTTTGCCGTTACACGCAATGGACCTAAAAATACCAAAGTTTAATTTACAACTGGTGCTGTCAAACTGACATGCTATACCGTAATTTTATATCCCACTCGATATCCCACTACTACAAAGTCATCTTACACGCGTCTTTCTATGGCTGGCGCAGATAAAACGTCTCTGTTGTTAGCTCCAACGTCTCTATAGCCAAGCCCAAATCCTTTCATCGTGCGCACTCACTAGGCAGGCTAGTCTTTAACCAGAAGATGTATCGTCATTAGACTTTCATTGTGATCTCAAACTAAATACTATGGATAGATATGCTTGCAACCAAAATCGCAATGCTCGTAAATCAAATCATAAAACGGTCCTAAACCACTGATATCATTCCAGGTCGTGGCTGAGTTCCAACATCACACCCAAAACACCACGCGGGAGATTGTTCCAGCCAGTTTGCTTTCCAGTCAAACTTATTCTTTCCCGCTTCCATTGTATCCATGGTATATATAACTCCACTAGATAATATGCATTGTACTCCTTGTTTTGTTATTCTCTGGTCTCTCACTTGCGCTTGGCATCATGAACAGCCTTGATGATCTTGTCCACAACAGAAGGATCAGATAGCTGCAATTTGTGTTAACCAACATCTCTATCTTCGAGTCGATGTTTCAAGGGGACTTACAGTAGTGATATCGCCAAGCTGGTCTTCTTCACCAGCAACAATCTTTCTCAATACTCGTCGCATGATCTTACCACTTCGCGTCTTAGGCATATCCGGCACGATGTATACTGCCTTCGGCGCTGCGAAAGGTCCAATGCTCTTGCGTACTTGAACAATAAGTTCCTTGCGCAGAGCATCGTTTGACTCCACATTCTCCTTAAGATCAACAAAAGCGTTGACAGCTTGCCCGGTAAGCTCATCAGCAATACCAACAACTGCTGCGTCAGCAACAGCATGATGCTCCAGCAGTGCTGCCTCAATTTCAGCAGTTGATAGGCGGTGACCACTGACGTTGACAACATCGTCAACACGGCCTCGAATCCAGTAGAATCCCTCGTGGTCCCGGGCAGCGCCGTCTCCGGTGAAGTAGTAACCCTTGTAAACGTCGAGATAAGTCTCCCTATACCGATTGTGAGCTCCCCAGACGGTACGAGCCATGCTGGGCCAGGATTGCTTAAATGTCAAAACACCCTCAACATCATTGCCGTGAATTTCTTCGCCAGAAACAGGATCGATAAGGGCAGGTTCAACACCAAAGAAAGGTAGCGAGCAACTGCCAGGTTTAGTTGGAGTAATTCCAGCCAGGGGTGTGAGAACATGAGAGCCAGATTCAGTTTGCCAGTATGTCTGCACGCGTGTTAGTACCTGCAATGTTGATTCAACCGGATCGAGGGGCTTACATCGACGATATGGCACTCCTCCTTGCCAATAACCTCAAAGTACCACTTCCAGATTTCGGCAGCGATGGGTTCACCGACAGAGCCCAACACTCTAAGATGAGCGAACTTGCCTCGGACATGCTCATCGCCAGCACGCTTCAGCAGTCTCAGAGCAGTGGGAGCGACGTAGAACTGAGTGACGTTGTGTTTCTCAATGATGTCCCAGTATCGTGAGAAGTTGGGATAGGCCGGTGTACCCTCAAAGACGACTGTGGATACACCGAGCATCAGAGGAGCGTAAACGACATAAGTATGGCCAGTAATCCAGCCCACATCACCACCACAAAAGTACCTATCACCCTCATGGATATCAAAGACATATTTGCCAGTCATGGCAGCACCAAGAAGATATCCGGCCGTCGTATGCAGAACACCCTTAGGCTTGCCAGTGGAGCCAGAAGTGTAGAGAAGGAACAAGGGGTCTTCGGAAGCGACAGGCTCCGGAGGAAAGTAATTGGGCCACTTTTCAACCTCCTCATGCCACCAGAAGTCACGCCCGCTGGTCCAGGGGATCTCTGAGCCTGTTCGCTTATAAACAAGGACGTTCTCAACAGCAGGGCACTGCTTGAGAGCATCATCGACAATCTTCTTGGTGCCAATCAACTTGCCGCCTCGCTTGCCTTCGTCAGTTGTGATGACGACCTTGCAACCAGCATCGACAACACGATCGCGCAAGGAGTCCGAGGAGAAGCCAGCAAAGATGACTGAGTGCACAGCGCCAATACGAACACAGGCCATGAGCGCGATGATAGCTTCAGGAATCATGGGCAGGTAGATAGCAACAGTATCGCCCTTACGAACACCCATCTGCTTGAGAACCCAAGCAGTTCGAGAGACCTCCCGGAGAAGCTCGCCGTAAGTGACATTGCGTCCCTCGCTGGGCTCATCAGCTTCATAAATAATGGCAACACGATCGGGGTCCTTGAAGGCGTGACGGTCGACACAATTGTATGAGGCATTCAGGCGGCCCTCATTGAAGTATGAGACGTCAGCATTGAGAAGGGAACCACTTCGGGTGGTCTGGAAATCGCGATCCCAGGAGATGAGTTCGCGTGCGCGCTCAGCCCAGAACTTTTCGGGTTGTGTAATAGATTCCTTGTAGAGTCGCTTGTACTCCTCGAGGTCTATCGGAGTGGATTAGTGTGCGTTGAGGCTCCGGTGCGGGTACCGGGGTTACTTACTGGCAAGGTGGGGCCGGTGGGGGTGCTCTGTCGGGTTGCAAGGTTAGCATCATCCATGCGTGTAAACGGAGAAAGATGGGGACAGAATATGAAAAGAACCACAAGTCAGGGCTCAGTTGAATATAAAACAAGGGGTGGAGAGGCATACTGGCAAACATGCGCTGAGGAGGATCTATGTACGAGGTCAGTAATGTATCGCATATCAAGTATAGTTGATCGCGTGTGCTTACGGTATGTATCAACGAGGTGTGCTTCAGCAACGACGGGGACTTTTGCCTCTTTGGTGGCAGCTTGGGTTTCCCCAGCTCTCAATGAGACGGTCTCAGTGGCTGCGGGAGCGGGAGCGGGAGAGGCAACGGCGGCAGGAATTGCACTCTTGGGAATGGACTCGGGAGCTGAAGCCTTGAGCTCATGGTGCACACGGGAGTGTTCGACAGTGGTCGCCATTGTGTCTGGTTGGTGGTGGTTGTTTCAAAAGTCTTTTTTGTCTCGGTTAGACGTTTGCGCCTGTAATGCGACGTCTATCAACGCGGGGTAGCGTGACCGTGGAGCTTGTCAGAACTGCTTGTAGAGGCAGTACTCACAGCTGTCGGTGTTGCTGTTTGAGGAGGTACGTCGCGCAGTCGAATTGGAAAGCTTGAAATTGGGGGAGAAATTTGAGATGATGGAGAGAGATAGGATGGATGTGTTTAGTGAAACCTGGAGTAAGGGGAGGAGCTAGAATTATAGTTGAGACGGAGCAAGAGGGTTGATGAGGTCCAGTCTGGTGGGGGAAGCTTCTTTATGGTAAATGGGTCCATCATCATTGGAGAGCCCAACCGTTGTCACTTCCCTTGTACGGATACGGGTTGTCACTGGTAATTGGTACCTGCACCAACTGGAGCAAACCAAACCCGAGCTGCGGCCGGCGAACCGGGGGGGTCTTGCCGTGCTCCTTTCCCCCGAGCCATGTCCCGAATAGCCAGTAGCGACTCACACTCAAGTTAGTGCCTACCAACTCAATCGAGATGGGTTTTGGATCGTCACTTGAAATGTTCGAATTGGACTCTCGGCATTCAAAGTGGCCAATTCGTATCTGTGTACAAGATACGGTCTCCGTCCGTGAGAATAGAACAATAAGATGTGATATGACGTCGTCAACGCGAATTGGCAAACACATTCATCGAAGCTGCAAATCTACAGTCATTCTATTTCTCGGCATTTTTGGGATGTGGTCGACACAATGATATCTTTCACTGCCGTTTACCCATATCAAATCCCATCGGAGCACTTCCGAAGCCCTCGCATATTCGAAATGAGCAATAGTCCCCAACAGCTAGTAAAACTATAATGCAGCAATTGGATGCCAACACAGCTGTGTACAGTGCCGCACTTTCGAGTATGATCTGCGACTAAGGCATTAGTAGTGCTTGTAGCAGTTCTATATGTCTGAATTTGAATTGGAAATGAACTGATAATTCCAAATTCCTCGACAAGCCAATCTCAACTCAGAATCCTATTTGCTTACTGGATGTTGAACTGGCCAAGAAGAACAAGGACCAACCAAATACTTGTCAACCACAACAAATGACGTGCCTAGAGACTATGAGAAGTTGCATCTATTGTAGCCGAATCTAGAGATAGCTGGAATTACTTCAAGGCTATTTCCATTGATGTAATCCAGGAATGGATGATTGGGAGCTGCTAGCTACCCGCAACGCGTGATAGGCATCTGGGTTGACGGAACCGCTACGGGGCCGAGCGTGGAAAGATGGTGTTGATAAAGCATCTTATGTGATTGATGGTCGTAATGTACGAGTTGGAAAGCCGGCAATATAGTGGGTACTGGCAGAAGTGTTGCATCTCGCCAATGCATGCTGACCTATCCCTGTCTATAACGAGCCGAAGTCGTTTTCAGGTCAACGGTTGTATAGCAGTTCTAATATGTAATCATCTGAGCCAAAGGCCACCGTATCTAGTATTTACTTGCTTCGACATGTACAAGCAATAATAGGGCTGGATGAGCATCCAGGCTTGACCTACTCCCTCCAAATCATCTGCCTGAATAACCGAAGGGATGGTTGTTGTCATAGCTCATGGTTGCATGGATGTCAAAGACCCCCACCTAGTACTCCCCGCATTTGGGGTTGATATCTGGACAACTCTATTGGCCCTCCAGTGCCGACCTCGCCCCTTCAGCTTTCAGGGTCTTGATAATTCTTCTCATGTTCCTCAACAAAGTCGGTATCAAAGACCAGCGTTTCTGACCATACTGGTTTCTGCTTATCCCACAAACCATTTAATACAGTTGTTTTCACTTTCCTTTTCATTTCTTCTGGTTCAGTTAGAGACTACTCCAAAATTCTCTTGAACTACTAATGTTCCTCCACCTCGCCGCTAGCTTCCTGTGAGATCATCTCCATGACCATCCTCCTACACGCCAATCCCCAACTTTCAGCCTGTGCCCCAGAGTCTACCCTTGCTGCATAAGGCATTGATCTGTGCCCCAACGGTCGGTTGGAACTTCACTTCTCTAACCGAAGCCACTGACCAGAAATATGGCTGTGGCTATTGTTTTCCCAGCCACGC
This sequence comes from Fusarium longipes, assembly GCA_013618495.1. Lineage (NCBI taxonomy): Eukaryota > Fungi > Ascomycota > Sordariomycetes > Hypocreales > Nectriaceae > Fusarium > Fusarium longipes. The sequence continues at coordinate 163,808 of JABFEY010000032.1, read as the reverse complement.
TTCGTTGTAATGTACCATCTTGCCGCCTGGCCGCCATATTCGGTACTCGACCGAGATGTTGAACAAGCGGTGATATCCAGGGAATGTACCCTGTCCGTCTACCGTAGCCGCTCTGCTGCTTTATCTTTGTCTATGCAGTGTTTTGCATCTGATACCTCGCTGAGAACCTGATTGACTTACCCTACTTACGGATGTCAAATCTGGTTCCTCCTCTCACCCACCCGGCCGGCCTCCTTCGTAGTTTCCCGAGGCTATTACTTTGTTCTATACCATCTAGATTTCTGAGGAACCTCTCACAAGGGCGCCGTTTTCACGGAAGTAGATTTAGCTTTACTTTACACTAGATATGATGTATAGTTAGCTTACTGCGTACTAGGTAGGAAACGCACTGCTGTCCATCATCTTGTATCTCTCTATAAGACCAGGTAATGAGAGATAAAGAATTATAGAGGGCAAGCCCTTAACCTCAGCCAAGCCCGAATGAGTTCGATAGCAGACAAACTCTCGGCTCCTATTTGAAGCCACATTTGCCCTACTAGCTGATCGATGTTACTGTCAATCAACAGATATGTTTAGCCTACGCACATATTACACGAACTGTCGAAGATCAGTGACACGCCCAGATATGGGAATGAGTTATCAATAACCAATGACATTGCTTCCATCTCTCCATGCGATTTTAGCCAGGTACTGCATCCTTAGACATGGTTCCGTTTCCCCATACCCGGTCCCCGCTTTCATCCTCAGCTCCCCGATGCCAGATCCTGGGCTGCACATCATGCTATCACAATATTGGCTTACGACAGATCGAACAGATTGGGTAGTGTAATAGTCTGGGCATGAAGATTTCGAAAAATTCAAGACGTTGTTAAAAAGTACATGTTCATTATACCTATTTACAATAGACATGTAGAAGCGAATGAGTTTGACTCAGGACGATATAATAAATCAATGGTCAGAAAGTAGACCATTTGCACTGATTGAATTAAAAGAGTAGATCTCCGTCAACTCCTGTAAATGTGTGCAACATGCACCTCCCTAAACGCCAAACACACTCTAGAGTACCTAATTACATATCCATGCTCATCAAATACATCTCGATAATCCTCATGAACTTTGCTACAAAGGCTTCTAGGTGGAAGATGACCTTTGTACCTGTCTTAATACGATGCTCGTAAAAAGCCGCCCATTGAATAACCTCCCCTTTCAGCCCGTCGTCGACAAGAGCAATCAACTTGAACGCCAAAGTCTTCAGGATGGTAGTTGGAGGGATGCAGTGTGTCAACAAATCGTAGAGTTTCGAGCGCACCTCCAAGATCCTGGCTGGTGTATGCTCGCTATAGATTTCCTTAGCGATCTGGCCGATAAGGGCTTCCCAATCCGCGGGCGGGATGGGTGTGCTGTCTGTGACTTTCTCGCTATTCCGTTGGTTAGCTCTGGTTCCACCCAGCTTTCAATACTAGGTGAACGTACTTCTGTGCATGAACAGCTTCATACATGAGCAAGGCTCGTCGCAAATTTCGCCCGCTTTCCTCGGCTATTCGTTGATGTAGGCCTTGGACCACGGGCCAGCCCTCCTTCTTGGCGGACACAGCAAGCACATTGCATATTTCCTCGTGAGTTGGGGCCGCCACTCTAACCAACAAAGTTCTTGATCGAATCGGAGCAATAATATTGGCAGTCGAATTCGCCAAGAGGATTAGTCGAAGATTGGGTGAGTACTTTTCCATCGTTCGTCGTAGGGCTGCTTGTGCGTCTCTTGTAAGGTGATCCGCTTCGTTGATGACCACGACCTTGAACTTCTGTTTGGCTGATTGATCCACCTGTTGTGTCTGAGCTACCTCTTTCAGAAGGTCTTGAACGACAACTCTGTCATAGTTTCCAACATCGGATGGTGTGATCTCGAGATGGTAGATAGAAGCAACGATGTTGAACTCGAGCTTTCGGTTGCTGCTTGTCTGGAATACTCGAGCATCGATCTTGATCTTCTCCACACCGGGTCCATACAGCTCTTTCAGGGTAGCGACAATTCGTGTCTTCTTGCCAGCACCTGAAGGACCGTAGACAAGCAAATGGGGAAAGTCACCGGTTTGGGCCTGAAGAGAACACTAGTCAGTGATATTGTCCTTTTGGTTAGTGCAAACTTGTTTACTGACAAGGGAGCGAAGTCGCTCTGATAGCTCATCGTGATAGGTAAGAGCGTCAAGTGACCTGGGCCGGTGCTTATCAACAATGAGCGCCATTGTGGAAGCTGTTTGATGTGTTGGTGAGAATTGTGCAGAGACAGCTTTTTGGAAGTTGCAGGAAGACGCGTTGTCGCGTAAAGTGGATGATAGTCTGGAATTGAATATGGCCCGTGCACGGTCTTGACCAGGATACCGTTCAGCAGGCAACGATGGTAATGAAGGACTGACTACTAACTCCAACCCAAGCTCCATCAAATTAACTACCAGTATCTATACAATTATCCACCCATTGATTTTCTGTTGATACTGGCTGTAGGTTAGGATAGCGCTGTTGCAATTTCCGGGTAATTTATGTTATGATGGTTACCAACTCTTTTGAAGATCGTATTCCTGTTTCACTTATTGCTGCCTTTGGATGGCACTTATTTGAAACATTCACACGATATCGTTATACAAACTGTGCATATGCACATGTATTTCATGCAGTTGCAGATTGTTTGGAGGATTCTGAATATGGTATTCGTACAAGTTACAGCCACAGCTCTACACCTCTATAATATACAAGGCGTTCATTTCATCGTTTTGACCCTCTAAGGATTGCGTGAAGCTTCAGATGTGCTTCCAACAAGTGTCTCTGTCGTATTCTTTGATGCCTCCAGCAGCTCCACAGGAGCAATGTGTCGTCGAGGTCTCTTCAACTCCTCCAGGGTCACACCATCCAACTTGGTGATTCCAACCACTGGAGGATCTCCCTTCTTTACAAATTCCCACTGGCCTGACAATTGTTAGCTACATTCTCCATGCAAGGTCGCAAGCTATTTACCAGGCAGCTTGTTTCCAGCCAAGCGGAAGGCATCCCTCACGACCTGTTCGTGAAGTCGTCCTCGGATCTCGAAAAGAATTTGGCTTACAGCCATTCGGGTGGCCCAATGGTCGAAAGAACCCTTACCCTTACCCATACGCATCTGCAAAACCATGAGAAAATGTCCCGCTCTAAACTAGAAGAGCATTTCTTACATCATTACCGCTGACGTACACACCAACGTTACAGTTCTTTCGCTTATAGAGTCGGTATTTTTGTCCTCGAAGTCGCACTTTAATGGTGTCTTCGGCCATCTTTAGTTGCTTTGCACTGATTCTTCGGTGGTGATCCGTCATTCGGAGACCATATTCGCCAAAGAGCACTGTCGTTCCCTTGGTAGAGCCGCCGGTTGCCACACGAGGTCGTCCCTTGGCCATCTTCTTCTTTCGGTTCAGATTTGGTTCCAGCCAGTTGCCCAGCATCGATGGGGTCGTCGAAAAGGCTCGGACATTTTGAAGTCGTCGGGTCGCATCGAGCGTCCTGGATGATTGCTGGAGGGGCGAACGAAGTTGTCTCAGAGGCGAAGAGGTACATAACCTCAAGCCCTGGAAAGCATTGAGCAATGCCGACGTGCTGGTGGGCTTCATCTCGGCGATCGGGGGTTGGCTTGAAGCTGCCTCGAACAACGGAGCTCCAGAAAATCTTCCCGACGCCGAAGGTGGGTTGATGTGGCAGCCTGAGATGCAAGGCCCCCACATCAGCGAACCACTTTAGACGGCAGTCACGCACTTCGCGTCAACTTCGCGTCTGGCAGGAGCTAACGTGCACGTCACTAGACTCTAAGTTCTAGGCTGCTCCTGATTGCCTAGGATTCACGCAACCACTTCTCACCCAGGCAACATCAGCAAAAGGCATTGAAAAGTGTTGATGAGCTTCCTTGATCAACATTGAAGCAAACATCATCACCGGAAAAAAAAAATGCCTTCTGATATTCGTTCTTTCTTTGGGCCAAAGGGTGGTAGTGCCCCCAAACCTGCTCCTAGAAAAGCTGAGGAGCTGGCTAAGAGCAAGCGTACAAGTAAGTCGACTTATGTGCCATTTGATGTCATAATTGTACTGACAATAGTACAGAGGGAAGAAAAGTTGTTGAAGACAGTGACGATGATGATGAGGCAGTGGAGTATGTTCTCTTTTCGATTTGTTTAATATGCCCTAACATCGAAACAGAGTCAAGAAAACAGCAACCAAACCAGCTCCGAAGAGAAAATCCAAGTTTGTTTCCGCCTCCAACCATATCAATTGTATCTTGTCTGACTTTCCAAAGGGATGAAGAAGTTAAGGGTGAGAACATATCCGCCGAAGATTATTTTGCTTCGAACAAGACCAATAAGTCAACAACTTCGACAACACCTAAAAAACCTGTAGCTAAACCAGAAGCTCCGGTTCGATCGAGTCCTCGAGGAAAGGCTACAGCTTCGAAACCCCCAGCACCAGTAAAGAACGGCAAAGTTGCGGCTACACGGAAAACAACGACCTCTCGCTCACACAATGTGGCTGACCAAGATTCTGATGCATACATGGACGATGGAGACGAAGACGACGGCGACATCTTTGCCGCTGACGCCAAAGGCCGAAGTAAGCGTAAGAACGACGACTACGAGGAAGATGAGTCTGAGGAAGAGGTTCTCCCCAAACCAAAACGAATAGCTACCAGAAGCCGCCCGGCTGCTGCTAAGAAAGAAGATTCCGACGACGATGTCAAACCCACCCCTGCTAGTAAGAAAAGAAAATCGCCTGCTCAAGATTCAGAGGAGTCAGAAGATGAGGCCCCACGAAAGAAGGCAGCCACTGCCAAACCCAAAGCTCCAGCCAAGCCTCGAGCTCCACGGGCAAAGAAGGTCGATGAACCAGAAGACACTGATATCAAAGATATCCTTGATAGTGTTGCTACTGTTCGTGCCCCTACACCACCACCAAAAGACCCTGATGTCAAGTTCGACTGGAGAAAGAAAGCTTTCGGGGGAGGAAACGCATCTGCCCAGCCGTCATCTGGCTCAGTTGAGCTTCCTGAGGGAGAAGAAGAGTGTCTCACTGGCCTTAGCTTCGTTTTCACAGGTGTCTTGCAATCCATCAGCCGTGATGACGGGCAAGCTCTCGTCAAGCGATACGGTGGTAAAGTTGTTGGCCAGCCAAGCAGCAAGACAAGCTTTGTGGTCCTGGGAGATGATGCTGGCCCAAGCAAGCTGGCAAAGATTAAGTCTCACGGCATCAAGACAATTGATGAGAACGGACTTTTCGACTTGATTCGCAAGCTTCCTGCATTTGGAGGCGGCGGCAAAGGGGCTCAGAAGGCCCAAGAGAAGAAAAAGGCCGACGAAGACAAAGTGAAAAAGCAAGTTGCCGAAATGGAGGCGGAAGAGAAAGCCCGCAAGGCGGAGGCTGAGAAGGCCGCCAAGAGAGCCGCCGCCGCTGGAGGAGCACCTGCAAAGCCTGCGGCAGCTCCCCCCGTACAGTTACTGACGTCCAAGTATGCGCCAACGCAGCTCAACCATATCTGTGGCAACAAAGCCCAGGTCGAAAAGATCCAGGCATGGCTTAGAAATTGGCCCAAGTCAAAGAAATACAATTTCCAGCGAAGAGGCGCTGATGGAATGGGTGGTGAGCGAGCCATCATCATCTCTGGTCCTCCTGGAATAGGCAAGACAACGGCCGCCCACTTAGCTGCGAAGTTGGAGGGATACGATGTTTTGGAGAGCAACGCCAGTGATTCTCGAAGCAAGAAGCTCGTTGAGAATGGAGTGAGTGATGTCATGAACAATACCTCTCTTCTCGGATATTTTGCCGGCGAAGGCCAGAATGTCGACGCGACCAAAAAGAAGATCGTTCTCATCATGGATGAGGTTGATGGCATGTCGGCGGGTGACCGCGGTGGTGTTGGCGCTCTAGCAAAGTTCTGTAAGAAGACAGAAATTCCTCTGATCCTCATCTGCAATGAGCGAAAACTACCCAAGATGAAGCCATTTGACCATGCCGCGTTCGACATTCGATTCAATCGTCCTACTGTGGACCAGGTCCGGTCGCGTATCATGACTATTTGCCATAGAGAAGGCCTCAAACTTCCACCCCCTGTGGTGGATGCTCTTATCGAGGGAAGCAACAAGGACATCCGTCAAATTATCAACATGATTTCTACAGCGAAGTTAGACCAGACAAGCATGGACTACGACCAGAGCAAGGCGATGTCAAAGGCCTGGGAGAAACATGTCATCCTCAAGCCATGGGACATCTGCCAGAAGATGCTGGCTGGTGGTCTTTTTGCTCCTGCGAGCAAGTCGACATTAAACGACAAAATTGAGCTTTACTTCAACGACCATGAATTCAGTTATCTCATGATTCAAGAAAACTATCTGCGAACAAAGCCTATGGCTCTCACTAACAAAGGATACACCCAGCGTGAGAACAACCTCAAGGCCCTTGAACTGTTTGACAACGCAGCAGAGAGTATCAGCGATGGAGATCTCGTTGACCGCATGATCCACGGACCTCAACAGCAATGGAGCCTGATGCCCACACATGCCGTGTTCAGTACGGTTCGCCCAGCCAGTTTCGTTGCCGGCCAACTGATGGGCTCCAATTTCACATCGTGGCTTGGCAATAACAGCAAGTTCGGAAGACTTGGCAGATCGCTCCGAGAAGTTCATTCCCACATGCGCCTCAGAACTTCTGGTGATCATAACGAGATTCGCCAGCAGTACATGCCTATACTCTGGACGCAGCTTGTCGACCGACTCCAGCAGTCAGGCACTGACGCTGTAGCACCAGCTATTGAGCTGATGGACAGCTACTTCCTGACTAGGGAAGATTTTGATACTGTTCAGGAACTTGGAGTTGGAACAATGGGCGAGGAACACGTCAAGATTGAAACAAAGACCAAGGCAGCTTTCACCAGAACGTAAGTAAACTGTGTGCATTTCCTCCCAACACTCAACTAACTATCCTATGCAGATATAACGCAATGAGCCATCCTGTTCCTTTCATGAAGGCCAGCAATGTTACCGCTCCCAAGGCTCAGCCGAAGGAGGTTCCTGATCTGGAGGAGGCCGTCGAAGACGATGATGCCGAAGTTGTCGAGGCACCTGAAGTCGATGAAGAGGACGACGAGATAGATTTCAAGAAGGACAAGTACATCAAAAAGCCAAAAGCCAAGAAGGCTACCAAGAAGACAAGCAAGGCCGCCGCTGCCGATGCTGACGCTGACGAGGAAGAGAAGCCCAAGCGAGGACGAGCCAAGGCTAAGGCGAAGAAATAGAATAAAAGGAGAGTCTCTACATGGTACGGATGTGTAAATAATATTTAGGCGCGGTCGGATTACTGTCGGTTAGCTACTATGGGCCAATTACTGCTCAGTACATGGTGAGGTTAGGGAAAAGGAGTCTATGGCTACGAGCGATCGTACTACGTTTTGTACTATTATCAATAAGACGCATAATTCATCTAACTACCGTTCCTATTGTGTAAACAGCGGCATTGTTGAGAACGTTTTGGCGTCGTCTGTGTGGACGCGGTCTGCCAGTGCCAGCTTGCTCGTTCACCTCCCCCTATTCCTGTCTGCCAGCGCCAGCCAGCTGTCAACAGCCGTCAACAGCTACCATTGCCAGGTTTCCAGTTGCCAATGCAGCATTCACATTCACTGATTGTTGCTAGCGTATTCTCCTTTTATTGTTTTAATCTCGTCTGCTCTTCTTTTCCCTTTCCCTTCTCTCAACAACATCCTCATCATCTTACACTCTTCACAACCTTCAGCAACACAACCTTTCACGAACATCAAACAGTATCATCTTGCTATTGCTAATTTACTTCATACACATATTGCTCAAGCTTTTGGAACCGAGTCGCTACGATGCAGGGGTCGGCATCGTTCCCACCTGCTCTTGGCAGTAACATATGGATCGCAAGCTTCCTCTCGAAGCACCATAACGACGACGATATCTACGTCCGGTCATCCGAATGTAAGTCTAACAACGATAGAAAGACTCTCCCCTCAAGGGGATATCTTATTCACAGTCTCCCAGCTCGATCTTCTCGAGATGAAGACAAGTTCCAGAAACTTTACCTGAAGGCCACGGCCGAACTACGCAGTAAGCCCGCCCCCTACACAAAACACGTCCTCGAGAAGGACAAATAAGAAGCGTGAGATATACTAACAAATAATTTTAAGGCGTGTTCCATACTGCGAAATCAGCCACTTCCTCTGATGTTCATGGTAAGTTGAAAACTCTTGTTCGCATGTTCATTTGACTGACTTTGATCTGTTCATAGTTGAACAAGCGTTTACCAAAGACGCTACGAATACCTCAGAGCAAGAGAAGAAGTCAGCCTGGACTATTCTCTTTGATACCAAGTCTGGGAATAAACTGCACAAGCGTGTCCGATCTGCCCCAACAAACCATTACGTGCCACATGTGCTGGAAACTATTGGCGAGGAACAAGAGGATCAGGAGTCCCTTGCCCTCAAGTCCTTGACCAAGGCTACTCAAGAAAGCGAGCAAGACCCCAAGACTATTACTGAACCCCCACAGAAGTCTACTGATCGCGTTTCCCAAGATGAGGATAACGCTTCTATTCGTACCACCTGCACTGTCATCATCAGACAGGCCACCATTAACGACATTGCTGAGGAGGCTCGCACCGATGCCGCGAACGGTCAACGATCACATTCTCATGACATCTACCAACCTAAGACCGTCAGCTTTGATCTCCGATCCTCTCAGGAATCTCGCAAGACGCGAATCGAGTGTAGCGGCGCCCTGCTCACACCTTCCATGATGACCACTGACTCCGAATCTTCAAAGAAGAAACGCAGTAAGCGAACCAGCATCTCTTCCATCTTCTCTATCTTTGGCAATGTTGATAAACTCGGAAAGAGTAAGACCTACGTCAAGGACACTACCAAGACACGACACCCCAGACTCCGACTCAGGCTCGGTAATTGGACCCAGCACACCAACAAGTAAGTTTCGTTCAACACGCTTCTACTTAACGTCCATGGATAGAGACTGACAGTCTGAACAGAAAATCGGATGATCGTTACCCCACTATTCAATGGGATCTTCCCCAAGAAGACAACGCTATGGGCAATTTAATCAGAGACTTCTCTGGCCCTCTTACCTTCTCCATCAGCGAAGAGTTCGAGACATCTCCTCGCTCTGCCCAGTATGGAAGCAACACCACCAACGTTCCTGCATTCGACAAGTCTGTAGAGGATCTCATGCCCATGCCAGCCAAGCGCCCAACCTCGGGACGACTCATCTCCGATAGCGACTCTATGCCCAGTAAGTTGCTGCACTTCTGTTTGTGTGATGTTTTCTAACCTGACTAGGTTTCGATGACTCAATCCATAACCCCAGACTTCGACCTAAGGGCAAACAAATCCGCCGAAACACAAACAATGGTACGGTCATGATATATATGTGTGTGTAGTTCGCCCCTACTGACAGCATTACAGACAACTCCACAGTCATGAGCGATGAGGAAGCTCACACTGTCCCTCTCCATGAAACCGAAACTGAAGTAAGGAAGCCCGCCCCTATATGGAATTAAGAATGAAATTCTAACCTTATCCTGCAGGCATTTGACCGTCATTATGCCATCATAGAGCGAGTCAAGGCGATGTACGATCGTCAGGGTATTGACCGGACTGGAAAGTTTCTCGAGTATGAGCCAGAGAAGCGTGAAGAAGCCGAGCAGCGCCAGGTCCGCGAGATGACTGAGGATTTTGAGCAACCTCCTCAAGAGATCCAAGCTGAAGAGGCCGAGGCCGAGCCTCATGTACAGGAAGTGGACGTTCCCAAGAACTCCCCCATCTCTCACGATGACACTCAAGAACAACTGAGTGTCGACGAAGTCCCTATCTTTGAGTCTTCTGACTACGAGATCACAACCCCTGACGCTGCTGATGTCGCCTCTGCCCAGGATCCCTCCATCCGCGAAGTTGCAGTACCAAACGCAGCCGATGTTGCCTCCATCCAGCAATCCCACAACGAGCAAGAGGTCGAGTGCGAACCTTATGCCGCCGCTCCTACAGATGACACAGCCTCTACTTCCGAATGGGAGAGCAATGGCGATATCCCCCTTCCCATCGGAGCGCCTCTCACCGTCGCTGCCATGAAGCAGCACCAAGACGAAGAGTATTCCGCTTTCTTCAAGTCTCTTCAGAGAGTCAGAGAGAAGAGCCCCAATCGTTTCTGCGGTAAGAACATGCCCTCTTTCCCGATTGACTTTACTGACTATTCCAGGCCGCCAAGGATCGTTTAGCGTACATGCCTGGCTCGTAAAGGTCCGCGAACATGACGGTGAGATGGAACATGACGATGCCGCATTGAAGTTCTTCCACGAGGGCCCTTCCGAAGATATTAATGAGGACAACACTCTTTCCGATCTCGGCTATTTCCCCAACAAGGTAAGGATACCTCCGTCTATCTACCACTGTGTCATTAACGTCAACCTTCAGGCTGAAGCTGAAGCTGCCCTGAACCACCCAGATGCCCCGAAAGTTCTAGGCTCCTCCCCCGCGGAAGCAAAGAAGATATGGAACGAGTCCGTACGATCCTTCGACATTGCTTGCATGGCAAAGGAAGGCCTCCAGGCTCAGGTGCTCTCCTCTCTCACTCGAAACGAGCTTATTGAAGATGAGCTTGACCGCGCCGAACGAGTCACTTACCTATTTCTCCAGAAGAAGACACAGAACGTTTCCAAGGAAGCTGAGCGCCGTCACGTTCGAAAGGTCTGCCGCGAATTTGAAAAGGCTCTTGAAGAAGTGCAGCGCCGCGCCACTCTGGCTAACAAAGAGGTTGCCGACTCCAAGCGTTGCCTACGATACCTTCAGCGAAGCTACGACGAGATGGAAGAGAACATTCACCGTTTCACCGAGTCTCTCGGATACCAACGAGCTGACAACCTCGTTGATGCCATGGAGCTCGTCAAGAAGACCGAGCGAGAGGAGAATATCAACATTCGAGACATCCCACGCCTTGACCTTGCTGAACCAGAGAGTCCCGACTCCTACGGAGCCACCGAGTACTGTGCTCGTCACGCCGCAGCCGACAACAATGTCGGACCTGAGGACCCCACCGATATCTTCTTCTGATCTTATTGTACCAGAAAGGATACGGGACTGGTGATACGAAAGATCACACCCCTCAAAAAAAGAAGAAAAAAAGAAAAAGAAAAAGAAAAAGAAAAAAGGACCTATACGACTCACGCCCAACACTTCAGGAGTACTGATGAATGATACCCTTATACCCTTCTAATAAATATAGTTGGATGATCTATCTTGGTCAACAAGTTGGCAAGAGAAACTCACGAATCAGTTGGTAGTTCAGCATTTTGAGCGATTTGGACGACATTCCTGTATACTATCTTATTATTCATTTGGGCCAGCAAGACACAAGAATCTTGGCTGAGAGCAGCACCAGTCTGACACCCACGAACAGCTACAAAAATTAGCTTTATTTCTTCGCGTTATTATCACCCCCCTTGATTTTTGTTTGGTATTATAAATACTTTGGTGGTATCTTTGAAAGATGCAACAAATGGCCTAGCCACGCGCCACTGCTCCCCGCGTTGGCGTTGGCATTGGCGTTGTCATTGGCGTTGGAAGGATATACCACTTGCTATCTCACTGTTTTGCGAACTTTATCAGATTATATCATGAACTAGACACAGAACGATGTCCAGTTATCCCAGTGGAGAATTTGGCACAAGTAGTGCCGCTAGTTATTGCAGTGTGTTTTGCTATTAAACTCTGCTGAATAGCCCATGTTGGGCTGGGTTTTTGACCGAAGTTGTGTTGGTCTGGTCATTGGTTGTCAAGTCCAAGATAGAGCAAGGACAATGTCTTGTTGAACATATCGTACGACCAGGAATAACACATGTTGCCTTTTTTTAACCTTGACGCATTTGAGTGGTTGATGTCTCGACCTCTTTATGTGACCGACTGCAGTATTAACAGCTCCCAAAGCAACACAATTCACATATTTGCAGCTCGTTCATACTTGTAATATTCATGTAATATTCATTCATTCATGTCTCTTTTCCACTGGGTATCAAATCAACAACCTTTTAGTCTCTAATCAAGCACCCTCATGCTTCACCGTTGTATCGCCTTCCATAGTATCATCATGCTGCTCCGTCTGATCAGCCTGTTCCGCTGTGCCCTCTGCCTTTTCATCTTTGGCCATGACGTTCTCAAACTGTGACCAAAGCGCTTCGACCGAAGAGAATTCGTTGCCGACCTGCATGAATCTATTAGATCAGACCTTGTGGGAAAGGTGAATATTCGTACCGCGGTGACTGCTTCGAGAGATCGGTTTAGCTTGTTGATGTTGGCTAGGACATGCTCGAAGCTCTACGGAATCGATTGTTAGCACTTTGTTCTTTGATGCTCGGGGAAGATGACATACCATCGCGATCTCGCCAAGGAGGGCTTCGCGTTGCTGTTCGAAGTAGGTCTTCTCATGACCGCCCATGGCGGATGCGGATCTCGAGTGTGAAGCCATACTGCAGCTGTTCTTTGGAGTTCATGCAAGGTTGTCGTTGGATTTAACACGGTTGGCGCGTCCGGTTTTGGTGGGGTTGTTTACTCATGGTGGGCATTGACTTTCTCTAGTGGGGCAGTTGTCATGATACAGCAAGGAATTGACATGACAAGAAACAATGAAACCAGTATGGTATTCTTTTAAAACGATAGAGATTTAGAAAAGTGGTACATTGTAGAAAAATAGGTTTCTGCTTTATTTGGAACCAACCCAAAACGACAAGTGTTGTTATTCCAATGAACATATTTATACATGATAAACCCAACTATGCACCGCAAAGAACCAATCGAGTCAAATCCATCACCACACTTGCTTGCGCCCAACTCCACAAGAATGCCAGCATTGTAAAAATGTAGCTTAACATACAAATCATTTGACGACCATGTCATCAACTCATCTTCTATAGTGATCCGGGTGTCTTTCGTATTCATGTGGTCTCAGCCCTCCTCTCATTATATCCCTTGGATCTCTCGGGTCTCTTGGATCCCTCGGATCTCTTGGGTCTCTTGGATCTCGCGGATCTCGAGAGTCATGGCCAGGGTACACAGGAGCTGCTGACGGAGGCGGCCCACGCGCATCATAGCCCATAGGTGTAAAGCTGCGGCCAGGCATCTCTCTAGGATCTCGTGGCTGCCCAGGACCAGGAGTCGAGGCATAACGAGGATATGCCTGCGCAGGCGGCGGCACTGACTCAGGTCCACGTGAGACTGGAGGTGGGTAGCGGCCCTGCATCTGATGTTGCTGTGGTGGCATACCAGGCCCACCAGAGTAGTAAGGGCCTCGTCCATCATCTCTCATGGGCATGTGGTGAGCTTGTTGAGGTGGCGGTTGAGAAGGTGGTTGTGATGCAGCCCAAGATGGCGCTGGTGTTTGAGGCTTAGACCCAGGATGCTGTGTAGGCCATGATTGCTGCTGCTGCTGTTGCTGCTGCGGCGGCTGCGACGTGTTTGGAGGTGGTTGCGATGTCCAACCACCAGGCTGTTGCATACTAGGGGGGCCTTGTTGGGGCGGGGGCCATGAAGCCTCACGACCACCTTGAGGGATTTCTCGTGAGCGAGAAGAGGACGGATGATGACCATACTGCCCACCAGGCGATCCAGCGTGCGCTGGCTGACCTGTAGCGGCATATGATGTCGGGTACCCCTGGTTCTGATACTGAGGAGGGCCAGGGGGAGGATAACGATGACCACCTTGTGGTGAGTTTGTACGGCTGTGATTCGCGGACTGGTAAGGGTTCTGCCTGTAATAATCTCGTTCTGCTGCAGCATTGGCAGCTTCGTGCGATACTCCGATCGACGCCCTTGAGGTGCCCATATGCGGGGGCTGGGGAGAATCCGCGTAAGTGGGCTTGAGAGGTGGCATTGATGGTGTACCTCGAGCGAAGGGTGAGTATGATTCTGGCTCACGTCGCATTTGGGATGGTGGCGCTGGTCCTGGGAGTGGGCGGCCACTCATACTGGTTTGAGGTGGAGGAGTGGGTGAAGGTCTAGTAGGAGTGCTTGTCACGTCGTTCACTCGCTTGGGCTGTGGGGGAGGATCGTCATTGAGCAGCGACATAATGTTGAGACCCCCCTTACGAGGTTCTGGCGGACGAGGTGGTGCTGCTGCTGGAGTTTGGACTGGAGTGCCCGATTGGGGTGTTGCCGAGCCAAATGGTTCATGCATCGAGCCTGAAGAAGGTCGCTGCTGGAGAGAAGATACGGGACGACTGGTAGGTGTGCCCATCTGAGGGGATCGTACCTGGGGTTGTTCGCCCATCAGGTTTCGCACTGGCTGAACAGGAGCCTGCTGCTGCACAGGAGGGCCATATGACGGCGGACGTCCAGGCTCCTGTGGCGGTCTTGATAGCGGCTGGCCGCCAAGGCTTCCCTGTTGACGGTGGTGCGCAAACGGCTCGTAGTGGTGAGGCTGCGGTGTCATCTCGCGCTCCTGTTTGACGCGCAGAGTTTGCCTTTCCGACTGTCGGGCCATCTCGCGTTGTTCTTGCTCTCTCATCTGCATCTCCATCTTTTGACGTTCCATTTGAGCATTGTGTTCCATCATAGCAGCCTCGTTTCGAGACGGCTGCAATGGCTGTGCGGCAGCCAGAGGCCTCTGCTCCCGTGGCTCCGCGCCAGGAGGTCTTGAGGAAGCCTTCTGTGGAAGTGGGACGCGTGCTGCTGGCTCGCGTTCGCCCAGTCTGAACGGCTGTACAGGGGCTTGCAAGGGTCTTTGGCCGGGTGACATGGCTTGAGCGACAGGCTGCGCCGTAGGGTGTTGTTGATTGATCGCCATGGGCTGTTGTGACTGAACGAGTGGTTGCTGCTGAACAGGAGCCTGTGCAATAGGAACACCTCCAAAAGTCGAGAATTGTGGACCGCGAGGAGGTTGACCAGCAGCAGACTCCATCTTCGGCTGTGGTGGTGTTTCATTGTGCATTTCAATTCCTGGAGCAACAGCAAGAGGTCGAGAAGCAGCTGCTGAGCTGTCGTATCTCCTTCCTCGGCCTCCTGTTGTAGGTTGAGGTGGGTCAGGCAGTTTCTCACCAGACAGTTTCTTTCTGTCAGCTTCTTGAACAAGTCCCTCCCATTCGGATTTGCCTTGATCCTTTTGACGGACATAGTAATTTTTGACCTATTATCATTGTTAGCAGTGGTACTTTATCGTCAGGATAACCGGCAGACATACCATAACAGCAGTTTTAGAGCCCATGTGGGCTGCAATAGCTGTCCAATCCGAGCCGAACGAGCGCAGGAGGAGTGGGAAGTCATTAGATTCAGACACACTCCAATAACTGGATGCTTGGGTCGGTGCTTTACGCTCTGAAGATTGATGAGTCAAGTTGAAGGTGGCCATCGCAGGCTGAGGTGGTGGGTCAGGTCGAAGTGACGGTGCTGCCATAACCTCAGAGATGGACGATGGGGCGACTGATTGGGGTCGTTCCAGAGTCTGTATAGGTTGTTGCTGTACGGAAAAGGGAGGCTGTATTCCAGCCGGGTGTTGCTCGAACTGACTTGGCAGACGATGGCCTTCGGCGACCGGCAGAGGAGTGGTGGTACCGTCTGTGTTGAGTGCTCTTGAGTTGGATCGCGAGCGGCCCTTTCCAGGTCCTGGCGCTGCAGCCAAAGTTTGGTTCGTTTTCGGCGCTTTGGGCTCCTTCTCCTTTGGACCTCTTCTTCTCTTCCTTCCGTCAACCTTCTCGGGATGATCAACCTTGGCAGACCCCCCGCGCCTGCCAGGTGTAGCATTAGGCGTCGAGGCTTCCGTGTCAATTGGTGGCTGCTCAAAGCCCCATGTAGGCGCGGCCGCTCGTCGTGGTCGTCTTCTCTCGCCGTTCTCTCCCGTGTCGTGATTTTCTTCTGTTTCTCCGTCACCGTTGCCCAGTTCTGATACCAATGCGCTGGACCGTTGCTTCGCCTTGCCCTTTCTGCGCCTCTTAGGCTGCTTCTTGAGTTTTTCTTTCAGGTTGAGGTCCTTCTTATTCATGTAGTAGTACTGGATGCAAGTGCCGAAGTCACGGTGTGGGATAGCTTCTGCAACCCTGCCCCATTGCTTGGGTGCTTCCAAGTATCTCTTCTCAAATAGGCTGGCCTCTTCCTCGGTGAAATTGTTGACTGGGGGCAGAATACGCCAGGCTGATACCAAGCGGTCAACAGGTGTATATCCACTCCTATCGATATAGTTGGTGTTATCCTTCTCTTCCTGAGTCCATATCATATCCGGGATAACGGCTTCCTTATCCGTGCGGTACTTTTCTTGCTGCATCCTAAGCTCGCGCTCTTTCCTCTCTTCATCTTCGCGCATTGACGCTTGCAAGACTCGTTCCAAGTCACGTTCAGTTGCAAAACGACGCCCACGGCCGCTTCCCTCATGTTTTGGTTCAGGAGTTACCGTACCGGTAAATTCGATGCCTGTCGATACTGAAAACTTCCCACGGCTCTTTACAGCGGCAGGGTCGCTTGACGTAGTAAAGTCCAGATAACGATGGTAATTGTCGGAGTAGATCTTCTTATCGTGGTCCTGTTCCGCAGACTTTTCTAAATGCATCTTATCCAGGTGCTCGAGGACAAAATCATCAAGAACCGAGGCTGACTCAAGGCTGTCCATAAAATCCTTGTCCTTATCCCAGCGTTGACAACCAAAGTCAGGAAGGCTATCGATCGGGGGCGTGGTCATGTATTGCCGGACAGTATCCAAGTTCATGAAAGAATCATCCTCAGACTCGGTTTCGTCGTCATCGACCTGTGAAGGTGTGCTGGGCGGCTTTGAAGCTGTCTCAGTTGTCTGCAAAACAACATTTGGCGCAATGACAGCAACAGAGGCATCTTCGTTTTCGATGTGCCTGCGTACGGTGGTTTCCGGTTTCTCCGTAGGGGTCTCGAGTTGAAGTTCTGCAGGAGCTTTCACTGGAGTTTCAGTAACGGGTCCGTTGCGCTTCCCTGTAGAAGCTCCCGAAGGAGACTCATTCGCCTTCTCTGTCTGTACTCGGGAGGGCGTTTCGGCAGTAGCCTCCACGGGTGCATCGCTCGGCTTATCTTCCTTAGGTTTCGCTACTGGAGATTCATTAGTTCCATGCAAAATTGTGTCGCTTGTTTCCGCAGGTTCAGCTGGAAGCTCTTTAACTGTGGTTTCAGGTGTCGCAGGAACCGGATCTTTGACTTTTCTGTCGGTAACAGGTACCGAGGTCTCGAGCGTAGTCTCAACAGCAGGTTCATCGACGTCCATTTCTTCAGCTTCATGGCCAAGTGTTGAAACCGCAGGTTCATCACGGGGGGTTTCCTCAGCAGGCTGTTGCACAGCATCCTCAACAGGCTTCTCACTAGGTTTTTTGACAAGCTTCTCGTTAGAATCTTCAGACAAGTTCTTGGATTCATGGTTAGTTTTTTGGGTTGGCTGCTCTTCAGATCGCTCATCAGGCTCATCGACTTGTTTCTCGACGGGCTTTTCAGCAGGCTTCTCGGGGAGTTTATCGGATCTCTCGGTAGGCCGTTCGACGACCTGCTCGGTCGTTCTTTTAGTGACCTCTGGTGACGATTTCGGGGCCGGCTCAACAATAGGCTCCTCCGATCTTACATGAATCTCTGGCTTCGGCTCGGACTCCTTACGGTTTTCCTGTTGTGGCTGCTTCGGTGGCTCGGACTCGACTTGGTTGGCGCCTTCGGTAGCATCTGTCATTTCCACGTCCGGCTTCTCATCCTGTTCTTTGGGTACAGGTTCTTTGGTTTCCTCGGCGATGAGTTTGTTCGCTGCTTCAGGGAGATCTTCCACCATCTTAAGAAGTCCTTCCCCTTCTCCAACAATCTTGACCATTGACCCATGGGAAAGAGCCGCAAATCGAGCTATGACCTGAGTTGGTAGCTTTGGCTTCTCGAGCTTACTCAATTCGGCCTCCGTTTTCCCAATCTCCATATCAAAATAGTCGGCCATGTCCTCATCGTCATCGGATTCCGAATTCTGTTCCACGGGTGCTGGCTTAGGGGGCACTTCAAACCTGACCACCTTCAGATCCGGCCGAATACGCTTACGCCTAGGTACCTCCCGTGGGGGTTCTCTCATCTCTCTTGTGCGTTCATCGGATACCTGGCTGAATCTCGGCATGCTCTCCATGGTGGGCGAAGGACCAGAGCGATAAGAATCTCGTCTAGAAGCATTAGTAGGTCGTGTATCTCTGTCGATAGACGCTCTCGCAGATTGGGACTCCCGCTCGGATTTGACAGTGATTTCTCCCGGCTCTGCGCTGTAGTTCGATCGAGCCCGATTGTCATAATGGGTATCTGACTTTGCGTCGCTACTACGCGGCCGCCTCTCGTCCTCGTTGTAATGATCATACTGCGAACTGTCACGTCGTAAAGCCGGTCGCTGGTGTACAAAACTCGGTGACCTCATCATCTTGGGCGAATCGGGCGCCTTTTTAAGGTTTGGATTGATCCATTGCTTGCTGGAAGGTCTTGGTGGGGGAGGTTGCTGAGCTCGAGGGCCGACTGGAATCGAAGGACCATCGTGAATCATTGCCTTACCCATGCCCATGGGAGGCATAGTTGGATCATGTCCAGCAGATGGGGGTCGATCGCCAAAAGCCCGGGGCGCGGTGGGTGGTATTTTCGTGGCAGCGCTAGCGGAAACATAGCCCTCTCCGATACTCAATCCTCGACTAACCGGGGGTCCAAATGTAGGCGCAGATGGCGCCACAGAAGGCGGAGGCGATACCTCTTTACTTGAAAGTCCTGAATCGTGGCCAGCGTTGGCGCGGGCTTCCAACTTGTTCCTGAACAATTCACGATCTCGTGGGTCTCCGCGGTCGTCTCGGATATTGTGTCGAACATCGGGGTCAGCGTAACGGTCCATGCGATCCATGCGGTCTCTTTCGTCACGATCCCTCCCCCATCGACCCTCTTGAGATCGACTACGTGGGTAGCGGTCGCCCCTGTCATCCATATATGGTCCTCTTCCACGACCTCTTTCTGAAGACCAATCTCCTCTTCCTCGCCCACGTCCTCGATGGAAACCTCCACCGCGAGGATAAGGTGCCATGTTAAATTGGGGATCAGATGACGATGATCCCGCGGAAGGCGGTCCGCCATCTCGAGAGCCGCGTCGGGACCTATCTGCGTCCACGCCCAAAGGTCCATCGCGGTCTCTGTCTCGGAAGTCTCGTGTAGGCGATCTTGCACGACCAATGGGTGAACGACGTGACCGAAAGTCTCGAGGTTCACGCCAGTCCCTATCGCGATCGCGCTCACGACTTCGGTCATCACGATAGCGATCACGGAAGTCCATGTCCCTGTCTCGACCCCTGTCTCGACTATCATCTCTTGAAGACCATCCGCGACCGCGTCCTCGACCTCGGCCTCCTCTGAATTCTCCTCCAAATCCTCCACCACGGGGCCCACTAGGCGCATCGATCAAGGCTTTTGGACCACGAGGGGGTTCGCGCCGTAATGGATCGCCAAAATCGCGATTTGGCGGAAAGCCGCCATTGCCTACTCGGGCTTCAGACGGTCGGCGTCTATCGCCATCAGGGTACTGTGCGCCTCTGTCAAATCTGTCAGGTGAGCGATCACGCGGCGATCTGGATCGTTCATAACGTGAGTATCTTGAGGCCCTGGACGATGGAGATAGTCAGCAATCAAGAGATCGCCAAGAAGGTGAACGGCTTCGGCGCCGTGCGTCACGGTATTTCTGGCGATATTTTTTCCGCATCTGGGTGAACTCCTTCTGGCGGTGGGATGTAGAAGTCACAAACAAAGAGGTGTTGTTGATGTTTTGGAACTATCCAATCGAGAGTTCGACACTTACATTTTTTTAAAAGGCCGTAGGAGACCCGAAGGAACCGGTAATTAGAGTGCGCAGCCCATGCACCCGAGATACAAGATGCAAATTCTATTATTCGTCAAGACTCCACTGGCAAATCTGGATACCGAAGATTGTTGCGAGTTAAACTTCTTTCTTAGGGTACCGGCTGAACTCTGAATTCGATATGTTGTTGTCGGTCGCGTCTCGATCACGAAAGCGGTTGGATTGAAGCGTCGACTGGGGTATCAAGAGAAAAGTCGAAACAGGCGTATAACGTATTAGAGATATCGTATCGGAATATTCAAGGCGCGGCGATTAATGAGCGATGAGAGTGTAGTTGCACCCTAGGGGCGACAGTGCCTTTTGCGATGGATGAATGCAGGTTTGATGAAGGTTTGTAGGATCGAGGACTGGACAAGCCTCAAAGCGTGCAGCCTCAGTTCGTGGCCTTAGCGTAAGCGATGGGACCCGATTGCTCCTGCAAATTAGAATGGACACACTGTCGCGTGGCGCTTAGTGGTGGACGAGAAGGCATGAAGGGTGCCCTTTCCCTTTACAGTTGCATCTTCCAGGGGGGGCTTTGGGTCAGAATTGCCGCCGAGCGCTAAACCTGGAATGGACATAACCGCTTGTGGAGCGATACATGCACGCCTCTTTTTCACTCCGATGGACCCCGCCGATTTCTGTCCAATGCGGAGCCGGGAGCCGGCACGGAAGAAATCTTGAAAAATAGTTAAACGGCCGGGCAAAGATTTAGAAAGAGAATTAATAGTTTATCATTCAAACAAATTTAAGAATAGCCTTTTTACATTGGTTATCTTGTTTAAGCTCAAGAGCGTATCAAGTGCTGGACCGAGTCTTTGCTAAGCCTTTTTTTTTAAAGCAAATTTTGTGTTATCCATATTTCACAACTTACGACTCACATCTTCACCACAATGGCCTCCAACTCCGATGCTCCGCCCTCAGCGGCCACTGAGGCCGTCCTTGTCAAGTCCGAGGAGATGCCAAAAGACGCCCAGAAGGTTGAGGAGCTGGACTTTAACAAGCTCAAGGGTCCCATCACTGCAGAGGATCTCTTTGAGGGCATGCGCCACATGGGGTTCCAAGCGTCCTCCATGTGCGAAGCCGTGAGGATCATCAACGATATGGTGCGCTGCGCTCCACTTAGGAGGCTCTATACCGGGGTCTTCTGACATGATCAAGAGCTAGGCTGGCTAACAGTTGACAGCGTGCGTGGAAAGACCCTGAGACCGGTGACAAGACCACCATTTTCCTGGGCTATACTTCCAATCTCATCTCGTCGGGTCTTCGAGGCGTTTTGCGTTGGCTTGTAGAGCACAACCATGTCTCATGCATCGTCACAACTGCTGGCGGTATCGAGGAAGATTTCATCAAGTGTCTGGGCGATACCTACGTTGGCTCTTTCAGCACTCCTGGAGCCGAGCTGCGTCGCAAGGGTCTCAACCGTATTGGAAATCTCGTGGTCCCCAATGCCAACTATTGCGCCTTTGAGGACTGGGTCGTCCCTATCCTTGACAAGATGCTCGAGGAACAAGAGGCCAGCAAGGGCACTGAAGAGGAAATCAACTGGACACCATCCAAGGTGATTCACCGCTTGGGTAAGGAGATTAATGACGAGAGATCCGTTTATTACTGGGCATACAAGAACAACATCCCTGTGTTCTGCCCCGCCATCACCGACGGCAGTCTAGGTGACATGCTCTACTTCCACACTTTCAAGTCCTCGCCTCTACAATTGAAGATCGATCTAGTCGAGGATATCCGTCGCATCAACACAATTGCGGTTCGAGCCAAGCGAGCTGGTATGATCATTCTCGGAGGTGGCATCATCAAGCACCACATTGCCAATGCATGCTTGATGCGTAACGGCGCTGAATCGGCTGTCTACATCAACACGGCACAAGAATTTGACGGCAGCGATGCTGGTGCCAGACCAGACGAAGCTGTATCGTGGGGTAAAATCAAGATCGGGGCGGACAATGTCAAGGTCTACATGGAGGCGACAGCCTGCTTCCCCTTCATTGTCGCCAACACATTTGCGAAAGATATCGGGAAGGCGGATCAAAAATAAAGAACACGATAGAATATAAAAAGACGACAATCCCTTTTGTTACCTTGTTGTTTATTATTGCAAGACTGAGACGCTTCAAGTAGAAAAACCAATGCTAAGTCAAGAGCCAGCGGCCCGGGACACGACAGTGGAGTCTGACGGCTCAGTTCCATATACTTTCCCCGAATGCCTCTATTCGCAGTTTCTTAGATTCCAATCAATGACTGTGCTCCTTTCCATGCATCCCTAGCTTGCACTTCCACAACTACTTGGGACGGGGGTTTCCTTCTTCGCCTTCTTGACCGGGTTCTCCTCGATATCGTCCACATCATCCTCCTGGGTGGACTTGTTCAGAACCTCATCCCCCAATTCTTGAACCTTCTGCGCAGCCACGGCCGCTCGTTGCGCAGCTCGTTCTCTGTCGATCCGGCCACGACGCCTGTACCGACGTTTATTGGCCTGGCGGCGCTCCTCTTTGGCTCTGGCAATCGCTTCCTCTTCCTCATGTCGACGCAAGACCTCGGCAGGATCAAGTGTTTCTTTTCCCATCCTTTCGACTGCTGCTAGACCCTCTTCGAGTCTTGGCCAAGGGTTCGCAATACCTCCCTTTCTGGTCATAAGTCGAGTGATGACTTCGGACGCGAGGACAGTTCCATCGGGGTGTTGAACTTCCAAGCAAGCATTACGCCAAAAGATGTCTGCTGCCCGATCAGGTCGAGAAATAGGGTTCGGTGGAAAATGGGGCGGAAGAATCGGGCCTTCGTCACTGGTCTGGGACTCGTTGCTGCGACGTCTCTTCGCCGGTGCGTTGTTTGGGAGCGGGGCGGGTTCACTTTGGTGGGTTGTAGGGGAAGTGCTTGGGGAGCGACTATGCTCTGGAGTGCTCGGTTTTGGCGAGATATGGCGCGCTTCTTTCCTGCGTGTGTTTGGACGGATTGGTGTCGTATCTGGAGATGGACTATCTCCAGATGGCGAGGGTTCGGGCGCCCTATCTTTGGTGACATCTTCGTCCGCCTCTTCGATGACCTCGTTGGGTAACTGAGTTCTACCCATTATGCCTAGGCCTGAAGAAAAGATTAGAAAACTTGTAGTAGGGTGCGCGTAGATTGGTAGTACTGCTCCTACTAGGCCGAAGGCCAAAGTCTCGCTCAACGGCAACTCGACGAATATCCATATCCGTATCTGTCGCAAGGATTGTCAGTAAGTTTCAAGGTCTTGATAAGGTGAGCACCCACTGTCGAATTGTGGTGAATGCTTATACAAATGAAGAACGAAGAGAATGCTGGTGCTCTTGCACAAGCTGATGGCGAAGTAAAAAGAATGTAGAAAGAGGACAGAAAGGAGCAAAGTTGAAGAAGAATGGTCAAGGTGTATTCGCTTCAAAAGTTTGAACATGAATGAGCTTTTGGGCGTTTGACGGGTATTTTGCCAGTTGTTGTCACTGACAAAGCGAAGCGCCTCGATTGATAGTTTTGCAACACTTACCTGCGTATATACCCCCTGGTGCCGACGGTGCATTTACTTCCAATTCTCCATAGTTTATATGCTCATCTTGCTTGATTTCCGGGGAGGGCGAGGGCAAAACATTGGAGAGTTGAGTTGGTGAACGCAAAAGATGCTTTCTTCGAGTCCAGTTGTTTCCCTTCTTCTTTCTCCTTCGCTTTGTCTTCGTATTTGTTTCCAGTTCTTGGCTTTGAGTGGGCATGGGAGTCATAAGTTGATTTTGCGGGCTCTTGACCTTTCCTTCAGGCATAGGACTGTTCTCTTTCACCCCTTGAACATCAGTTTGTGGTGGCATCGTTGCTTTGAATAATCGGCAACTTGTACCGATACAAGTAGAAACGTATGAATGATGGGTTCGAATTTCGATATTCTTTACAATATGAAAAAGGGCAGCGGTCGAGACAAATACTTGCCAATTAAATGATGAAGAATAAAGAAAGCCTCGCCTATCAACCAAATTGAAAAGTGTATAAGGTGTTGAAATGAAGAAGGAGGTGCTCGGAGTTAAAGAAGGAAAGAACAGATGGGCTGAACGCACCCAAAGAGCAACAACTATAAGTCTGTGAGCGAAAGCGCTTTCATGGTTGATCAGTCGGTGTTTAAGTTGTGACAAAAGTAACAGAAGATAGTTTAGTAGGGTGGAAGAGAAGAGAAAGGGTTTGCCTTATTGTATAACGTTGTAGGTGAGGATATAGTTTACCTATCCTTCCTGGCTATTGGTGAAGTACCTACCTTAGCCCGTAGGTAGGTAAGCATCCAGTCGAGACCCATCATGGCTAAGTTGTACACTGCTGCGATACACTCGAGAATGATCTGAAGTACCTCCAGTTTTGGAGAAGTTGCACTAACATTATAAGTCCTTCGTTTCACAACATGATGTTGTGTGATAGGGTTCTTTGGTGGCAAAGTACAATAAGTCTTGACACAAATTTAAAAAATCATGAATAAACCCAAACTTGAAATACATGACCGACTTTGTATCTCCGCTCATATCAGGTGCAGCTCCAAAAGGCACTGTTTTTATACAGACTGAGAGTATAGAATCACGTCTCTCAGGGGATATAGGGTATACCTTGAATTCTTCGATGCACCTTTCGGAACCTTCACCACCTCGCTCAGTCAACGAAGCTAAGTATCACCAATACTTTTCTTAAACTCCGACAAAGCAGAGTCCCACTCACCTGCGCCACTTCCATCCGCCCAAGAGGCAATCTTCTCCATACCCTCGAGATCATCCTTCATGTGACTTTCCGTTGTTGTTCCATCTAGAACCGTAACTCCATCGAGGCCCATGATAAGAGCATAGTACGCCGCCACGGGTGCAACTTGGGCTTTCTCTGCGATAGCCTTGACCGGCTTACTAGCGGCGAGTCTCGGATTGGCGCTCAAGGTCCAGAAAGACTGGAACGCGATCTCTCGCTGTCGACAATAAGCTCTGAGTTCTACCTCGAAGCGCGTGTCTGGGTAGAAGCGGTTCTGTACGACGCTAGGTTTGACAATGGCTGCATCGTCGAGCGCTTTGAGAATAGGAAGCGTAGTGTTGGAGATACCCAGGTTGCGAATCTTGTGGGGTACGTAGGTCTCGAGAGTCTTCCATGCGGCGATGGTATCCTCCAAAGTTCGGAGCGGACTATGGAGTAGGACGCTATCAAAGTAAGGCTCCTCGCCCTCAATTGTGAAGTAATTTAGTGAGGATTGGACAGACTGATGAACCTGGTCCACGACAGGAGCATCGAAGTCATAAGGTGCGTTCTCAGCTTGGTTGCCTGGAGGCGAGAATTTGGTTTGGAGCTGCAGGTAATGTCAGTATATGGCCCACTTGAACTTTCGTGTAATATGTGCAAACTTACGAATAGTCCTTCGCGCTTGATGATGCCGTCCTTGATAGCTCTTTGGACACCTTGCCCTACACCCTTCTCATTATAATGCTTAGGTTGACCCGCTGTGTCAACACCGCGGAATCCATGTTTTATAGCGGTATAAACAAGATCTGCCGACCTTTCCTTCTTCCATGCTGTACCATAGACGAGTTTTGGCATAGCAGTGGATGAGCCCTTTAGGGTGAGATCTTTTGCTAGTTTGGCGGCCATGGTAAGTAATACAACCGACTTTTAAACTTGAGTAGTAGTAGTTATTTCACTGCATTGATTCGACTATGGGTGCCAAAGTGAGTCAATGAGTTTTGAGACTTGTACGAATGATGATGGTAGGTGGGGATGAAGGTCAACGTTTTGGTGATGTTGGTTACGACATGTTGAGCCTCAAAGGCTGCATGAGGCGTCAATGACAACGACCAACGTATCACAAGGCAGCCAATCAGTGAGTTGTAGTAAATATTGTCTCCCACGCGAAAGAACGTCAAGTCGCTTCTTATCAGACCCAGCCGAATCACTAATCAATTTGATATCCTTCGATTGATGTTTTATTGCGAGGTTTATTTGTCCATCTTGAACAATACCACGGCCTCGATTCCACAATGAGCTGAATAGACTGGGAATGCCACGGGAATAAACATCTCGCTTCATGTGAATGACGCTGGCATGTGGGCAACGGTAAAGTTGGACTTATAATGATAGAGACAGATAGCCTAAGAGGCTTGCCTAAATATCCATCATAAATTGACTGACTGATTTCGTCTCTTGGGCGGGCTCTCAGCAACCCATGGATCCTTCTGGGGACTGGCCGACAGCTTTATCCCCACGCACATCAGCGCGGGGTTATCGTGGGGTTAACACTTGTAAACAACGCAACAAGACATTCGCTATCTGTACCAAAACTGGAGAATTCAATTTTTCTCATAGACTTACCCGAAAAAGAAAGAAAAGGGCAAATTCCTCCGGGGCTATTTGGGCTAAGGAACGAGAGATCGGGCCTTATTACCGAATAAACCATGAAGTAAAGCAATCCTGCAGCTCTCTCCTCCACAATCAATCATCGACATCATTGGATTAGGTGTTGCTGCCCCGCCATAGCTTTGAGGGGGGTTGGAGCTCAGCCAGATCAAGTCACGTCACTACAAAGAAGGTGCATAGAAAAGATTCAATCTGCACTTTTCATCTACCTTAAAAGCAATCTTTGCCTAGATTATAATCTACATAAATCATAGTTGAATATTGCAACCATGGCTCCTTACACTGCTAAATGGGGAATCCTGGCCACTGGTGGCATTGCTGAATGTGAGTTGCCATCTCATATCGTAAAGCACTAAGTTAGTCTAACCATCACCACTAGGCTTCACCAAGGACCTTCTCACAGATCCTGCTACTCGTGAAGTCAACGACGTCCAGCACGAGATTGTTGCAGTCGCCTCTTCTAGCTCCGCCGACCGAGCGCGCGATTTCATCAAGAAGATCGATGGCCCTTCTTCAGCCGCCACCTACGGTTCCTACGCTGAGCTTGTCGCTGACCCCAATGTCGATATCATCTATGTCGCTACTCCTCACAGCCATCATTTCCAGAACGCCATGCTAGCACTCGAGGCCGGAAAGAACGTTCTCTGTGAAAAGGCACTTACCGTGACTGCGGCGCAGACTAAGAAGTTGTACGAGGTTGCCAAGTCGAAGAATCTCTTCTTTATGGAGGCTGTCTGGACACGATACTTTCCTCTTAGCATCAAAGTGCGAGAGCTGATCCAGTCTGGAGCTATCGGTGATGTCTATAGAACTTTTGGTGAGTACTCATCTTTCATCTTCCCGCCAAGTTCCGCTGGCGCTTTGTGCCGCAGTGATTAACTTACTCCTATAGCCGATCTTTCGTTCAACAAGAACACGGACAGTGGTGATCTCGAGTTCCCTGATTCGAACCGCATGGTCAACCCTGATCTCGCAGGCGGTGCCCTCCTTGATCTCGGCATCTACTCCTTGACCTGGGTTTTCCAATCTCTTTACCATGTCCAGCCTGAAGCTGATAAGGAGGTGCCCAACGTCGTGGCTTCCATCAACAAATACAGAACCGGTGCGGACGAGTCGACAAGTATCATCTGCCAGTTCCCCAAGCACAAGAGCGTCGGCATTGCAACCACTTCACTGCGTATCGCAACAGATGTCGACGGCCACTACACTGGCGGCCCTGCGATCCGAATTCAAGGTTCCAAGGGTGAGATTCAGGTTACAGGCCCTGCGTACCGACCTACCGAATACAAGGTCATCAAGTCAGATGCCAATGGTAAGATCGAGGTGGTGACCTGCCCGATCCCTACAGACCCCAAGCGTAACAACTGGGGTCACGGTATGTTCTGGGAGGCTGACGAGTGCGCGCGATGCTTGCGCGATGGAAAGAAGGAGAGCGCGTCGATGCCATGGTCTGAGAGTATCGCTATCATGGAAGTCATGGATAGTGCGCTGAAGCAGGGCAATGTGACATACCCTGAGCTCATCAGTACTGATGTATTTGACGCCAACAGTCCCCTCAACACTGGCAACAAATGAACGGTATAACTTATAACGTAAAGTGTTTGGAATATACACGACATAAGCGTCTGATGATATGATATATACAAGGATGTTCCTAAGCATTGAATAGTGCCGCCATCCTGCATCGTGAATAAGACATGAATACAAGGCTCGCATAAGATGCATACTACGTGCATTGTTACGGATGAAAAGTCCCGGCGCCACGCGCGGGAGAGTGAGATTAACGGTTCGTCTCAGATGCAGCATCCATGTCCGTAGATTGCTGGCAATCATCAGACGTGTGATAGTTGGTGGTTTTTTTCAGCCAAGCCATAGGAGCCTGGAAATGTAAGACATTTTCGCGGGATGTTGCCCCTTTTGCAACTGAGGCAGGGGAAATGGGGGGCGAGGATCGCTCAGGCAAGGCACCAATTTCTAAGCAGATCCTTTGAGGCCTGATTGCTAAAAGAAGAGTGGGAGAGTCGGAGTCTTTTGGTCTCGACCTGAGATGACGTGCAGCCCTTGTTCAAGCGAGCGGGAGCACCCATGCCCCCCATGTCGCGGATCCCTGATACGAACCGCTCTCATCTGTTGAAGATACGTTATGCATGCAGCCTGAGGGCTACCTTGAATCACGCGAGCTGTAATAGAGGGGGCGTACAAGCCACTGAATGGTGTTCCATAGCTGACTGGGTAGAAGAATCCCTTGAACGGATTGGGTCATGAGAATGTGAAGATGCGTTGTGATGTGATGCGTTGTGATCCATGTACAGTAAGAGAGATGAGATTGTGGGGTTCAACGATATCAAGACACCGAACAAGGGGACCCTAAATGAATGAAGCTTTTGAGGCCTGGGAGCGGATCCGAGGTGTTCATGACCAGGGGCCTCAAAAATCTGACAGGGGCAATATTAATCTCTGAATTTTGTAGTTGTCAGGTTGTTATGTAACCACGTGCCGTAGAGGAGATAATAAGTTCATCCAGACCTCATTACGTACAGACAGTCGTTGCTTTTGTTAACTTGACACACAGTCACCTATATCCCGCACCCGCAGGGGTTCGTTATTTGGCTGAGACTCGTACGTTCGTCCAGGTAGTTGCTAGCTCAGATCGTATTTTAGAATGAGTTATATTACCTTGTAGTGTCGTTTGTAGTTTGTCTTTGTTACCTTGAAGTAAACGAGTGAAGATCCGGCGTGCTCAAGCCACAAAACGGAGCCGCCCAAACATGGTTCCACTAATAGAGAAATCGCGGGCCACAGCCGACCCCGACCAGGGCAATCACTCACTACCTGGACATTGAGAAATTAGTAGTTGCCATATACAGAATCGCCAACAAACTTGAAGAACGAACGAACCAACCAACAATTCAACCGTGATAGATCCGTACCTAGTCTGAGCTCTCTACTTCCACAGCAATCTCACGCCCCTCCTGAGATTGCTCATAAGGCAAGGATTTCAGCCCACAAACGTCTAGTCCCTGTAAAGAACCTGCACGGAACTCCAAACCAAACAGACAACCATCTTCATCATGGCAAGCGTTCCATCGGCCACACCGGCTGGAGCTCAAGAAAACAGACCACCTGGGCAGCAACAAACAGATCAGTCGACCTCAGCTCAGGCTCAAGCCCCCGCAGAGTCATTCTCACAATCTGCAGCGGAAGAGGCGCCGGAGACGTACGAGGCTACCCACGTCCACGCTGTCTATGAGGCCATCGCACCGCACTTCTCTGCTACTCGCCACAAGCCATGGCCCCGCGTTGCCAGTTTCCTCCATTCCCAGCCTGCTGGTAGCGTCGGTCTGGACGTTGGTTGTGGCAACGGCAAGTATCTGCGCGTTAACCCGCATGTCCACATCTTTGGCTCAGACCGAAGTCAAGCCCTTGTCCAGCTTGCCCGCACTGAGCTCCGTCGGCCGCGGGAAGACGGCGCCGAGTTTGATCCCAGGGTATCCGATGTTGATGTCGCCGTTGCGGATGGCTTCGCTCTTCCGTACCGCAAGGCTGCTGCCGACTTTGTCATCTGCATCGCTGTTGTGCACCACATGTCGACACGTGAGCGTCGACAGACCGCTATTGCGGAGTTGCTGGACCTTGTAGCTCCCCAGACTGGTCGTGTACTTGTCTACGTGTGGGCTCTCGAGCAGGCGTCGAGCCGTCGCGGATGGGACACGGGCAGTGACCAGGACCGCCTAGTGTCGTGGGTGATGCGTAAACCAAAGGGCCAAGAGCCCGGGGGCACATTTCAGCGCTACTACCATCTTTACAAAGAGGGTGAGTTGGAGGAGGATGTCACGGCGGCTGGAGGCATTGTGGTGGAGAGCGGTTATGAAAAGGATAACTGGTGGGTGGTATGTAGTCGGCCGTCGTGAGACCAACAACGCGGTGAGTGTGGAAAGTCAAAAGTCTCAAGGGCGTTACGAAAAAGCATTGGATATGATGGATATGAAATGAACTGGAAATGCATGATTCGCCGCGATTTCTTCTATGAACAAGTTGCTTGTCAACCCATGCAAGAGCAGTGACCCGTTGACGGGCTTGCATTATGTTCGGGATATCTTTCGAATTGAGGTAATAATACTAACTGTACAGGCTATTCATCTACTTTGGTTCCTTCTCTATCGTCCCTAGATGTGTCTATCTAAAACAAAATACCACAAGACAACTAAAGGCAAAGCGCTGCCGTCAACCAAAAACAAACAACACCATTTCTTGCAACTCCAGTTTTTCTAGGGTCACCCCTGACCCTATCCTGTAATGCTTCCATTGCTAGACTTCCAAACAGCCAAGCATCGCCCACTTCCCTTCAGACGCCCCTGGCCAATGCAAAGTGAGAAATGACTCATAACATGATAATAGCGATCAAACGAATCGAAGTAAAGCAAACACTCCCGTATCTTTCCACCAAAATTTTCTTCCATTAAATCATGTGCACATTTCCCTGTTCCATCGTGAGTCCGAGTCGCTGCTGTGACTCTTGCGCATGTTCCAGGCCCTTGCCGGTGACCCACATGTTCTGCATTCCCATAATGATAAGCCGTACATTCATTACCCCAAACACCGTTCTTTGCGAGTTGAGTCGCCAAAGAAATGCCAACAAATATTCATAAGTCAACTCTCAAGTACATATGTGATACAACTGCTTGAGTGTTCAAGCTATGCGATGCGTCGTCGTTGATTCGGTTCGTACTGATACGGGTCTGGAGAGGCTCTTCGCTTAGATCCAGCCGACTCAATCGAATAACTGGCGAGACTTGAATACAGAGGGCCTTGGCCCATTCCAGTTGCGGTTCCCATGTTCGGTATGGCTGAAGCTGCATTGTAGGGACTGACACCGCCAGTAAGTTCGGCGAATCCTGGAAGCATACCCGCACTTCGGGGCGTCGGCTGGTTTTGAATCGGTGCCAATCCAGGGCCTGGTACGTATTTGACTTCGGCGGGCTCGGATCCTATAGGCAAAGGATGTGGTGGTGGGATTGATTCTCGGCGGGAAACAATGTTTCGGTTGTTGGCAGGAGGCAATGGTGGCGCTCTGTTGTACACCACCCGTGGTGATGGAACTCCAAGATCGCGAGGCATGCTTCCCTGGGAATGTGAGTGAATGTGGCTACGTGAGGGCGAGCTCCTGTGGCTGCTGTTCCCTTCGACGTTGACTGCCGCCAGGGAGAAAGGGATGACTCCTGCACGACGAGCCATATCCGCTTCCCCAAGCTGCCAATGCATAGCCTCTGCTGCTCTCCATGGAACTGCCATCTCTTCCGCCACCTTGGCCCACATCTCTGGCTTGAATCTGTGCTTGTGTTAGTGCATGATCTTGAAGTTTACAAACCATTCGACATGTCATTAGCAACACGTGGGATTGAACAAAGTCTACTGACCTTTCATAGAGCCTGGCGAGCTTGTTCTTGCGCTCTTCGTCCCATTCACTCCGCCTTTCAAGATAGTTCTGGTAATGTAGGCGGCAACTAATCGCACTTCGGCCGGGTAAGCGCTTTGATATATCTTCCCACTTCATCCCCTTTCCTCTGAGCTCAATTATGAGTGCGTCTTCCTCTGGCGACCATTTACTCTGCTTCTTGACGGGTGGCTGGTCCCCGGTGTGAGCAGGCATACCTCTCCTTCCAGACATCTGTGTAGAAGGTGCAGGCTGTGGAGGTGCAACATGTGCAATAGGTCGAGGTGAAGCTGGCTGGACTTTGGGGGGGAGTTGCTGATAAGTAAAGGCTGGAGCTGGCTGGGGTCGGCGAGGCGGCGAGATAGAAGGCTCATGAGAACCTGATGCCTTTAAGAGGGCGGCAAAATCCACCGCAACAGCCTGACCACCCAGTCTTCCAGCGGGGGAGCCGTTGACATATGGACGAGGCGTGCGCCCCCGATCGAGTCGGTCTTCCGCACCCACGATGGATGATGGTAACTCCGCCCGCAAGAGGCAGAGCGGAGACTCGCTCTTGAATTGGGCCAGCTCGGCGACTTTGCTAAGTGTTTGGGGAGAAATTGTTGTTGCAGCGGCTTTTAGAAGCCTAATGCTGCCTAGGAGTGTTATGTATCAAGGTACCCCTTGAGTTTGTTCAGCGCCCTTTATTCAGATATCTGAGTTGTTTCTCAGATGTATAGACTGTGTTCGTCGAGTATGTTTTGATAGTAAGCCTAGTGGTTCGAACCTTTTGGGAGGTCCGATAGTCTGTGTTGCCGTTGTCCCGGTATCTAATAGTCGTGTAGTGTGGTACCGGAGGCCTTCTCGTGGTGAATGCAATGTAGTGGTGGGCAGCTGGGTTAGGTATCGACACAGTTGGGCTCTGTAAGGTACTAGGTTGCCACGAAGATGCAAAAGGAGAAGGAAGAACTGTCTCGGCAGGCGATAGTGATGGCTGTTCAGATCATGAAGCGTGGCTCAGGATATTGATGAGCCGAGGGCAATGTGATTGGTGATGTCCAGGGTTCTTTGTAGCCAATGGATGGGAATAGGATGGTATGTGAGGCAGAACAGGTCGTGGGGCGCCAATCGAGGTAAATGAGGCCAATGTAAGGCTTGTTATCTCACAAGCTATTATCTCTTGGAAGCTGACTGAGTTGTTGATGCAGCAATGCGTGGGAAGTAAGAAGAAGATCTTCGAGGGTCGTCCGGTTTGAATATAGAAAACGTCGGTCAGATCGTTTGCTGGGCCCCTACTCACCTAGTACCTGCCTCTGAAAGCTTTAACTTGTGTGCAGGACAGGGACCCACGTTATGGATCGCCTTGCTTCTTCTTCGTCTTCCTCTTTTTATTGTCTCTCGTCTTCGCCGAGGCCTAGACGAGTGGAATTGGAACGGAGGAGCACCCAAGCGGAACAAGCCCAAACTCGTGGGTTCCGTCACAATCGAAAAAGAAAAGAGATGCAACCCAGAAATACTATCAAACCCAAGATTAGAGAGAAGTTGTTGAGTTGAGAAGAGGCGGTAGAAGTGACATAACGCTGTGGGGAGAAGACAATGCAGCAAATAAATCAGGGTCTGGTTGCATCCCCAGGAAACGGTGTGTCTTTACAGGAGGCCCAATCTATAATGTACCTAAGTGATCAAGAATATCCATAGCGACAAGCACAAGCTCAAGAACGAACAGGATGGTCAAGGAGTGAACTCCTGGGAACATGGGGGTGTATACAATCAAGCGGTTGCAGGGGGGGCGTGTCTGTAGGTGTGTCACTGTTCATCAGCAAAGGATTGAAGAAGTAAGGTGAAGTGGAGTCGATACGTTTGGTAATAAGGCAGAGCGCATCGACAGGCCGGGGATAAACGTTGGAGAAGGGTGTTGTATGCTGGCTATGTGTTCTGATGTTGGTTCGAATTATGGTGTTGGTCCCATATCTTGGGAGCCTGCGCCTGAAATCCCCCCAACTCCTCTTGAAGAAATGAAAGGGTGGTTCGGGAGAAGAGGGAATTGAATTGAAAAAAGGATGGAGCGAAAAAGAAAAGAGATGTTAGGTGATGCAACGCAGAGTGCATCATGCCTAATGAGCTGGCCCAATGTGAAGCTGAAAAATGAGGTTATCCCGAATTTTGTCTCAATCGAGTCTCGACCATTGTCTCCATCTTTGTTCGTGCAATTTCTCCGATCGGCCGACCATTACGGCAAAGCAAAGCCCATCTCATACTCGTGTACTGCACCATGCTATGGTGCTTATTCGGCCGTGTCCTCAGCAGCATTGTCGAAGACAGCCACACGTATAGATGACAAAACAGATCTGGAACCTGTCATTATGGAGACCGGGATAATAGCCCAACACCTTCTGCTACGCGGATGAACTGCTGTACGACGGTGTACACCGCAACGCTCTTGATACCCAGTACCTCATCGCCTTGCACAGCCGTGGCCCTGTCTTGCCTTGCCTTGGCCTTGGCTGAGAGGGGTGCTGGCGTCTATCGTGGTCTCCAGCTATGAGGCTAAGTGCATTAGCCTCACCCCCCCTGCTTCTCCACCAACTCATTCATGGACGCCCTCTAGTCCACGTTGCTACGATCTTCGCATGGGGAACTTGCCGGGGCCAGTCTTCCTTTGTTCGCCTTCGACTCAACAAGGACAAGGGATCTTTAATTGACCTTTGGAGTCGGCAGGGCTCGAGTAAAGAATAGTAAGTTACGTGTGTACCTTGATCGGTCTCCATCTGTGATATGAATCGGTCGCGATCTTGTGTGGGAGCATAATGAATATGATGTTTGAGGGAGAATGGATGGATCCTCGGCTGGAATGGCGAGAACATTGGTATCATACCTTATTCGTTGCAGCCTAATATGGGTTCCCAGCACGTGGTTAGGAAGTGCAGCCACATTCAGAGCGGTTCCTGCTCATCCTTTCTGGTATCAAAAGCTTCAGTACTAAGAGCATTGAAACAGGTGTATGATTTTACCAGATGCTTTCCACTGATTTGTTTATTTTTTCATGTATTTCTCCCCTCCAAATTTCAATAGGATGTGGCTTTTCTGACACCTCTAGCCATCAAAGATTCGTCTTCGTGTTTAAGACATACCGCAAAGCCTTGCATAAGAAGTGTGTATCAGAAAGAGCCCTAAATATCTGGAAATCGTGGTTCTAGTTTCGCTGCAGACTGGCTCGCTTACAGAAAATACAATCCTGTTCAAGTCGTGAGGCCTTCTGCGTTTTAAGCCACCGTCTGAGTATGTCTCATTTCGAGGTCTCTGATCGTGTTAGCACCTAGTTGGAGGCACACGACAAGGAACATGCTATATCCAAAGCATGAGTTGTCTGGGATAAGAGGGCATCCATAAGTGGCCTGGCTGTACATTTGCAAGTATCGCGAATCCAGTTCATCTCACATGCCTGGCAACAAATTCATATACGATGACGACTGCCTGCACTGCCTTCATACCCGACATAGCCCGAGTTCAGGACGATATGCATACGGGTAAGATGTTGAAGCCCGTTTGTATACTACATAGACTTCCATCAAAAGATTAGCTGAGTTTGCGGGTGCACAAACCACCTAATGCCCATCAGTTCGAGACAGCTCCTGCGTCAGTCAGCGTCATCGCGCTATGATAATGGTATAGGATTTTTACTATCACTTGCAAGAAATTGTAAGCTGGAACCGAGGTCGAATCCATTGAAAATAGCTATTGTCTGGTCTACCCGTGCTAATTAAAGTAAAATGGGGATGTTTCTATCGGGACTTGATTTGCGGTTGCGCTCGGCTCGATGTACTTCATTCCACACTCGCTACTAGCATAGGCCTAACGTACCTACTTCGGTACATTGGTAGGTCCTACACACCTAAATTGAATATGTATGCTGGTGCCCGACTTACAAGCCAGCCTTCACAAATTTATTACCTCATTCAGCTAACAAACTGCCACATGAGAGCCGACTATTCCATTTCAAGCAGAGTGGTGTCTTTTTTTATTGATGCGATGATCAGTCCGTACCTGCCTTCTTGAGAGCCACCCCAAGTAGGTGGCTAGGTACTGATGGTCTGTACCTGCTATGGATGCCAGCTCTTTCCAGTCGGCCATATCCGTACTTTCCTTTTTATATGAGCCAAACCACAAAAGGTGGCTAGGTGGACGGGAAAGAGCGCCCACGGAACCGAATTGCTTTTCCAGGACCTGATACAGGTGCCCAGAACAAACTTCGCTACTTGTTATGAATACTTTTAGTCTTACTCACAGCCCTGTTCACCGTGGATCTTCTTGGGGTACCACTCATGGACTCGGACTGTGATGGCTAACAGAAACCCATTCGAGACTTATTTGACATCTGCCAAATCCTTGCAAGTCGAACTAGCCCAAATCATGGTTGACTGACAACCCAATTCAACCACACCATCGCCGACTTCTCAAGCTTTGCCTCACTCGGAAAACGGCTCGCACTGCAAGGACGAGCCCAATGATCGTCTGTGCGTACTCCCGCTCAGCCTAGACACAGACGTTTTCGATACACACACGGATCATGTCTGGTACAGACACGCCTCCTTATTCGGTTGAGGCCCTTTGCGCAGAATTATTACGTATGATCGATTCGACAATCTTTTGTTCAAACGTTTGAAGTTGAGACCGATCCGATAGAGGCCCGGCCCGAGCTGTTGGCATGGCCCGCTGAAACATCCAGCCATAGTGATCTATTGGTGGATCAGAGAGAGTTTGTCAGCCCTTCCCTTCCACGGCCTGGCAGTATCAGCACTTGGACGCTGTCTGTATGTTGCTTTCACGAACGGGAGGCTTTTTACTTCAGTCAATCTACGAGCTTGTTTTCAGGATGCTCCATTCCGTCTTTTTCACGGGCCGTCGTTTGCTCCACGTCGTGCCCACTAATAACTGTTCACCAGGAACATCCCTGGGAAACATCCAATTCTGTGATGAATTAGCGGTCAGAGAGAGGTTCAAGAAAGAGGCTTGTCTAAAATGTGCTGCACGGCCAAATACATGCCTACCACATCATCAGTCGGGGGCTGGGATACCCGTGAGACTGACACCAAGGCCAGTGTAGAGCAGCTAATAACCAATTCTGTTAGTACCATGGGTCATGCCTTGCTACTTACAAGTTGCTGAACACATCATGCGACCAGACGGTGGTCTCTGCACGCTGTTATATCCATACACTGCAAGTTGAGTTGGAGTCTGAAATGTCTATACGTGTGTAAAGACATCAATCCTGGATGTCCAATACCAGAGATATTGGGGGAAAGAGTGTTGGGATGAGACCAAGAGCCTGGCCAATTCTCAGAATGCGGCAGTTGTCTATGGTTAGTTTATTGAGGCCCGACACGCGCGTTTACGAACGCAATTAACACCCTATGGCTCGGAGGCGTCATTCTTCATCAGCTTCAGTCTAGAAGTTCTGGATGTTCACTTCCTTCGAACTACACTACACGTGAAGGGTGGGGAAACCAAACGATGTTCAGGTTAAAGATGGTGTTACACGGAAGCCGTTGCTAGTGTGGCTAATGATGCAACAGAAGCGAACCACTGCCCCGCAGGCCTCTCAGATCGCATATCGCCATTGTCCCTGGTGTCTTCCTCTAATGCTTGATGAACTGGTTGTTGCTATCATTACGGATATCATAAGCTGCCTCCTATAATAGGGCTTAGGCTCCGAGCCTTTCTGGGACTGCCACGTCGTCTTTGCCCGCAGCCAGAGAACTTTCAGCAGGGTTTCCACCTCAATGGACGTCGTGACCGCCACACTACCTCCACCTCGATGAAGAATTTTCCTCCTCATGATTCCTTTTGCAGGTTGCTCGGCACGATTCCGCCTCTGTTGGGCTAGCTGGATGCCCTTTCGCTAAAGTATTACTTCCAACTCTTTGCATATTATGTGTTCTCGGGTTGCAAGGGTAATGTGGAGAGACGAACTAGATCTGCAGTCCAGGATTTTGGACTCTTGGGCAGGCACGATTTATGCGAAGTGTTTCTCAGCATAAGAAATATGGCAGCAATGCACATTGTCATCAGCAGCAGGCCATGATGACGAGTGGCATTAAACAACTGTCTGGTCGAAACACGGCCAAGCCTAAGGCTATGGAATATTTGGTACAAATTCATCCCAATGACGGCATGCTAGATTCAGGCCTGGTTCGGTCAGTGTAGGTGTTGGTGCCTGAACAAAGACTCGTTTGTTTTTTGTTGCTCCGAGTTGCTTCTTCATACCATTCTCTCACCGCAATACAATTTTCTGTCGCTATTTTCGACTATCAGCTTGCTGTGCTAGTAAGAGTATCTCTAAGTGCGCTGAGAGGGACCGTTCGACGGTGGGTTTAAAGCCACGCTAGCCCATCTAATCTCTACCATGCACCCTCAGATGTTCATGGATGTGGCATTGCGGACTTGGCTCGGACAGGCCCTAATAAAGGCCACACTTCCTGAGACGAACCAAGGGCGAACCAAGGACGAAATCGTGTGTCAAGTGAGCTGCGGCGCATGTGTATGTCTTCCTTGGGGCCATCATCCAGCCCACTGGTGGGCTAGCTTGCCAAGACTTGAATGGCTGGAAGATTTTGAAGGGTCTCATGCATAGCACGCTACCTATCTAGCTCCTGCGGAGAATTGTAGGCGGGATAGAGAAAGTCGGCAAACTCGAGGGCTCACAGCGATACGTCACAAGCTATGGAATTATCTCTGGGACAGTCTGTCTTCTCGGTGTTGGCAAACAGGCGCAGGACAAGTTACTATGGTTTACCGAATTGCCAAGCTGGCTACGAATACTAACTACAAATCGCAAACCGAAGCATATCGCACGACGCTCGACCAATACACCCATGCTTGTCCGCGCGCGTCATTGTATTGCTCGCTGAACCGAGTGTGTGGGGTCTCAATGACTGGATACCAGACGTAGCTAAAATGATAAACAGAAACCGAATCCCAGGATATTGCTACGATATGCACACTCCGTGTTAAACAAAGGAGAGGATTGGTCAAGCTGGGCGACTACGGTAGATACAACACAGTACCAGCCGATCAAGGTGTTTCGAGAGAGACACTTCATAGATCGGAAACTTGCAATTAGTCGTTATCAAGATGAGTCGCTAGACGCCGGTCCAGATTCTTGAGCCTTCTAAATCCCCGCTTCGACGGCCTATACGATTTCCCTTTTCTAGGGCGGTGAAAGCTTATCACATACCGATGAAGGCCAGAATGATTTAGAGGGTAAGACTTGGTCAAACAGAATCTCGCTTTGCACCAGAACATGGCGCCATTCGAAGGGAACTCGCAAACATAATACAAAGCACAACAACGTTCTGATATGTTTGGTTGTCAGTCAAACTCGCCTATGTGGTAAATCTACGGCGGCGTTTCTCTCTCCAAACGCGCCGAGCATCTGGATGGGGATATGACAAGGTGGCCTCTCTTGCTCTGTATCATCCACATTGATAACCGGGCCGGCCTAAGTGAGGCAATCTGACAATTGGATGATGAATGGAAGAGCTTAGAAGATCTTATAATGTTAAGCCACTGATTCTGGGAATCATCTGCTGCGAACCCTTGGTGGGTGGTATATGACGTGTCATGGGGGGGGGCCATGGAATAGACGTCAGGGTAAAGCGTTTCATCCCGTCAAATCCCCCGTTGTTTGAACGGCAGCACAGTTCCTTGCGTGGGAAGTTTGGCACAAACCCAGATCTTAGCGCAGTCTTCGGAGTACCAATACCTATCTCAGTATTGGTAACCTTGCTGCCATGTTTGTTCCGTTCAAACACTGTCAGCCCTATGCCGAAGCACGTATGCACACACACAACGCAAGGGGGCATGACCAGCCATCGTTTGATTAACTTGTGAACAAGCTTAATCTGTGGGTACAACAGTCAAGACCATCAGTAAGAAGAAACACGATACTTGAGCACAAACTATGTAAGCAAGCAGGCCTGCCATAGTGCTACAGCTCTGCGCAGGGCAAAACAAGTGCTGAGCTGTCATGTCTTTACGAGGTACCTAGGGCACTGTACTTGGATTCTCCTTATCGTCTTTGTTATCCTTGGCTGTACAGCTTTGATGCTGGACCAGGGAACCAAGATCTACGCATTGGAGGGTAGACCAGGGTTCATAGCAGTCAAGGATTAACTACTGCCGACAACCAACGTTCTCCCGGCAGCCTTCAGCCGCAGGCTCATGTTTGTTGAAATACGCCCTTTTCTGGATCTATTGCTGCAGCGGGGAGCATCGTCCGCAAAATTCAATAGGGATTATCCATGTAGACAAGTTGTTTCGGGTCCGTGGAACGGGAGGTGCAGACCCGGGCTGAAGGGAGTCACGACGGCGGAGGAAGCCCGCACATTCATGTAATGCAGACGCGGATACTGGTTTCGGAGAGTTTGATGCGTTGTAAAGAATTACCGGTGAAGGATATGAGACTTTTTTGTTGTTGATGTTCTCAATCGGACGTTGCCAAGAGCAGTTTTGGACAGTGAGTGAGCAGGTTGTTGGCGAGCCAGACCAGTCCCCTCAATGTCGACGGCAAAAGAGCAGATCTATCAGATTCGGTTAGTGGAGTATGTAAGGAACTGGCTTGAGTTCATGCTGTCACAGGACGAGAAAAAGGAAAACGCTTTGACGATATCGATGGCTCATATTGGCTCATGGGGTGCGTGTAGTTTATCCTTATAACATCTATCCATCAGACCATGGCTGAGTTCAACATTAAAATCTGACTTGGCACAGACTATGCGTATCTCAGATCCGTACGGCCTATAGTTCTTTATGAAACTGGGATCCTCAGCCGATCTTTTGATATGACATCCAGGTCAAGAGGGGCACATGCGAACAATAGTTGCTTTTCCCTTTGGGTAGCTGATGAGTTGCATACCAGATTTGAAAAGGCATGTAAGTGCTTTTTTTTTATGGATCCCCAGCTTCATGCTCAGGGCCTAAGTAATCTTTTCAATTCAGCAAACTTTCCGAGTTGGCCGAGGCTTGGAAGTTCGCTGGTTGGTGATGGTGCGAGTTGCGATAGTTGGTTGCTTTTTGTTTTACACCTACCTTAGTAGGTACTGGAATAGGTACTAGCTAGGTGCGCTTAGCAACTCCACTCGACCTCACACTAATAGTACAGAATACTAAACTTGAGGACTATAATGGGTAACCAGAGGTGCGGTATTCCTGTTATGCGGGTAATCTGGTTCGCACTAATTTTACCGTCTGAACATCCGGTACTTGATGATAGTCTATCTATTAGTAAGAGCTTTAAAAAGATTGACGGGCTTCTCATCTTGTTCTAGATCATCACGAACCAACTGGTTAGTTAGCCTATACAGCCCGTTCACACGATCTGTAGATCTAAACCCTTGAGTACCTATCTAGAAAATGAGCGAACCAGCCTAAAACTTTATATCTGAGATGTGATGGACGTTTGTGTTGCAATGCGTAAGCCCTGAATATTTCGGTTCAGACCGGAATTACTTCTTTTTGTTTCTTTATGTCTCTTTTGGGCTCGTCTGACTGATGTTTGCTTTTTCTTGTTCCTTTTCTTTTTTCTCCTCTCAGGCTTGGGCTATCCCTTGCTGGTACGGTACTGACTGCGATGGATGCTAGTTAGCAGGTACTCTTAGCAGTTGTTAGTTGCCCTTAGTACATTTGATGGGTGTTTCCTCGAACCCTTGACTGCATATCCGTAACCCCACCACACCCGCTTCAGTTCCATCAGTCTAATCGTTTCTCAACCAAAC
This sequence comes from Fusarium longipes, assembly GCA_013618495.1. NCBI lineage: Eukaryota > Fungi > Ascomycota > Sordariomycetes > Hypocreales > Nectriaceae > Fusarium > Fusarium longipes. The sequence continues at coordinate 122,340 of JABFEY010000032.1, read as the reverse complement.
AAAGGCAAAAGACGAAAGCTCAACTTTGTTTTCCAACAAGGACAAGGACAAAAGACGACAAGACCACTTTTTGGTTTGACCGGTGGGTGATTCTTGTCATGTTGCTTTGCATTGCAGTAGAGCCAGCGCCTGAAAATCTATTTTTGATGCGGCGCAGGCGTCTCGCAACAAATTCCCTGACCGCTCAGCTCCACGGACGGATACTAATCAGCTAAACTTACAGAGTACAACCTAGACAAAAAAGCACACCGATATATCACCCCGCCATTCTTGGATATCAGCCATGGCCGATGTCCCGCTCGTTGTCATTTCTGAATTCGCGCAGTCGGAGCGTCGAATTACCCCGTCATGGTCTATCTCCCAGCTCAAGGGAAAGCTTGAGACCGTCACAGGCGTTCCACCGGGCTGCCAGCGACTCTCACTGAAGCCCACGGCTGGCGCAGAGGCTATCGCCATTGAGGCGCCTAACGAGGATGACACCCACCTGTCCAACTTTCCCCTGGCTCCATATGCAGAACTTCATGTAAGTCAGAGAGCACTTGGCTGTACAGCCTCTCATTTGTCGTTTTACTCTGCTGTGTTGCGCTTTACCTATATTCGCCATCAGTTAACCTTCCTGCCCTGTCCGTCGTCATTACTCCCGGGTCCAGGTCCTAAGCTTTCGTCAGCTTTACGGCGCTGCTGCTGAGCTGGCACTCAAGAAAGTGGCGAGGGGGGGCCGAGCGGAACAGGCGGTGGGCGTTGAGTTGTCGCGATCGAGGACCCAACGATCATCGTCACTCTTTTTAGCTTGCAGGACAGGAAACCCTGTCGTTGGTGCCACCAAACACCCTTCTTTACTCTCCAATGCTTTGGATAAGGCTGACAGGGATTTTTTTCTTCGACCTGACAGGTTATTGACACACGGCCTGCGGCCTCCCGTATCAACTTAAACGATACTACGGGCGTTGACAAGTATGTTATGCCTGAGGAAGAGTACGAGAAAAAGACAGACTCGGTCCTGGCCTGGAAGAAGGCTCAGAAGCTAGGTCGTTTCGATCCAGATGCCCCTAGCCATGAGCAGGCTAAGCTCAACGCTCTCGATAGAGAGGTCGCCACTCGGGGTATCGCTGTAGGCCGCCGGTGTCGCGTTGGCGGTGAGGACACTCGACGCGGCGTCATCCAGTACGTCGGTGAGGTCAAGGAGATTCCCGGCGGTCTCGGGAGCTGGGTCGGAGTTCAGCTGGACGAGCCCGTTGGCAAGAACGACGGCAGCATCGCTGGGACTCGATATTGGGGAGAGCCTTCGGATCTCAAACACGGTGTCTTTGTGAGGCCGGAGCGGGTTGAGGTTGGCGACTTCCCTGCTCTCGATGACTTGGAGGATATGGAGGAGATTTGAGCGTCTCAATGGATGTGTACTTTAGGGGAGGCCCCTATAGTTAAGGGTCTGGTGATACAGGGCAGAGGATTAGCTTATACCCAAAGGGCATTCATTATATGCTTTGGGCAAAGTATGATTGATACGATGCTATGTTTTCCATCCCAATAAACAGACTTGAATGTTTTTAGTTCTTTCTTCTTAGGTCTTGTGATGATGTGAAACAGCTATGGTGCTAGGAAGCCAGCCAAATTCTCTGAATAATCCTGTCGCCAGCCTCAAACATCACTCCATAGGCTTTGTCTTACTTCCTGTGTCCTTTGTTAGACCCGTGATGTGAGTCTACAGCATCCTCTAATGCTGTCTTCGCCTCCCGCGTGAGATACATATGCTGTGTACGGCAACCACGTTGTCTCCCTTGCATTCGTGGAGCAATGTGATTCCCAAAACGTGAGCACTCGCAGAGAGGGGTCTAAATAACTTTATTTCGACTACAATACTTTTCTTCTAGCCTTTTTCAACAGTGATTCAGAGTCGAACTTGATGGTCGCTTAATCGTTTGTGCTTAGTTGGCAGAGAAGTGCATGAATCATATCGTGATTGCTGTATGTAAGTGTGAAACCATCCAATATTTTTTTGTTAAAGCATCGGTGAGATTGAGTTTGTATGAATGTATTAGAGTGGTATATTGATATTGGGAAACCGTATCTGCCATCGTCAATCCTGATATCGTGATATGTGGCCCCACGACTTGTCTACCCTAGGTATGGTGTGTTGCATCAAAGAACACATGTTCAGTGTACCGTGACCAGGAGAGAGATATCCTCCTGATTCTTACGTTGAGTCAACCTCATGTAGTATTTTCTTCGGAGTCCTGAGCCGTTCGGATATGTCGTTTTGGAGTTTAGGTTCACATGATGGGGAAGAACGGACTGTACTGTTCAAACAGCAATACAAGTATTTGAGCGTGCGGAAAGATATTTATCGTGTTGAGATGATATTTATAGGTTCTCGCTGCTTTCGTTCAGACATTCCAGCATGATCCCTTTCGGAGTTGGGTCATATACGTTTCTCCATTCACTAGCAAATCAACCAGATGTGACAAGACCGCCCGTTCCTTTGGCACGATTCTTATATAATTCCATCTTCAAAAATCTCGGGTATGGCCTATGCAACATTCTGGAACTTCTCCTATGTATGAAGGATAGTGTCGTATAATTTGTACTGAGTAAGTACGAGCTATGTGTTCTTGATCAACATAGGTAGGTCGACATGGCTCAGTGAACCCCGGCACAACATCTACAAGGAGTTCTCTCTTAGTCAAAAATATTATACATTGGATTCTGCTAGTGATTGCATAGTCAGTCAACAGTTGAGTTGACTCTGGTGGCGTCCTTTCTACCACACCATTTTGCGACAACTCAACCGAGCACCAGACTTTGATGTCATATCTAGCAGCCCTCTCCCATCAAGTCTATTGTTTTATCTTAATTCTTGGCTTTCTACAAATGTTCGAACTTCTAAATATCCTCTATCATCAATCGCATGATTGACCTGTCCCAGCAGGCCAAAATTTTACATGTCATGACCATGGGGTTTTCCCTCTCAATGAACTTCAATTAAGGTGATCATACATTTGATTAGCGCAGAAGCTTTCTAGATAATTCTTACTTCTTGCTCCTGGAACATAGGCGCACTCATTCATATAGCTTCGTGCGCATTCGTGGCTCTTTGCATGGACAAATTTCTCAATGCACGTTCGCAACCAAAGTTGTATTCTAAGAATATCTGCTGATTTGCAGGAATGAAATTTATATTCACACCGAAACGCGGTTTTAACCTCAGAATATTCTCGTTTACTGAGAAGAATTGGCTCAACGTTTTGGCTTCTCTCATGTAACGGCTTTGTTGAATCACGTACGACTATTTTATTACTGGTAGCAATTAGATGACAAACAGCGCTCTTGACAACGGACTTTTCATGATACTTTCCGGTGGCGTTCGTCTTCTATTATAACGGTTCAAGTTGATGAATGGTACGAATTGGCTTCTCAGAGTCAAGTGACTTTTGAACTTTGAGTATAACCGTTTGTATAACCATTGGTATTCAGTGCCACTTATGAAAATGTGCCTAGCGTATTGCTAGATTGACAGGTTTTTTGTGGTAACAAGATTTACTACATTTCAATCTTTCATTTTCCAGAGGCTTAGACAACTGCTTCTTGGAGAATTTGAGTTGGCTTGCCACATATCTTCATACCAGACAGTGAATGCATTACGTTGGTGGTTCAATATATGGTCACTCGTGGCAGTCGGGTTGATTGGAAACCGTTGCATATAAGTCCCACTACATTTTAAACATACAATGAACCTGTCTCCTTGGTCTTTATATAGTATCTGGCATACGATATAACACGAATTGTTGGAAAATCACAACATACTATGCTTCGCTTCAGAAGCTGTAGGGTAAGGATGCAAGGATTAGATCGATACCAAGATCCAATGTCAATGGTATCTTCCCCTCACGCGATCGCATTAGCCAAGGTCTTGGCGGCCACGACGTTTGTATCTCCAGACGAGACGGGCTTTATACAAGAGGAACGCGCAGTCGTGAATCGATCTTTGATAAAACAAGATACAAGAATCAGTGTTGAAAAGCAATATTTGGCAGTCGTGACCTGATCTGTCAGCGAACTCGCGTCAACGACGTTGTTTAAACAAATGCCAAGTTATAGTGATTCCTTAGTGTCTTGGTCTATGAGAATACTGTGTCAGCACTGGCTGGGGATTGCCGGCCTCTCCGCTCTCGCTTGGTCGGGGGCGGGATCCACCTGACCTGCACCTGCCCCATCATGAACAGGATCGGATTTGGTTCCTTCTAATCTATCTTTCCATGCTACCTAGATTTCTCCTTCCTCAAACCATTCAACTCTTCAATCCCGTACAATCCACGACTTCGTGACGAAATCTACCGGAGAATACCATAAGACGTGCTGCAGAGTCACACGATCGACTCTTGCTATAGAATTACCGAAATGTTTCGCTCCTCCATCTAAATGACTGATGGCCATGAGTCCAACCGCGTCCACCATATCCCTGCCTATCCATATTCTCCGAAGAGACCAAACATTCGAACCCCAGCTCACGTCTTGAGCCTCATTCTCCTCTACGAATACATTTACCAACATTCACACCTTGTTTCGATACTGCATACAAATTACAGCCATGAAGTCCCCGACGATACCTCGCGCGGGCAGGATGGCCCTGTTTCTCTCCATTCTCGCCTGCACATCCACCATTGTTCACGCTGAGGACAACGATGTATCTACTTGGTCCGAAAACGAAGTCCCCGAGTGGGCTACAGCTAACGCCATGCAACTCTCTCTGTCAGGATCCGGATTGCAGTTTGCTGTCATTCCTCTTACGCAAGGTCTAGGTCTTAATGACACGACCGGTCTTGCCATCAAAGTGTGTTTGCCTAGCGTCGCTTCGCCAGATTAATTGCTGATACCCGTTGCAAGATTGTAGACATCACTGGCAATATGATTGCGACAGATTCCTCCAACTACAATAAGGTCAACAACACTACCGATATAGCTTATCTGTCATGCGACGAACCCAAAGACGATTCTCTCATCACCCCGAATAAAATGCTCAATACATTGATGAACATAGAGCCACACGTTAAAGCGATTGTCTTGTACTCGACATCAAACACGTGGTGTGCTCTTAGTCAGGCTGTCGATATTCCATTCACGAGCATCTTATCCATGGCCGACACAGGCGAGGCGACGCAGGCCTTGAACCTATTAAATGGTACCAGCACTGGCAAAATCGTCGAGGCCAACATATTTGGCAATAATACAGACAACACATTACCGAAAAGTGAGAATAAGGGGAGCAATAATACCGCTGCCATGAGCATATTGTACGCGATTACTGGTCTCATTACCATTCTTTTCCTTGCCATTATCACAACAGGTGCAGTCAGAGCTCATCGATATCCCGAAAGATATGGGCCGCGGGGTGCACTTGGTGGAAGACCTAGGCAGAGCAGGGCCAAGGGACTCGCTCGGGCCGTATTGGATACGCTCCCGATCGTCAAATTCGGTAATCAGACACCAGCAAAACAAGATCCAGAGTTGGAACTGGAAAACACAGAAGCGAACGATGTTGCAACCCAGCGTTCCGCATCGCGTCTTAGTGAGACACGACGGTCTGACGCGGCAACAGCAGCTGCCCGAGATACCGACGTCGTATCAGCCGTGGCCAGGACGTCATCGTCTCCCGAAGATGCCGGAGACGAGGCGAGCGATCAACAATGCTCCATTTGTACAGAGGACTTCAAGGTTGGCGAAGATGTTCGAGTTCTGCCTTGCAAGCATCAATTTCATCCTGCATGCATTGATCCGTGGTTAATCAATGTATCGGGCACGTGTCCTTTATGGTGAGTAGAAATGTCGAATCTGCATAGTGAGGTTTATCAAGCACTGACATGTTTTAGTCGTTATGATTTGAGACCAGGCAAGGGTAATGCATCTGAAGAAGGGGTTGATGGCGATTCTGGTTCACTGCCACCGCCTCTGGCGATGGAGGAGGATGCAGAGAATGACGCACCTCAGTCATCGCACCGTAATCGCCTCTCCCGTCTATTTGATATAAACCGTCTTCGAGAAGGGACTGTGGAAGAGCAGATGGATGCGCTAAGGCGCATGCGGGCGGTAGCTAACGAGAGCGATCACCAAGAGGCAACAAACGTGGCTGGAGCTGTCGATGGAGATTCCCGAGGCCAAAGCGCAAGATTCGCGGCACGGCTGAGGGACAAGTTCCGAATTCGCACTCGAGCTCAGGCTATGGACGACCAAGATAGTCAGCGCGAGCACTAGTGAGCTGTATGGCGGTGTAGATGGCGCCGTAAGGTTCATAAAATGACCGATAGGTCTCGCAAGGCTGAGACTGGGGATCGGGAGGCTAATGGCATCAAAGTGATGCGGGGGCGCACATACTCAGATATGCATCCACCGACCGTTGCGGTGGAAGAACAGAATATTCGAAATTGGCGTTGGAATTAAGGAATGATGTTAGGATGGGCGGCATGGCACGGCGTTTATTGGATGATGGCACATTAGGGTTTGCTTCGTTGATCATCTCCTGACGATCGTTATGTGAAATCTTCTTGGAGGGTGTGTCAGATACAGCAACGACAGATGGGAAAATCTTGGTACGGGCGATTGTCATGATTTTGTTTTTATCTCTACCTAGCCGAGAGTGCAGACACCTCCGTACGATACCTTGATGATTATAACTGACGCGAAATTTAAGCTTTACAAGAACAATAAGAGCACTTGAAGTTGAGAATCGTTATTCAGTTGCGACGCTCCTCGGGGTCCAAAAAAAAACAGCAGAAAGGTATAGGTAGGAAGCCAGCGGTTTTTGGCGTAAGCCATTCCGGTGTTCTTGGATCCCCTAGCGAGGTTATCGCGACATCTATCAAACATTGCTTTGGCGCTTAGTACCCGAGATACGTGTACAGACCATTGCATTGCCCAATGCCTGGTGCTCCTCCGGCACTGCAAGGGCCAGGGATTACATCCGTAACGACCTGCTCGGCAATGCAGTGCAACGGCTCATCTACCATGGGTATGGTGTTGACAAACTTACCGGGGTGTTACTCAACCGACAGCCCTGTAAACCAGGGTCCAGCCGTGTTTCGCGGTGCTGGCGTAGACGCCGAATTTTAAGAACCAAAGCTGACCACTTCAATCCGGGGAAGAGAAGTGGCTTCTCCAGGTTCAAGGTGGCATTATTTCCATTGCGACTTGACGCCTTGACGATGACATGGCGGAGTGCTTTATACCAAGGCGACGCCACCAGAAAGGATGATACTATATAACATGGCTGTTTTGTACCACCTTCGTGAGTATATCGAGGTTGAGGGATGATAGCTTGTAATAGTAGGATTGCTCTTATTGAATGATTAGGTTCTCAATATCCATAATTCCTATATTGGACTACTAACTCAGCAGATACAACAACACTATAGGGACTTGAGTTGGTCGGTACCCATGTTTAGTGTCATTATCACGCAATGGTTGCATCGTACGTAACTTGCATTCCAGCCGGTTGACATGATTTTGTTCTTATTTAGATGCAATTTATGAAAGAATGACGTTGCAAAAAGGACCCTGGATAATTATTTGCACCTGCTTTCAAGCTGGTTATGTAGATCTAAGAAAGGATGTCTGCATGCACCCGAGCTGATCATTATAGGGAAGGCCAGTACAGAGAAACTTTGAAAATCGCCCAGCCGAGACCTGCCAGGGCCCAATCTGTCTTCCGGAGACACGGATACTGCAGATCAACGTCAGTGCAGCTGCAGGTTATGACAATAATAAAGCGAGCATGGTTCACACTTATCAAGCTGGATTTATTATGACAGGGCCTGTGAAACAATACGCACAAGCCTTTTGAGCTATCGAAACCAACACGGATTAGAGATCTGATGTGGAGAATAGTAGATCGAACTAGTTTAATGGATCTATAGTCCCTGGTCGAGCCTGGTCTTTAGTATCTCCTCCCTTTTTTCCCAAGGCAGTACAACAAGGTTCATGCCAAGATGAAGATTAATAATAAATACAAACCTTTTGAGATGAGTTAATTATCCGATTGATTAGGCTTCTCTGGTTTGTCCGCCACTTGTTGGTTTTGGGTGGGCTTGAACAGTCAAGTGCTTATCTCCCGGCAGTCCGAGATACAGTTGCCACAATACCAGTAGCAACGATGTACCCAAGAATTGGGGGGGAGAGGGGGTCTCGAATTCCTGTTGAGTCAAGGGCCGAGAAATTTGTTTGTTTTACAGATTTCCATGACTCTTGGTTTCTAATAGACCAATGACGATACTTGGACGACTCCGGATTCTGTCAAGACTTGTTTGGGGAATTAGGGTCTATTCTTCTGGCCGAAGCGTCTTGATCCGTTCCGGTGGTTGAGAAACGGGTCTTTGTTACCTCGAGAATTTGGTGAGCTGGAAGAGATTTTTCAGCAGGAGTCAAATAAATCCCAGTGAACGATTTAGCTTTAATGTATTCCTGTGCTGTTGGTAAAACAATGCTTGTTATTCCACGTCGTAGTTGACAATCTTCTACATATAACCAAGACATTGTTAATAAATCCCAGCATCGTGTTTACCTAAACGGGTCAGTAAATCCAACATCATCCAATCACTTAAACATACCTGAAGCCTCACGTGAACTTGCTATAAAACAATAAGCCAAGACATACATAAGAGCCACCATCTATATATCCGTAGCAAGTCCCGCGTAATTCATCCCGATGCACCTAGCTTGCGCTTGGCAGATGGTCAGGCTGGGCAAAGGCAAGCTCGATTTTAGTGAGCGTCACTCACACCCGATATCAGTCGGCTTCATTATTTACCCATCCACTACCTGGAGAGTACGGACCGCAAGATGCCTGCCATTTAAGATTAATAAACGGGTATACTCTGCTCTGTACAGCCACCAATCATAAGATATGCGTGATAACTTCTAGAATATTGGCTGAGAGCAATGCCGTTACTGATCAGGGGGCTGTATTTGATTAACACAAATACTTGCTCGGCAGTGAGGCTGAGCCGTCACCTCGAGGAACATGTTCCTGAAGCATACTAGGCTGTGCTAGCGGTGATTTTCTCGTAAGCCATATCAAATACTCCATAGACAAGCAGAAAAAAACAGATGCCTGCCAGGAACACAGCTGAGGTATTCGGGTCCTCCGCTACAGATACCTGGCCCAGGCAAGCTTTTCCTTTACTAGCCAATATCCCCCTATCACGGGCCCGCTCGATCGGGCTCCCGTCAATGGCTCATCGCAAAACCGACGGCACCGAACCTTAACTTCTCCCCTTCTCTTCCGTGGTTGGTTTGATCTGGTTAAACTTTCTTGGCTCCGATAGCGCTGATCGGTCGACTGGCTTCTGATTGATTGTGCCTGAGATTGGATGTGAATCGGGCAATGCAGCAACGTTTGTACCTGCGGCATCTTCAAAGTCCTTCATCCAGCATTTACATGCTGACGTCTTGGGAAGACTGTTCGTGGTTAGCAACTGTTATCTTGGTACCAGGTAGTTTAGTCAGTTCGAGTCTAAGACATTGACTAAATCCTTGGTTTCAGGCTTCAGCGGCTAACTTGGCATCTTCCTTCCTGCCTCAGGTGCTCGTGAGACCACGGTGGTAGTGACCGAAGCCATAAGGAAAGAACGCCTACTGCACCGCACAGTCGGGGAAAGTGAGATGGATCCATACATGGCTTGCTCTCCTTATGCAGTAGCCACGATTTAGTCTTTGGCTAGATCTCAGTAGACTAAACCAAGCAGGTACTACAAAAAGCCACAGCTACCTCTAACACTCTCTTCAACTCCAATCTATACCCATTACGGTTCTTGGTGGTTTAGTCTCTCTTGTTCTTGTTCCCGACTGCTCTTCCTATAATACCCCCGGGCTCGTCGTTTCCAGTTCCCGAGATACTTCTTGACTCCGTCATCATATTTTGATCCGCCTATATACGCAAGGCGCACCTCGCATCTGTTCGGCTTGACTTGGGTACTAATCTTCTTGGCCTTATACACGATACATCATGGCGCCACAACCCTCCATCGTGCCTCGCGAGGATCATATACCGAAACCTGTTCCCATAGGCGGGGATACTATGTCGGTTATTGTCTCGCTTGCCTCCATCTCGGTCTTGTCAATCTTTCTCTGTGCGTCTTTACCACGATTCGGATCATATTTTGGGCTGGGCACTGATATGCATGAGGGTAGTCCAAAGAATTACTGCAGTTAGATCGTGGTCAAGGTTACCATTCGTCGCCTGGCGTGAGTACATCTGCCATTGGAGGCAAGATGCAGACACTAACAGTTAGCAGTCGTGCTTGTCATCTATGTCGACTCATATGGCTTTGTCTTTACTTCGGCCATTCTTACACAGGTTTTTGGAGTCAACACTAGCTTCAATATCTGCCATGGAGCAATTATTCTATGTTTAGTCTGCTATGTAACAACCAAAATTGTGAGTTTTCTCGCACGTTGAACTACAAAAGAGCAGGGCTAACAGAGAAGCAGCTTATCTATGTCTTCCTTGTCGAAAAAGCAGTACGTGATAGGACACATATCAAAAGGCCGTGAATAATCCTAACGTCGAATAGCACGTCATCCGAAGCTCTACAACGCGAAGACGAAACTCGAAGCTTTACTTGTTCAACATGATCACCCTTCTGGTCGGCTACGGAGTTGTTGTGGTACTGAACTTCATATAGTGAGTAAGCCCATGGAACTACGATTTTTCTACCTCCCCCCTCAGTCAACTAACTATTATTTTCTTCAGCCGTATCGCCAGAATCGTCAACGGAGAGTGCTTCATCGGAATGGAAAAGATCTCAATGATGCCTCTTATCATTTTTGATGCTGTTGTCAATGTCTACTTGACTATACTTTTCCTGATTCCTCTTAAGAGTAAGTCGGAAAGAGCCCAGGATGCCAGAAGCACATGTTAACAAAGAATACAGACCTTTATTCTTTTAAGAACATGCCAAAAACCGGTGCCAACTCACGCCTTCGCAGCGTCGCTTTCCGTACTTTCGTCGGTGCTTGCTGTACATTGACAAGCAGTATTGTGTACGGTCTTAACCATATCCCTATCCGAGAAGTAGAAACTAACAATGCCCTACAGGAACTTGACGGTGCTGATGGTCCTCAATGGTGAGCCCGGATGGGTGTGTCTCATGTGCTGTAATAGCGATGGTATGTCCGATTCATGTCGATATTTACGGAATACAAGCTGACAAGGCCCAGTCCTCTTCTCGGCCATCGTCGTTCAATGGGTCACTTCTCGTGACAGTGCCGGATCCTCTAGTCAGCCTGCTTCGGCTGCTGTGGATAACAGCTATATTGCCAGACGATCATCAGTAGCCCATCCGATGGGCAGCATGCGAGCCTCCAAGGCTCCCAACAACTGTCATGAAATGGACGATGAGACAAATCTAGTCTCCCCGGGGGGTGTCGCTTTCTCAAACGACGACGGTTCTGATGTTACGAAGGTTAGCAGCGGTGTCGTTGTTACAACAACCATTCACCGTCAGATCAAGCCTACGACCAGTCATGAAAGCAGCGTTATTGACGATGATATCGAGACCATCGGCGAGTCTGAAGGTGACTTCCCACTACGGCCAGTAGTCTACTCTCCAGGTCAAACAGACACTACCGAGCCGCCACGGACGCGGATCCAAGGTGGCAGCAGACTGCAGCATCAACGAACGAAAACGCTTTCTTTCTCACGGCCGATGAACTAAAGATGTCACATACGATTCATAAAAGGGAGTGTCATGAGGTATTTGGTATAAATGGAGGGTGGCGTCAATAGGGTCCATGGACAGTCAGAGTTATTTGAAAAAGTCAAGGTTTGCATAGAGGAAGCGGAATACCCCAATTCTTTTGTAGATATCACCGAGCGTTGTATAAGCTCATCTAACTAATTCTTTCCCACATACTGTCAATCTTGTTCGTTGATCTGGTGCTGCATTCTGCATTGTCTGATGGTGACATTTCCAAGTAATTATCTTTTATTAGAAAGAAGGTCTCAAATCTGAAAGATGGAATGATGCAAGAGACTTGGAGATCTCCCGTGCCTTGATGTGGCAAAGCATTCCACAAATTCCAGCCTCCCGCATGCGTCGAGACATGATCTCAATCGTAGAATTTATAACGGTCAAATGATCCAGAGGCTGGGAGAGACATGGACTGTGAAACATGATGATGCAAACTCTAGTACGCATTCGAGACATTTTAACATCACATGCATTAATCATCACGACAGACAAAAGGTGATTGGAGCAGTTAAATCGCTGTTCATTGTCATCGTAGCTCGTAGATGTATCTGCGCGCTAAAGTAGTGGTCTATCAAACTGCTAAAATCAGGAAATTGTGTCTATTTGCAAAAGCCCCCTTAATTTTGTATGCGTGCGAGGTCCCGGAACTGTTAATAAAAAGGTAGGTAGGATAACCGTTATAGAATAAACGGGGATGCTGGGTATAACGGTGCGTGTGAGAACCAGATCCAGGTCACCTAGATGCAGAATATGTACAGAAGTCAACGGGCGCCATCCTTGAAACCGAAAAAGAATATCTATCCTCCCCTCCTGATAATAAAGCCAAGTTGAATAGTTGGGTATACCCTAGCGAGTGTACAAGAAGTGTTAAAAAGAACTGGTAGCGTTATCGACCGTCAAGCTTTGGTAAACTTAAGCGGAGGCGTAGACGCTGCCGTACTTGGACATATCGGTCTCGCTGGTCATGAGCCTACCGTTCGCGACCATGAAGTAGGAGTAGGCATCGAGGTAGTCGAGAGCCTCAAGACGAGGAATGACCTCCTCGAGCCAAGAAGCAACGGCGTCGTCAGAGCCTGTGGGGGCGAACTCGGTGAGCCAGATGGGCTTGCCGCCGCAGATCTCGTGGGACTTCTCGAGGTGCTCGAAGAGAGTCTCGCCGTACTCAACCCCGGAGTACCAGTGGACGTTGCAGAAGTCGTAGTGGCACTTGTCGCTGAGCTTGTCACACTCCTCGACGAAAGTGGAGAGCCACTCACGACCCTCCCCGGCGAGACCACTGTTGCTGATGGAAGGAGCACCGATGAGGGCCTTGCCAGCGTAAGGGTTGAGGTACTCGACGTGGGCAGCCGCAGCCGCAGCAGGGGTCATGTGAGCCTCACCAGCGTTGTCGGGCTCGTTGAAGGAGAAAATAGCCTTGGCACCGTCGGCGAGGGCCTTCTCACAGTTGGCAGGGAAGCGTGGGGTATGGTCAGTACTATTGGACCAGAGGGTAGGGATGAAGTTCAGGCCCTCAAGACCATAGGACTCGGAGTCCCAGTTGTAACCCCAACCACAGTTCTTGCAGTTGGCAGCGAAAGTGTTGGCGAGCTTAACGTCGTTGTAGGCGACACCTCGCTTGTGGGAGAATCCAACAGAGCTACCGGAGGAAGAACCGGAGCTAGTCTTGGTGGTCTTCTTGGGGGTGCTGGCAGCCTTGACCTGCTGGACCTTCTTGGGAGCGGCAGTCTCCTCCTTGGCCGCAGGAGCCTCGTAGGCAGCCTGAGAGACCTTGGCAGCAGCCTGAGAAGGCTTGGCGACCTTGATGATAGTGGTAGGCTGAGCGGGAGCAGGAGCAGGAGCAGCAGCCTCGGGCTGAGAAGCAGCCTGGGTAGCGGCAGGAGCAGCGCCGCCGGGACCGAAGTAGTTGTTCTCCCAAGAGACAACCTGACCGTCGATGGTGGCAGTGATCCATTCAGCGCGCTTGTGCTGGTGGTGAGCGTGGCGATGGCCGAGGGCGAGAGCCGGCTCGAGAAGAGCGACGGTGGCAGCGAGGACGGTGAGCTTGTTGGCGATCATCTTGACTGAGGTTCCTGATGATGATTGCTTAGATAAGGATCGAAGAAAACCCGGTGTTTGTTTCGTCGGTAGTCGACTTTGTAATGAATGTGGACTTGATTTTCGGGGAGTTGATCACTGTCAGGATGACGAAGAGTGAAAAGCAACACACGAAATATCGAGGTTTGAGATGGTAGTTATGTGATCGGCACGGCCGGTTTAGGGAGTGTGGATGCGATCTATCGAAGACGCAAATAGATAGTTTTAATGAAGGGCGACGACTGATCGAGCGAGGGTTGACGAGATGAAGGAGAGAAGGGGAAGGGAAGTTCGAAACAAACGGGGGCCTTTGGAGGGTTTAAGAACAAGGAGTTCCTCGTAATAGAGCAGGCCAGTAAGTGATGTGGTTTTGGGAGTGAGTACTTGGTCTGGAATGTATCTTTTCGCCTGCTGACGATCCTTGGAGATACCCGAATCTTCACCTCATGGCTGGTATCTTTGTTTCTCAGACTGGAAAGAGGCGTCTCCACCTGCACTACTTAGAGCCTCCACTGCAGGGGCCGGTTTGGGGCGTCTCTAGTGGACTTAGGTGAGATGCTTGGAGCTGTTCTGTGATTCCATTGGCCGAATTGTTCTGTTCCTGGCGTCCGTGCCTGAGTGGAACCGAGGCCGGGTACGCCATACCCCTGGCAGATTGCGGGTCTTATGCCAGGGGCACCCCTAATCCTTGTGTGGTGCCTCAGGTAGCGTAGAGTCACCTTCCGATTGGGTGGTCCGACCTCCCTCAGAGAGCCTAAACAACAGGTCAACAACAAGAACAACGAGCCAAAAGCAAGGGTCAACGTGGCAGTGGGTGCATTAAAACTGCACAAGCACAAGCACAACCAGTCAGGTCAAGTTATGCGTGCTATGAAACAGCCATAAGCAGCGCTACCTCGTCCGGCTTTGGTCTAACCAATGCAGGTCCAGATTTCTTTCCACCCCATCTGCAGGAACACAAGAACAAGTGTGAAGAAACAAAAAAGACCGCAAACGGCCCAATAACGTTTTAATGGAATGAAGCATCACGGGCTCTCTGGGGCACAATTATTCACTGTGCATGGGCTCGGTGGCCGCTGTAAGTAAACTGACCGATGCTTACGCTGCTGCAGTCCATGTCAACCAGCACGTACGTACGCTCGTCCCCGATAACTGACTCGACGATCCCACATTACGGCTCGCTTTATCCACTATAGTATAAGAAACCAAACGGTCCCGTTCTCAGGCAGAGATTGAGCCAAGACAGCCAAAGCTTGACCGACTGAGTGCTCCTGCCGGCACTTGGATTAGTAGATCTTCTTCAGCTGTGTTCGAGAACGCCTTGATAGTCAGCGGTCCGACAAGACCGTCAACTTTTCAACGTTGGTCTACACTGTACTGGGTAGCAGGCAGCTGATCCTATCCAGGATGTTTGGACGATAGCTCGCCTTGCTCATGCTTATTCTCGAGCCAAGCCCAGCCAAGGTTGTGAATGCGACTTCTTGGACGTCGACCACCAAAGCACCACCTACGTACTCTACATGCATATTATTGCAATTATAATTCATCACCGGGCTCTTGGTCATTCCAATTGCCTCACACCACGATGCATTATTAACATCATATGACGCCCACAAGGTCACTCCCCCCAGAACGACAACGCACAGAATGAGCCAAACTGCCACCGCCGAAAATTCAAAAAAAAAGGGCTGCTACGGTCGCGGCTTGGCCTTGCTCTTGGCTTTCTGGAGTTGTTCCAAAGTCCCAAACCAACCTCTTGGGACACCTGAACCATCGCACAAGGGCTAGGCCACGTCGGCTGCTAAGCCTAATTCTCACTTAGCATCCGCCGCGTGAAACAAGTTCCGAAATTGCGTCCCGCCGCCACACGAACAAGACATGTCAGTTCATGATTCATCCTTGTCTATATCCGACCACTTTCTGTCTTGTCACTGTGAATGCCTCCCCAGTGACCTGCCAGCAGTGCCTTCCAAGGTTACGCTGCAAACGGAACAACGAACCACGGTTGAGCCATTTTTGGCTCAAAAAGCTTGGTTCTCGATTCCCCGGTCCAACCCAAGCACACCGAACAAGGGCATACTAGAGAGGGTCGCACTCTGAACCGCTCTATCCCCACCAGCACAACTTGGTCTTTGTGGTCTAAGAACACACAAGGAAGAAAGAAAAAAAAGAAGAATAATGCTACTAATGCAAGGTTTGTTTGCTAGTTTTTTAGTTTTTTCTTTGTCAATGTGGATCAGCACAAATTTGTTTTCTTTTGTGGCAGTCTTTGCGATTACTCTGCATAATGAGAGGGTTGCATTTCCTGCACTTGTTAGCTTGTCTGCAGGCACAAAGAATGCTCAAGTGTGTTCTCTTTGTGCCCGACTTTTATCAAGTACCTCGGACTTTTCTTTTCTTCATTTCGTCTTGGCAACTGGACTATTGGCATGTGGCGGTCAAGCTGACGTGTTGCAATTTGAGCTCTTTCTGATGAAATGAGGCTTCTATTTGTGTGGCACTTCCTTATCTCCAACAGCCAAAATAAGAGTAAGGATTGGTTGTTTACTTTCTTTCCTCTAGCCTCACTGTAAACACAACAAACCTGGTTTCTCAAGTGATCGGCTGTTGACATGTATTGATCATCGTGATTTCAGCCCATAAGTTATGGACCTATGGGGCATCTCATCTTATCTTGCGCGCGAGATCGCGTCAGGAGATCCCTGATCCAGCTACCACTCTCTTGAGCTTTTTATAGGGATCCGTAGCTCTCTTTACAGCTCCACCTCGAATGGGCGACTGGCTGGGGTAATCCTGACGCTTCCAAGACACCGCATTGAGTTCTGGAAGACGTCTTTAATTTCTCTGTACGATGTATTGAGTGGGATATTAGTCCTGTCGTCTAGCTATACGAGCGCTCTGTCCCATAGTCTCCACTACTGTCTGGGGATGTTGAGTTGGGGCCGCCTTTGAACCTCGTTTGACTGCTGGGAACAAGATGAAGAAACCAGCCACGAACCCACGGAGGTTGGGGATTTGTAGAGGCCTCCGTAAAAGGTGGTGAAGTTGTCTTACTAGAAGAGATAACATGCGGTTCAATCTTTGAGGGTAAAATTCGAAACTTATCGCCGGACTGTTTTGTATAGGGTAACATTTATGTGAGGGCGAACATTGAGTTTTCACGTCTAGAGGGTGTGTTGTAGAATCCATCTTTCCTCTGTATTTACTATTGATATTACATCCGGGAGTGCTACAAAGCTGGGCAGATGTTCACTCTCGGTGGTGACAGCAGTCTGTTCTGTGTTTTGGTGACAATGCCCAAACAGAGCCTCAATCGAAACAAGAAGGGAGATAAACATTGAGGGTGAACGGAAACAAATGAGCACGTTCTCTAAATAGAAACATACCGTAACGTAGCTCAATATCTTCAGGTGAGCTAAAAGCACGATCTACGCTAGGATAACAATCAATCGTTGTGTCGGCTTTAGCTTCTGGGAAATGAGATGTTGACGATCATAGGCGCGCGTTTATACTACCCATGTCTAGGGTGACAGAATGAATATCAATCATCCATATCCCAATGTCGAGTGAAGTAAGTACGAACGAAAAGAGAACGTTGTTACAATGAACATTGAAATTGAATTATGGGGCATCGCCGTTGTTATTACTTGTGATTGCAAGATAAAGTCAAACGCCAGCAACGGCTACCTTGCTGCATACAGTTCTTTATCAAGTCTGGGGCCCCGCTTCAGTGATGGAGAAAGAGTAATATTGAGGGTTTGAGTTTGAGTTAAAAAGAAATGTACACAAACAGACGTCATTCAACGGTCAAGTAAAACCTCAGGTCCACTTCTCTCAACACCAACGACAGTTTACCAAAACATGATTGTAATTTTTGACAATCACACAGCCTCCCAAAAAGGGGATGATAGTGCGAGAAAGCGGCTGATTGATGACCCGTTATGCCCGCGCCCTGTTTGTTAGGGGCAGATTGACATGACAGCGAATGATAGAACAAGCTGCTCAGCTAGTTGTGGCAGAGTTCAAGCCACTTTGATAGGATCGTCCACAACAAGCTTCTACACGTGACAGACAACATAAGATGCTGATTCGCTCGTGCTGTTATGCTGGAGCTGTCAAGTAAGATACTTGATGCCTCGTGAGTTTCTGAGAAGGTCTCGTAACTTTGTCCTCCAAAGATTTAATAACCTGGTTGATGTAATCAGCTCATATGCGCTGAATTCAACCACTAGACTTGCATCGCAAGCACCTCGTACGAGCTGGAAATAACACCCCTCCCCTCTCAGATAAACACAAGCTAGACTTTGAAATGGACATGTCACAAGATTTCAGCCCAGGCATGCTATCATTCCCTGACCAAACCGACTTTGACTACAGCGCCTTTCTCCAAGCGGACAACATAACCTTTGGCGAAAGTGCTCAGAGCCAACTGCAGTCAACCTCGGACTCATCAGACAAAGCAACGCCGCCAAGATCAACATCAGGTTCTAGCAGCGAGGTCGCTGTTCGAAGACCATCAGCTCAGAAACAACGTCTTGAGAGACGAGGCCATACCAAGAGTAGGAGGGGGTGCTACAACTGCAAGAGGAGACGTATCAAGGTATGTTGCCTTGTCCCGGTTTGCTGTTTGGTTAAATTAATAATGTATATGTCAAGTGTCAAGAGACTCATCCCTCATGCGGACATTGTACAAAGACGGGTCTCAAATGCGAGTATCCTTCTACACCACAAATCACTCATCAGGTATTTCTTTGCCAATATCTAAATGTCTGAAGCTTAACTAATCAAGACGGATCGTAGCCCCACCATCAGATTCCGTTATTTAGTCTTCAGGATATGCGCTTCTTTCAGCACTTTCTAACACAATGCTATCCTCACCATCCCCTGAAGCAAGAGGATATCTGGACCCACGAAATACCTTGTATTGCGCACAATGTATGCTCCCTCAGCGAGTACAAGCAGCTTGTATACTGAAACCTGCAGAATGAATACCTTATGCATGCCATCCTCGGCTTTGCTGCGTCTGAGCTCACGAGGAACGACCCCAGCATCGTGTCGTCAGCCATGAACCATCGCATCAAAGCCATAAGAGCCATCAAGAAACGACTTGCAGAAACCTCCAGATCCTCAATGAACTACGAGGAAGCTAATGCCATGGTTGCAACCTGTTACGCCCTAACGTTCCAATCGGTCAGTCTTGAAGACGGACTGGTTGAGTACCTAACTTTTATTCGGGGTATCATGATTGTGGGAATGCAGATGATGTTTCGTGGCATCAAACCTATATTTGAGAATATGTTTGAGCAAGATCAAGACGCGCTGCTTGAACCCCTCATGCAAGGTCTACCACTTATCCACAAGGGTTACACGGACTCTGCAATTGAGGCCCTCACGAATCTTAGACCGTTATGTACTGAGGAAGTCGAGCTCGAGTACCACCAACACCTCGTGACCATGGTCGAAAAGCTTTATGTCAATTCCTGGGATGGTAAGTTTCCAAATTCCCAAACACGACCATCATCCAACTAACCCGGGCTCGTAGCGTACAAAGCATACACAACGCAATACGGATGGTGGATGCTTCTTCCACACGATACATTTCAAGCTCTCATTGACCCAGAGAACCAAGTCATGTTGCTTCTCCACACGCACTGGGTTGCTATTAATGAGATAATGGCGCCTATCAATGGACAGGAACGAAACGTGTCGAGCAAATACCCCCCTGAACAGCGGGAAGCAAAACCGGATCTCGATCCTGGGTTTGCCCGGTGGTTGAAGTATCTCAATCGGAGTATTGATCTGGAGCACCAGATTTATAACCAGTGGCCGATGTGGGTTGAGGAGCAGCTTGATCATGACATTACTTTCTTTGGGAGAGTCGCATGAGAGTTGAGAAGTAGACATGAATAATGAATGACTTTTGAACGAGATGTCTGTCTTTAAACTGATGATGACAAGCCTGTATTATAATTAATTTACTTTCATAAAGATGTTGTCTCTCAGTCGATTGCCTAGAACCTTACAAACTATACCAACCGTACAAATCGTATTCATACACCAAAAACATCTAAATGCCATCAACTCTATACATGGTTACCTCATCCCGAACACCTGTCCAAGTGACTCTTCCCTCCATTAGCACAGCCTCAGCAAAGCCCCCACTACTTGTATCTCGCATTCGTCGTATTCTATTCTCGGGTGGGGATGCTGATCACCAAGTGCACCAATCATGGCCATAGGGCTGAAAAGATACCTTGAGGTCTCTGAGGAACATTGCGCCGTATTCTTCGGTTTCAGTAAAGATCGAATGACTAAAATAATCATCGTAGTGAGGACGTTTAAGGTGAGTTTTGCAGTATATATTGCACCTGTCCAGACCTCTGGAAGATAGAGTTATGGATGAGTCTCCAAATTGACTTACACCATCGAAGAATATTTACCATTACATTTCAACAACTCTCTATTAATATTCCAAAACATTAAAAATGCCTGCGAAGGTTGAGATTATGTCTCATTCAGCCTGCCCTCTCAATGATCGCTTTCCCGTAGACCTGAACCTCCCTGTCAACCATCAAACTACCGAAGCTATAGAGCTATCCCGCATCTCACCATCCTCTTCCGCGACCTCTCTTCCCAAGTACACAGACATATACAACGACAATGGCTCCTCAGCTTTCACAGAAACAGGCTTTCATCCTACAAAGCAACTCCAGATCCAAGCTCCAGGATTTCCCCTTATCAGCCTACCTCTGCCCCCGCAGCCAGATCCTATCTACGTTTTCAATGTCGCATCAACAGGGGACATCGAAGAAGCTGAATACGTATCTATTCGACCAGCTCGTAACTCTGGATCATGCTTCTTAACCAGAGCGAACGACCATGCACAGGAACCACAGTGCACGACGACATATCGCTTTGGACCAGGCAAACCTCCCAAGATCCGTCTCGAAATAGGAACCTCACACAACAGGCAAGCAGAGGATATAGAGATCATCAGCAAGGGCATCTTGACTCGGAGTGCAGCCATGCGAACTCATCTCGGCACTTTCGAATGGCGTTACAGTTCCCGTGCTGAACGTCGTGCCGCGCAAGCCTCCGTTGGCGAGGAAGTCGACTGCCTCCTCATCCTCGACCAGGTAATAAAGGTAGCCGTTTCAGACGGGAGGCAAGAAGAGCAAAGACGGAAAATCGGGCAATTCGTGCGCAGCAGCGGACTTCGTACTCCTGGCTCCAAGAGAAGTACCGCTGGAAATGGAGGGCGACTTATGCTTGATCTGCGTCAGTGGATGGATAGAAAGGAGGAGCGTTTCGAGCTGGAACTCCTCGCAGTGGCAAGCTGTATATCTATGTTGAAGAAGGAGGTCGACCGAAGAAGGATGCATCAAGCTATGGTGATCGCGGGGGGTGCCTCTGGTGGCCCCTAACCTAAGTCTTGGATTTTGAAGTGAGGCAACCGATAGGCAAGCTCATGTACTAGGATAAGAAGTGGGAGTTGAAGCGAGTTTGGATATATATTTATTTAACTTTGAACGATAGCTCAGACCTTATATTCTCAAAATTATTAACAATAAAACGAGCCACCGTTCCTAGCAGGTCGAAACTCAATTAAGGCCATAACAGTAGGAGTCGCCTCACAAACTGACCACGAGCCGTACGTCCAATCGATTCGGATAATGTAACCTCCTCAAGAGCCCACTGTACCAGAACTTCCAACGCAATGTATCATTTCTGATAGTATTTGCGACGAGGACAACAAAAAGGATGTGATGTCGAGTGGACATCTTATTGTGCCTCAACACGGGATCGAACCGTGGACCTTGTCATTACTAGTGACACGCTCTACCACTGAGCCATTGAGGCGCTCTTATTGGATGAGAGGATAGCTGTAGATTCATTCTATAATCGTCGCGAAGATGAACATTCATAGGTACCATCCATACATTACTCAATCCTGCACATCAGCTACCGCAGTTTTCTCCTTGGGTCCCAGCTCGAGCACCTCTGCTGAGGCAGTCTTTGGCTTCTCTTCCAAATTTGCGTTTTCCAGATCTTTCTTACTGCATTTACACTTGTATCGCACTGAGCATCCTTGTCTTTCACCGATAAAAGGGTCGTTACGGCATGATTTGCCAAACAACTCTAGAAGCAGGACCCATATCGTCAGTGCCAGAGTAATGGACACGAGATTCAGCGAATTGAGACTCTTAGCCAACGGTAGACAGAACAAAACAATACACACAAGTGCCCGATTGGCCAACCGAGTCTTTTTGGATAGCCGTCGAGTCGTTGGGTGACGGTGGTCGTGGCAGGCTGAAATAACTCCCATGAAAAGCAATGCAATAGCAAGGCCATGGCAGTAGAAGTACCGGATACCGTCGGCGATATCAGGTTCTGCACGCTCAATATAATGATCCGTCAAGTGTTCGGGGTTCGCGCCAGGGGTATCAGCAACCAGAACGAGCTTGGACAATCCAGCAGACGCGAGTATATAGCCCATGATAAAGGGAAGATGAGCGTAATGCCATATCGAAGCTTCAAATGTCAACACAAGCACACAAGAGTAGAAAAGATAACTCACAGGTATACACGGCGCGCCTGATGGCATGTACATTGATGTTGCCCCCGTCAACATCAAAGTAAATCCAGTTAAAGACAAATGCCTGACAGAGTCCAAGAACAGCCTTGCCCAGAAATACATCAACTGTGTAACCTCCGTGGCTCTGAAACATAGGCCCCATGACAGAGTACCCAAAAACCAACGACACAAAGGCATTGGTCCGTTCGACTCTGTGTTCAATATTGACAGCAGGAAAGAATTCAAAAGTATCAGAGAGATACCTGGCGAATCTTCCAGGTTTCGAAGTTGTTCGGCCCCATTGAAACAGTCCTGTCAGAATGCTCTGCCCACACATGTCTAGGGCGATGGCAACCCAGATAAGTCCTAAGCGAGAGGGCATCTCAACATGAATACTGGCAATCCAGATGGTTGCAGGAATAACAATGTTGATAGCCTGGCAGATCATAACGCCGCGAACCATTGGCAGTAGGTAAGCGGTATACAAGAAGTGCACGATACCTCTGAATCGAGCGGCCACATAGAAAGATACGAGCATTGTATATGTATTGTGTTCTCCCTCGTAGAAGGCGTAGGTCATGTTTGTCGAGAATCTGTTCAGTTAGATGTATGGCTTTTGTTTAATTCCGAGTCAACGTACCCCAAGAGACATGCGATCTCGAACAGAATCTCAAGTCGAGTGAAGACGTCGTCTGTCTCGAACCAACTCAAGATCAAGGTGATATCGGCCCAGATCTTCCACGACATGATGAAGGTAATTGCAAAGCGAAGCAACTCCTTCCCCGTCGGCTCTGCCCACACGTGTTCACCATTGACGTGAATGATACCGACTAGTGATTTTCATTTAGGACATGCCTACCACCACGTGTCGGAATGCTTACCGTAGAGAAGATCGAAGAAGAGCTCAATAGCCATTATTTCCGTGTTTTCTGAAGCACGCCACAGAAGGCCCTTGTGAAACCATTGCTTCACGACTGGCTTTTTGAATAGCTTGATTGTCTCCCCTAATCGAGGTTGGCTCCCACTGGAACCAATTGACAGTGTCTCAGATGTAGACATGTTGGATGAATCGGCGCCAGGGGCAGCTTCACCATCATCATAAGTTCTCAATTCAGCGCCATAACCAAACTTGTCGAAATTGGCATTCAGACCGGATGTGTTGGTGGAGAGTCGTTCCAGATGGCCATTGACTAGATCGAGCTGACTTTGCATATCTTCCCACTCGTCAAAGGCAAGACCGTGCTTTTGACGAAAGTGATTACGGCGACTTTCATGATGATCTCGTGTCTCTCTGAGATAGTTGTGGTGCTCCTGTGATCCATGGATAACAATTTCGACCTGGACATCGGGGTGATCTCCATGTTTTTCCCGTAGCTCGTCAATGTCTTCTGGAAGAGAAGCTATTACCTTTTTCCCATTGGGAAGGGTAAACTCTTGGGGTCGCCGACGTCGAGTTGAAGGAATGAAGGACATCTCCTACGAGGAATGACTTGAACTTGCAAGGTTAAGAAAGCCAGTTCAGCACCCTTCCTTATATGAGGAGGAGCTGAAGAGCTGCAAGATAAGCACAGAGACCAATGGGTTGAGCTTATTGGGCGGCCGCCTCTGTAGTAGCCCCTGCTATTTTGATGCCGCTGCTATTGGCTTTTGGTAATGTGTCTCACGGCTTATTTGATTGAAAGCTGCACGACCCATGGCAGAACTATGCATGTTTGTGGTAAGCATGTTGTTTCACTTAAGCTTAACAATACACGAGTAATCATGACTAATAAAGAGATGTGTTTATTGGTGTCAAGAATAAAATCAAAGCTTTGATGTCAAAGAGTATCAAGATGGATGGACCCTTTGCTTATGGTAATAGGTTAGCAGCCGCTGTATGAATAGGTACTGTAAGATTCAGGCACGCAAGGGTCTAGTCTACACTAATACAGTCTGACATCACGTGATACATCATCAACCTCCGGCTGTTTCCCGGCTCTAGCAACAAATGCGGCCTAAGGCTACCATTTCTAGCTCTGCCGTCGTCCGGTAATTCGGAGCAAAGATTCAGCCATCACCAACTACCAAAACCAATCCCCTCCCAATTCAACCTCCAACACCGCCAAAATGCCTGCCGCGTGGAGAGCCGCTGGTCTTACGTATGTCAATCGAACACCCAGATATTGCCGATTTTTTTCGCCTGCCGTCGAGCGACCGTACCCGAGCACCGAGAAGCTAACATCCCGATAGCTACAACCGCTACCTGGCCATCGCCGCCCGCGTTGTCCGCCGCAGCCTGAAGGACGAGAAGAGAATCGTTGCCGAGCGCCGAGGCGAGATGGATCTCCGATTCGCCAAGTGGAACGTAAGACGACACTGAACCCGCGAAGAAGATGATGATCTGGAAAGCGACAAAACACTAACGTATAATTACCTCAACAGAACGGCAAGCAGGGTGAGATCCAGAACCTCGCCCAGGCCAACGCTGCCAGCGCCGCCGAGAACGCCGCTTAAGGAAATCGACCCGGACAGATGATTGCGCATGGGGAATTTTGGAAGCATGGCGCCTGAAGGGGGTTGCTCGGCTGGGATGAGATGGAACTTGTTCACCAAGAGTCGCCGACTGCATGCACCTGGTGCCACTGTATCATAATGATTGCTACAATATATCAATCAAATCAAAATCACGATTGCGATTGGAAAAGCAAGAATTGGTGTAAATAAAAGGGTTGTCGTGCTCTGAATGAATTGTATTATCATGATCGCAGTGGGACGCATCTCAACTTTCTGGGCACCCGGCTACTGCCGACTCTCCACAAAAGCCTTGGGAAGAACCATTGGATATTAGCAGCCAAATTTGTCGTAACTTTCACTGCCATGAATTTGTGTAAACTCATAACGAACCTCTGAGCTAGTCGGTGCATTATTGTCAATGATCTTTTTTTGGCCGACTGAATGATTCAATAATCTATCACCAAACAAGTACGTAGTGGTGGAGCCATCGTCACCAGCGTTGGAGATATGACATCCCTTCTCACAACTCAACTTACTGTCAACATCTAATCTAATACTAAACTCCCAACACAGGCACTGACGCACATGTGGTGCTCGAGCTACAATATTAATTTATAATAGCATTACCTGTTGACTCGCTCTGCGGTCATGGCCGACTCAGGCATTCCTGATGGTGGGTGCCCAACAATATCTGCCCTACCTTGAATTATGCCATGTCAAAGTCTGACTGATGGCACAGATATCGCGAGGTTATCGCTAGACTACCAATATGAGCCTCCGCCTCCACCTCCCCCAAACATCAAGACTGCGGGAATAGTTGCTGTAGACATCACAGATAAATTCACAGAAGCCGTCAACAGTAAGTTTTCATCCTTGGGTACTTCCACAATGACCCCGCCATTGACTGACTCTTACCACAGCACTTGCACCCGGAGATCTCGTCAAAGATGACTTTTTTACCTTGTTCGAGTCCGTTGCGGCTCTCGAAGTGAGATCACAATGGCTAAACAACCTGGTCTAATGCTAATGTACGTAGATCATGGACCCAAAGATGGACAGTGGCTGTGTCGAGTCGCCGGATGAGCTCGAGGAGCTCTACGATGTTACTCGGCCACTCCTCCCCGAGGAGGTGCTTGGGATCATAGATCAACTGATTTGCCATGAAGTAAGATTCTCATTCATCCGGAGAAAAAAGAGGCAAAACTAATTTATACTCCTAGATGGCCTGGCATCAAGGGTATCCTCTCTCGCAGACCCTGTTCACCAGCATATACGCCGAGGCGCTTTTGACACCTACGCCACGAACTGTTGAAGATGCTCGTTTCGTCCGAAATGGCATTTCTGAACCTTCTGGAAAATCCGACATGCTGGAAATTTTGAGGGCATATTGTCTTGGTTTGCTAAAGGCTTGTGGCTACGTCAACGAGCGTATCAGATCAGAACACTATTACGAGGTAAACAGGACCGGGAATTGTCAAGATACTGATTCAGCTGACATACATTTTAAAGGAAGAAGATTTCGTGACAAACACATACCACCGTACCCTTCTTGCAGAGATACAACCTGAAGACATCCAGCAGGCCATCCAAGAGGCGAGAAGTTTGCTCAGCACGTTGGGTAACGAAATCAGTGACGACCTCAGAGAGGCACTCGACCAGCGACTACAGCTAAGGTCGCATTTCTTGAAAGCTACAGAGTGTTCCAAGCACATGAGGGAGCCCGATGTAGCGAGAAAACCATGGCTGGAATGCCTTGATCTTCTCCCAGGCATCAAATCTTCCCATGATTTAGGACGACCCGTTGATGACGCCTTCAGTGCCAAGCTCCAAAGAAAGCTTGCCAGCACTATGCCTCCGAGACCAATCGTGCAAGTAAAGTTCGACGATGCATTCGACCACTTGTCGAGATTGTTCAGAGATGGCGCCGAACTAATCGATGTTCTGAGCTACACCGATTCTCAATGCCTACAGGTAATAAGATGAAGCAACCTCAGACAATGCAACACTGACACTGCTTAGAACTTTGTTTATTATTTCCAAGCCAAGAAGCCCCAACCACTGGTCTTTGTGCGGACTCTGCTCCAGACTTTTCTGTTTAACGAGATGGAAGTTTTAGGCTCAATGAGCATTCGCCAGATACTAGACGACGACTTTTCCATTGTGTCCCTGCCAGCCAGTATCCAACTTGACCGCGACAATGACGAAATCGAAGTTCCTCAAGATCCCCGCTTCATAGTTGCCGAGCAGATGGAGCTCTTCCGCAAACGAGCGGCGCAACCTTTTCTCGACATCTTTAGGACCTACTGTCAGAATCGATGCCGTGTGCGACGCACGCTTTGCCACGTTATTAGAGACTGGGAAAATCTTCAGGTCGATGCCGAGGAGATCGACCAAGCAATCCAAGTCAAGTTGAACGAGGAGCCTATGAGGCGATTAACCGGCGCAAACAGTGCTCCAGTTGAGACATGGTCCCTTCCGCTGTCGTCCTGGACGTACCTGTATAAGATCCGCCAGATGGAAACGATCGTGCAGCTTGGCTTCGAGCTGGAGGTCTACCAACCTGACGAACTTGCCGGCATGTACTGGTATCTCAACTACCTCGCCAAATGGAGGCTGCAGCACGTAGAGAGGATCAAGTCCTTCATCGTTCGAAAGGTTGAGGACTCGCGTGCATCCTCTAAACCTCGCGACCCCGCCGTTGATCGCCAGCTTGAGCGATCTCTTGCCTTTATTCGGCTTATGCTCCTCGACGCTGCTGTCACATGGGAACTGTCGGATGCACTATCTTGCGTCTACACGATCTTGATGCGGCTCAAACTGATCAAGCTTCCCCCAAGACCGTATAGCAACGATGAGTTGCGCTTCGATCTGCGCATGAGACCGTTTGCTGTCATCGGCCTCCCACCTCTACCAAGCTTTCAAGAATTCACAGAGGGAACCGCGCAACCAGAATCATCCACAGTAGACATTCTTCGATATGCCGAGAGGGCGCTCAAGGGTGCGAAGCAAGGGCTCGAGGCATTGAGTAAGTTGCCTGCCAGGGATGCATTTTCGGTCGGTTCTCACGACAAGTGGGTCACGTCTAAGAAGAATGCTCTTAAGGCGTGTATTGCGACGGGTCTCGCAATCACAACGCTGCAGAAGGCATCGGAAAGGGAGGCGGGTGATCTGAAGATCAAGGCCGAAGTGCCGACTCCGGATAAGTGTTATCATGATTGGTGGATTGTACCTCGTGTAATTCCTACTTAAGAGATGCCCCAATGATATCTAACGAGCCAAAATGAAATGAATAAATCCAGTGTATGTGTTTCAAAACTATCAACGTACATTTGGGTATACAAACGAGAGTTATCTCTTCAATCAGCCATCCTGCAGTCGGCCTGCCTCTCAAGTCGAGCAGACTACAAACCATAACCCAAAAAAATACAACGCCATTCCCACAACAGCAGTTTCCGAAATAATGATCAAATGCATTCTCACCGTAGATGCTTTTCGATGTTGGGTCGGATACTGCTAATGATTGGATTCTTCAGTACTGATAAGAAGATGGGTCTTGTGGAACCGGCGTTTAAGCTAACGTTAAGGTAGCTTAAGCGACGCGTCGGCGAGCGGCCTGAGCCATTCGGAGACGCACGGTCTGCTCATAAAGGACGTCCTTAAAGGCGAAAAGAAGAGCAGCAGTGAGTACACTTTGAGTGATCTTGGGACCGATACCTGTTGATTACCGTCAGCTCATTGTCGTGCAAAAATGAACAATGGAGTACTTACCTCGGTACAGACCAGAATAACCACTTTCACGCACGATGCGAGAAAGAGCGGCAAGAGAGCCCTCCTTCTTACCTCCACTTTGAACGTGCATCTGAGACTTGACGGTAATGTATGGGTAAGTGATAGCAGTAGCAAACAGCTTGCCCAGAGCGCCAAGGAAGAATGCGACAGTAGGAGTCACCTTGCGGCGCTTTTCGACTGCATTCTTCAGCTGCTCGAACAGAGTGTACTGGAGAATAGGGTTGATAACAAGGACAAGAGCTGGGATGACACCAGAGAAGAGAGCCTGGGGACCCTCGTTCTTGAGAAGCAACAGTAGGGTACCGATGGTGCTGGGAGCCTTGGCAGGCTGGGAAGACTCGCCAGCCTCGACATCCTTCTTCTTCTCCTGCTGACGAGTAGTGACTCGGGTGTTGACGACCCAGATGGGGTTGGTGATGATAACGGTAGCGGAGCCAGCAATGGCGCCAGCAATCATCGACTCAACAGTAGTGAGCTTGGAGCCAGCGCGGCCAGCCTTGGCTGCGGCCTTCTCGAAGAAACCGCGGGTCCATTCATACCAGTAATAGTAAACAAAGTTGGTAATGCTGATGCCAAACAAGGCCGAGTTGATACCAGAGTATAGACCCGAGATGCCCTCACGAGCGATGATGTTACCAACAGCCTCGCTGAACTTGCTCTCGGCCTTCT
This sequence comes from Fusarium longipes, assembly GCA_013618495.1. NCBI lineage: Eukaryota > Fungi > Ascomycota > Sordariomycetes > Hypocreales > Nectriaceae > Fusarium > Fusarium longipes. Next base: position 93,003 of record JABFEY010000032.1, on the reverse strand, counting down.
TGGACTCGACCTGGGCGCGTGTAGAGAGGGTGATGAGAGGGTAGCTTTAGATGCTGTCAGCGCATTGCGTCGCATTCGAATGCGACATGAGAATTTCTGATACTTACGTCAGGATCATGGACAAGAGCCCACCTCCAGCGCCAGCAAGAGCGTGGGCGACATTGTCGTTCTGAGGGATGGCGGGGACCTCGGGCGCCTTCTCGATCTCAACCTTGGTTGGTGTAATCTCGACCTTTGTGATGGGAGAGTCAATCTCAGGAGTGGTCTCCTTCTCGACGTTGTCTGACATGATGGCTTCTGGACAAGTGTATAAGTATTCGAGCAAGGTTAAGCGAAGAGGAGCCAAAAGTTTGTTGCGTGGATTGAATTGAGTTGATGGAAATGAAATGAACTGGGGAATGTGTAGTCGGTATTGGAAACCTGGGGACGTACAGTTAGTTGCGCGGGGCCGTGCTTAATTATGTCTACTAGAGATTTAGTAGGGAAAGTAATAGGTAAGGCCGTAAATGGAAGTACCTAGGCGTCTTTCTCGGCAATGACTGGACGTATCAGCTCGAAAAGCCTAGGGACTCATCCTGTAACAAAAGAGAAAAAGGCCAAGTACAGGAGGTGCTCCTCTAAATATACCGAGGTCGGGACGGGACTCGATACCGAGCAGACGTCCCTAAAAGTCGGCCACTGTTCCGCATCTGAAAATGAGGTCACTTCCCTGCATGTGACGTGGGGACGGGAAGAAAAGGACATGGACCAGTACTGTAGCTTGTAGAGATCTCTGCAGTGAATCGATGTACGCTAAACTTGATCAGGAAGTTATTCTGAGGACTGTCACTGAGGACCAAATTCTGGGAATACAAGCCTCGGAGCCAGGGAGAAACAAAAGATGCGAACCGAGAAACAGTGCGCAATCACGCTAGTCTACATTCAGCCCAATGTCAACATGCCGCCACGTCTACCCTGGTCGAGATGCCAAACCCACACCGCGGGTTGGTTTTGCAACATACGGATGGTAATAGTGCGCGCTTGCCTACATGCATTCGGCACTTTGCTTTGTATTGCATTCCATGAATGATTAACATCAATATTAGTTGTCGATGCGAAAGCGCAAGAGCTTAGCCGCTGATTCCGACTCTTTCACTGTTCGCTGGCACTCGTTTGCCGATATGAACACGCCCAGCGCGGATATTATGTCCTCGCCAGATCCACTTAACGATACCGTTGAACAGCCGCCTCGGAGTCAAACCAAGACTCTAAGTGCCGTGCCTCCTTCGACCACGCGTCGTATAATTCGCAGTAGTCAACGATCCAGCAGATTTTCGTCCACAGGAATAGGAACCTCGCCTAGGAAGCAGACTTTCGAGCTCGAAGTTGGAGATAATTCGGCACCCCAAAAAATACTCGTCACCGTCGAGACAGAGCAACCAAGCGTGACGGCTGGACCGAGCAGCGCGCAACGAAAACTATTTCAAGATAGCCCTTATTTGCCGGCAACCCGGCGGAGGAATATGGCGACCACGACGACCGTTCCACTAAAGAAATCAATCGAGGAGCAGGCGCACGATGTCGACGCGACTCCGAGAAAACGAGGCCGCCCGAGAAAAACAAACGGCACGCCGTTACCAAGCGCAGGCGTCAAGAGGAAAGGAACGCCAATAGCTGGAAGTCCTCGACAGCGAAAACGCACATCAAAGGATGCAGACACGACAGAAACTATTGCACAGCCTACTCCAGGAACGAAACGAAGGGGGCGACCACCAAAAAAACGACCTAACGACTTTGGAGGCGACCAAACTCCCTCGATTTCGAAAAGCTACCAAGATGACGCTTCTCTAGTCGATGAGCTTTCAGTAGCTGGTGATGCGTCTGAACTTCCTCTCATGCGCGCCGACGATTCTCAAGCCGACAACGACGTCACATTGGTAATTACGCCTTCGGAAGCTGAGGCAAACCAGCTGCGCGCAAATCGAACCGCGCATAATACTGCGCCTGCGCAACAGTCAGAACCGGATTCGGACATCTGGATGGCGACGTTGGACGACGAACCAACTCCCAGACCCGCGAGTCGCGCAACGCAAGCTGCACATGCACCTTCAAGCCCAGAACACGGCCGAGATGGCGGCTCGTCGGATTTTGGAGATTATGGATATGGACCTGCTGGGAGTGACGTTTCTTCCGCAGATGAGCACCAGAGTGATATTCGAACTGAAACCGATGATACCGTGGCAGCGGGCGAGGATTTCAGTATGATATTTATGGACTCACTTCCATCGTTGCAAGCGAGCTTACGCAGTTCGACACAACAACATACCGAAAACGACATAGGCGAGGAGACCAGTATGATTATCAACAACACCTTGGAATCCCTACGACAATCTTTACAGGATCGCGATAGGCCCAAAACGGCTCAGGAAACCGCTAGACAGGGCGGCAAAATTGAAACGTCGAAAGAGCCCGCGCCTACAGAATCTCAAGAGAACCTTCGACAGTCCACCATTCGCCCACCTATGACATTCTCGCCCAACCGTAATCTATCTTCCCGATGGTTTCAGAGCCCTCGGAGAATGGGCTCTTCACCTTTGCGACACCAGGTGTTGTTAAAATCAAATGTGCCCGATATCCCTGAAACTACTGAATATCGCGGTTCCCCTCTCGCATCCCACAGACACGACGCATCCCACCTGGAGAACGAAGACTCAAATCTTTACGACGATTCTTTCTCAGAAATTCCTGATGCTGTGCTGGCAGAAGCTACGCCTCGTCGCCCCCGAGCAAGCTCTAAAAAGTTGCCAAAAGAGAATGAGGATGTTCAGATGCAAGATACGCAACTTATCCAACTTGAAGACGAGCCCCAGGAGTCAAAAACTCACGAAGAACAAGATGAGATCCTCGAAGAACCAGAGATTCAAGACAACCAACAAGCAGAGGCTAGTCAGACAGCAATCTCCAATGTAAGCGCCGCCTCTCAATCTGATACAGGGCGTCTTCCTACCCCTGACGATACGCCTCCGAACATTGAAGTTGAAAGTGACAACAACCAGAAGCCGATGGCTGTCTCGCGAAAGTCTACTAGATTCAACCCAGTCAGAAGTTCTTCGCCAATGAATCCGTCACCTAAGCCTGTGAGCCAAGCTCAAAGAATGCCGGAGGTTGTCAACGAAGTTGTGCCCGAGGTGGCGAACAAGGACGATGAGCTTTTGATAGATTTCGATACTCCCGCTCAAGAACCTGACGACCATTCTGATGCGGAGGATCAATTCTTGGATGAGCCCGACAACCACTCTGACACGGACGAACAAGCTTTTGAGGAGGCTGTCATTGACGACCCTGTCGAAGAAGAACCCGAAGTGGTACATGAGCTACCTCAAGTTGTTGAGCCACAGCAGCCTCGACCGTCTTTGGAAACTGAAACTCAGCAATCAGAGGTGACACCTATGAACCAGCTCACATCACCAATCCAAGAACCTCAATCCTTACCTGAAATCATGTCGGAGAGGGCCAGGCGCCCTACACTATCACCTATCGTTCGAGCAGGCCGCGCTTTGCAAAGCGTGACATCGGACCCTCCGTCGCCTGAAGCCCGTGATCAACATTTACGAAGCCCCTTCCGACGCTCTGCTACTAGAGAATTGGGACCAAGAGAATCCGAGGCTATACGCCGCACGAGTGCCAGTCCTGGGAAGTCGCGTGGTTTTACTGAAGCCGCACAAATCCCTCAGGGCAACGAGGCCTATGACGATCCCTTTGGAACCAATAACAGACATACAGGACAGACTAGTTTTATGGAGGCTCTTGAAAGGAGCAGCCGTACTTCCTCACCACGCCATCGACGAACAGCATCCAGAGATTCTGCAGCCAGCTCGGCACATTTCCAGGCCCCTAGTGAGGGAGGCATGAGCTGGGTAGAGAAAGAAGGTCCCATTAGCCCTAGCCTTCGTGGAGATGTACCTTTAGACGCCTTTGCACGTTCAACAGTAAGGCGTGCGGGCGCTTCTGTCTCCCATCATCAACCTGATGGAGCGGCTGATGTTGCAGATGACGAGACCGAAGATGCAGGGGATGATATGGATCTCTGGGAGTTTGAGGCGCAAAGGTCAAGTCCTCATGCAGCACCGCAACCACCTCCAGATGAAAAGCCAGAATCATCTTACCGCAGACGTGGCAAGATACCAAGTCCTTGGGGTGTAAAGGCTGCCAGAGCAACGCAACAGGTTGAGAATGCTGAACAGCGAACGATAAGTGAGATCGACGAGACCGAGGAGCCCCAAAGAGACGCCATGAATATTACTACTGCAGGCGCTCCTCGAGCCGAACAAGGTTCCCTTGCCCAGAAACAGACTGTTAAAGAACCAAAACAAGCTCCTGCTACTGTCAAGACGAACCGCTTTGATCTGTCGGCCTTCTTTTCGTCTCCGGGTGTTCTCCCAGGAATGCTGGCCGATAAGCTCTCACCTCTTAAGATGTCCGTCTTCGGAGCACGGCCCGCTGAACCTGAACCTGAACCCATGGAAACAGAGCCAACACTACCGACAAGCTCCATGTTTCCGCAGCTGCCTCAGCAACAGCTTGCGCCTCGAGGCAAGCCAAGGCTTGGTTTCTTCTCACCCGTCCGACCTGCTCAACCAGCAACGAGGCGGGAGTCATCTGAGCACTCAGAAGAGGAGACGTACTCACAATCAGAGTCAAGGTCCAATTTGTCATCTCCAGCTGATCGTTCGGAAGCATCTCCGGTCCAGGAAGAACATGATGTGTCTATGCAGGAGGCTTCTGAGCAGCCAGGCGAGAATGAGCAGTCGGAAGAATATGAACAGGAAGAGCAAGATGAGGAAGGAACCGAAGCAGAAGAGGGAGTTGAACAGGCTCAGCCCGCCGAGATGCCCTCAGTGCCTCAGAAGCTGAATTTCTCTCCCGAACGTCGACGACCTGCTCAGTCCTTCTTCAAAGTTTCGACTCAGAAGGCGGTCGATGAACCAGAACCGGAACCAGTTCCTACCACAGGGGCACCCACTCCACCACGCATGCAGCTCTCTCACGCCGATATACATAGATGGCAACAGGAAACATCCAATGCCAGCGAAGACTCCCCAGAACAATCCCCAGCCAAACCCGCTCCACGCCCTGGTCCTCGCCCTCTTCTCCGACCATTGCCTCCAAGAAACGCCTCCCCTATCAAATCAAGTCTACGCTCTCCGCTCAAGCCCCATACTCCTGGTCGTGTAGTTGAATTTACAAGCAGCGTCCTCTCTCCTATAGAACAGGCCAAGGTCCGACACCAACGTCGACTATCCAATTCTTCAGCGGCATCGCAGGCTAGTAACGGCGTGCAGCGACCGCGTTTCAGGCCACCACCCCACCAACCTGCCACCAAGGAGAACAACACCACGACTGAAGTCCCTGCATCTAACGCGGGACCACCTATAAAACAAGCACGTCCTGAACGGCTGTCACAGACGATCTGGACCCGAAAACATTGGCTTCTGCTCGATGATCTACTTCAAGAGCGCCGTAAAAGCCCTTTCACTACTTATTACAAACGCCGCTCAGACAAGTATCTTGGAAAGACTGTTGCCAGCCAGGGGGAAGCCATGACGCTGGAGCGTTGGCACCTGGACTGCGTCGATGCTTTCAAGGCTCAAGTCGGTGGCTGGGACGAGGGTGCCCTGGCCAAGAGACTGTTCGCTCTTATTCTGGGCGAGCGAAAGAGGAGCCAAGACGCTTCTGCTGAGCCTGCTCGAGTTATGTTTCATTGAATGACGTGAGGAACCAAATGATTTCTTTTTTTGCATTGTTACGAAGCATGGCACATTTTAGCATTCATGGCGTTTTGTTTCACGAGCAGGCTGCTGTTGTTTGGGAATACCAGGTACAAACCAATTGTTTGTATTCGTCACGCCTTGAATTTTCGTTCAATACCCCTTTTGCAGCGGACACTGGTTAAGGCATTGTCTGAGTAGGTTTGGATCATTTGGAGTCGCAGGCACAGTATCATATGTAGGACACATGAACAAATACAAACATTGATCAGCATAGACGATCGTGTTCCCTCTTGAAACGCCTAATCTAAGATACTGTGACATATTACATACAACGGATGGCCCAGTTTATTCCAGCATAGACGCCTGGTTTGTGTACAAAACATCCACGACGCTGCTCAGCTTCTCGATGGTTGCGAGAGCCGCATCATATGACTCATCTCGGTGTGTCTCGTCAAAGATGATAAGGCAGCCAGCGCCTTGGTCCAAAACACCAATGATGACCTTGTCCAGGATCATCTGGGAAAGCTTTCGCTCAACCTGCTGGGTGTCAAGGCCGACCATCTTTGCGATGTGGTCAATCTCCACGCGCGAGAAAGGCTCAATAACCTTAATAAGGTTCTGCTCCAACATAGCGTCGTAGAGACGACGGAGGTGGTTTCGGATGAAAGCGTCACTTCCTAGCTCGTAGCGGTAAGAGGAAAGTGCATGCTCGTACTCCTCTAGTGACCGATTCGAGTGGGCGCGAGCAATCGCCTTCATAGCTTCTAGGTTCTTGCCGGCATACTTGAGAGCTTGCTTCGATGCCATAAGGTTGTTGACGTCGTCCACGAGGTTTAGCATGATCTTGCACAGAAGCATGTATTGCAGGGCAGCCTGAGCTCTAGTGCTCTCGTCCTGAGAGTGGTAGCCATCGAGGGCTTCGATAAAGTAGGAGAAAGCGGTGTTGAAGTCCTTGTCCTCAGCATGAAGCATGCCACTTTGCATATCGAGGTTGGCCTGTAGCATAGGAGGTGTGTATACGCTGGCAGCGCTGGTTCGTGCACTGGTAAGAGCAGCACGGGCCTTGGGGATGTTGCCGAGGGCGTGGTAGACTCTCGATTCGAGGAGTTGGACCTCGACGAGGCGAAGCTTATCATCGAGGCGCTTGAGCTCGCGGAGGAGGTTGTTGATCAGACCGAGGGCTTCATAGTAGGATTGCTTAGCCATTTGAAGGGCGACCAGGCGAACCTCCAGATCCTGTCGCTGGAAAGCGCGACGCTCGGCGGTAGCCCATTCTATGCAGTCCTTGGTGACGGAGATTTCGATATCGGTACTGTCGGGGATTTCTTTGATGAGGTCGAGCAGTTGGCGGACTACGTCACCATGTTAGTTGGCATGCTGCATTGGCGCAAAATTGTATGGCGTCGAGGACATACCCAACTTGGCCGACTTGGCCTTTGCAAACGAAGAGAATACTGTCCGGCTCTCCTTAACCAGGTTCACCAACTCTTGCGTCTTCCTGTCGTAATTGTTAGCGGGGCACGAGAGAAGCGGTCGTGAAGGGTGCGCACCTCTCATCTCGGTAGATCTCTCCTAGGCTGACCAAAGCAGTTTCGTACTCTCGAGTGGCGGCATCGGATGTGGTGCTGGGAGCCTTGGAAATGATGTCCTTATAGATGGCCTCAGCCTTTCGTGGGTCGGACTTGGCGAGCTTCTGCGCTTCCTGGACCCTCGCCGATTCGGCCGCCGCCATTGTGTAAGATGTGATTTCGTGTGTCGGAGGGGAGATTCGTATGTGGCGAAGTATGCGCTATGCTGACGGAGCGAGGGCGTTGAGGTGGTGAAGAAGAACGGTCGTTATGATGATGTTGTTTAGTTCGAGGTGGTCTTGCAGCAGATGGATAGCAATAACTGTAGCTACCTTACCTTAGCCTCCAGGTTGCCAGAGCACGACGTAGACCAGTGAAAGAGTGGGTCTCAACAGCCTCAAGAAAGGTCAATTGGATCGATGATACAACGGCGGGCTTTCATTGATCCGTGACTACCCTAGATTCAGACCTCATGCCCTGCTAAAGTGGGGGTTTTTCCAATGGAAGCTTCCCGTCCCCGGAACAGTAGCCGGTGCGACCCTTCGACATGCGAAGCGAATCATGCCGACAGCTTAAAATTTCAGTCCTAACTCGGAGCTCCAAACTTCCTGATAGTCTACCTACCACAAGCCACTGTACACTTTACTTAAGTGCACCAGCCTCTTCTCACTAAACTTTCACTTGTCATACTCTCTTCCTCTCCACCCATCTTTAATTCATCTCCTCATATACCTCACAATGTTCCGCCAGGCCATTGCCACCTCATCCCGCGCTTTGCGGGCTGCTCCCAAGGTCGCCGTCCCCCGACCCTTCATCCAGTCGCAATTCCAGGCTGCGCCTGCTTTCACTTTCAGATCCGCTCAGCCCGCCGTGTCAAGATGGTACAGCGACGCCAAGGAGTCTGAGGCCAAGCCTGCTGAGGAGGCCAAGTCAGAAGAAACCAAGTCTGAGGAGAAGCCTGCCGAGAACGATCCCCTCGCTGAGCTCAAGAAGAACCTCGAAGCCAAGGAGACCGAGGTCAAGGACTGGAAGGTACGTGGCGACTGAAAAGCCTCAATTCGTCTTTACATTGCTGACTATCATAAAGGACAAGTGCATGCGCACCGTCGCCGACTTCCGCAACCTGCAAGAGCGCACCAGCCGTGAGGTCAAGTCCGCCAAAGACTTCGCCATTCAGAAGTTCGCCAAGGACCTCGTCGACAGCGTCGACAACCTCGACCGTGCTCTTGGAATGGTTCCCCAGGACAAGCTCAACGCCAAGGACCGACCTGAGGGCCTGGAGGATCTCGCCAACCTGTACGAGGGTCTCAAGATGACCGAGGACATCCTCATGAACACTCTCAAGAAGCACGGCCTCGAGCGTCTCAACCCCGAGGGCGAGAAGTTCAACCCCAACGAGCAGGAGGCCACTTTCATGACTCCTCAGCCTGACAAGGAGGACGGCACTGTCTTCTTCGTTCAGCAGAAGGGCTTCAAGCTCAATGGCCGAGTGTTGCGCGCCGCCAAGGTCGGTGTTGTCAAGAACAAATAAACGCATCTCTCTACTGTAATATAGGAGGTGATGTGTCGAACACGTCATCTCTACAAAATTTCGCATCTCGCGTGTACTATTAAACCTGGTTATCGGTTGGCGTTGGCTCGATGTATAATGCTCCCCTCACGATGGTCATTTTTTCAACTTGTATGATGGTTACGGGAGCTTGGACAGGAGAAAAGTTTCAAAAGAGTTGGGGCATTTGTATATAAAACAAGGCGTACATGTATGACAATTTTTGTAGAATCATCTTTTAAGAAGAAAGATTGTTCAGATTGCCACTCTTTTCTCTTGAAAGACGATTCTATTGAAATAGTCATACATGTAGGCCTTGTTTTCATGTACAAAGACGTCCATGTATAACAGTAGCAATAAGCGGAAGATCTGGAGGCACTAGAAGGGGTCGCTTCATGTCATGACTCCAAGGAGCCACAATGTAGAAATGAATGCCTATGCTGATATCTCAGCTATGATGACGATATATTCAGCAAGAATAGGTTCATGATATATATAAAAAAAAGAACATGATATAGTGACGTAATTGAAGTCGTGCGTATCGTGATTGATAATGAATATTAAGGGCTGTGGGGTTGTCGTGTTGACACTTGGAATTCGCAAATATCAGTTCTTCAACTCCTGGTCACAAATGATACATCACAGTATAGGTATATGTAGTTGTGTTTGGTATATCTTTATTTCAACAATCCTATCAACTCAATAAAACCACGCCAGAAACAATAACAAAAGAAAGGCCGACAAAACACCTGGCACCTCGACCTTGCTTTATGCCGATGATGCAATACATATAGAAACAGGCCTGTAGTTCTGGTTGCTCCCCTATCTTATAAGACACTTTCAAAAACAAATGTGCGCGCTTCCTCCCATGCCATGCCATACTTTCAATCCCAAACTATATCCCCAATGCCGCTGAGATACATCTCCCAAGTAGGTAGGTAATGGAGGGAAGCTATTCCCAGCAACGCCCGCAATGTCGTCTCGTCGGCCTGTTGCTTACCGGAGGTTCCTACCAGTGAACAGCAATGAAGGTAAAGAAATAACGTAAGTGTAAATCGTTATAAAAGCAATATTCATGCGATGGTCATTACAACTCTTTTAATGCTGGGCCCACCGAGCTGTCTTTCTTACTATTCCCTCCCGGTCACCTCTCCCCAGGAGAAGATGACAAAAGAGATCGGAAGACAATGATGAGTAGGAAGGTTCCTCAAATCCAAGAAAAAACATTCATTCATCCATCTCCAGTGGTGAGTGTCTAGAGGATTGGACACCTTCTCTTCTTCCTCTTAATTTGCCCCACCCCGGGTGTTGATGATGTTTTGCCCTCCTTGGAAGAACCAGAGGCTGCTGCTGCCTCGATTGTTTTCCGGTCGTTGGCAACAACGGTGTTGATAGCCTGCTCAAAGATTTCGTCGACACCTCGCATTTCCTTACTACTACACTCCATGTACTGGGCGTTCATCTTCTTGGCCACTGTCATACCCTGCTCAGTAGTGACCGGGGTGAGACCTTGTGTCTTGAGCATATCAATGCACGTCTTCTTGTAGCGAAGATCTGACTTGAGACCAACGAGGACTAGAGGAGTGTATGGGCAGAAGTGTAGAACCTCAGGGTACCACTGTTGAAAGACGATCAGCATGTTATAGGGGCAAGTGATTGTGAGCGCCACATACCTTATCGAGGACGTTGTCGAGAGAGTTTGGACAATCAATGGCGAAGCACACAAAGATTAGGTCGGTCTCGGGGTAAGAGAGCGGTCGGAGACGGTCGTATTCCTCTTGACCGGCGGTATCCCACAATGCAAGCTCCACAGTCTTACCGGTAGCAGAGTGGATGGGATAGGTGATGTAGTTCTCAAAGACGGTTGGCACGTATTTCTGTCTTGTTAATATTGGTGCCTATAGATAGCAGTTGGAAAGGGGTCGGTTACCTCTGGGAAATAACCCTGACTGTAGCTGATGAGCAAGCAGGTCTTGCCGCAGCCACCATCACCGACAACAACAATCTTCTTGGAAAAGGTGGGCGCGTCTGTGACGTGAGTCGCTGCCGACTCGCGGCCCGTCGACGAGCTCATAGTAGTGCTGACGGTGCCTTCACTGGAACGAGTACGCTCTTGACGTCGAAACTGCTCGTTGGTATCAAAATAAGAGGTGCGATGCTGGTGAGATGATGCCATGCTTGGGCGCAAGGCTATACTGTGAGGCGCGGGATGCAGGCGCGAGTCTAATTAGAGTCGCTCGGTCTTCAGCGTAGCAAGTCGATGAGTAGAAGATGCCCTTGTTTAGGATGCGCTCAAGATAGAATGGGATGTCGGATCTATAGTGCTCGTGTGTTGATGCGGGGTGGGAGAAGATAATACTATCGAGTGTCTGATGCGATATGTGTAAACGGGGAGCAGAGTGGAATGCAGGCCAAGGGGAGTTGATGCGACGCGAATTAGCTTGAGATGTTGGAGCTAATGAGGCTCAGTATAGTTGAGGGTTGGATGGATGATAGTGTTGTCTTGACTTGTCTTGGGTTGAGTTAAGTAAGTTAAGTTTGTGTTGTTTGCGGCAAGTTTAAACTAATTGCTCAAGTCCAACAAGTGGAAGGACTATGGGGAGTCAAGTCTTAGTGTGGCTTTGTTGCACCACCAAGTTACCCGAGTAAACATGTTGACAGGGCAACTAGCATTGGGGGAGGGTACAGTTGCTTGCGGGTTGTAGCGGGCAGTAGCAGACAGTCCAGTGGAGGTGAATCGCTGGAGCTGAATATGACGGAACCGATTGGCCCGTGCACGTGCCTCCACTAGAAAATTCTTGGTCTTGCCTGGTCTTACTCCTCGTGCTCCTCATTATCGTGACCTGGTCCAAGCGCGCCATCTTCTCTCCATGCTCACTGTCTTTTTCTGAAGAACTTTTCCCAACAATTTGCTTTCTTCTTCCTTTCTTTTCTTTTCTCCTTATCCTTCGCAGCAACACAACAAGCAAGACCTGCAGCCGCAAATTCAGCAGCAATGGCCACTCAAGTACCCAGCAAATACATTACTCTCGTTTCTGGCGATGGTTTTGAGTTTGTCGTTCTTCGCGACGCTGCTCTGGTCAGCCCTATTATCAAGGGCATGCTCGACGTGAGGAGTCAATTTGCTGAGGCTAAAGAGGCTCGTTGTGTTTTTCAGGAGATGAGGTAGGTCAATATTGACAATACGCTGTCGCGTCCAGATGGCTTGCTCTGTGGATTGATGACAATTCACGATGCTTTGTTGAGAGAACATCCGAGTCTTCTCGGTTGGGCTACATGAGTACTCACTACACTTGACCTGACCACAAACACACCAAGCCTGGCTGTGTTCGGCCTCTGCTGGAGCTATCCGACATTGGGAGAGCAAGATGCTGATGATAAATATATCAACAGCGCCATGGTCCTCGATAAGGTTGTCGAATACTTCCACTACTGGTATCGCTACCGCAACAGCGAAGATGTTCCCGACATGGATATTCCGGTCGAACTTTGCCTCGAGCTGTTGGCCGCGGCTGATTACCTGGGTCTGGACCAGTATGCAGCCATTGCTACAACCTGACGCTTGGATACTAATCTCATCTAGGGCGAACATGAGCATGAAGTGAAAGGGCACCCAGAATCCTTTATCGGACTTGGCCACCCGGCCATTGCCATGTGTACAACATATTTTATGACGGCGTTTTCGGAGCTGAGAATACGGTCCAGCTCGCTGCTGTAGCAGTCTGTCTTTGTTCTTTCGACCTTTGGAATAATGATAATGAACGGTACTAGAGGCTATTGACGCATGTCAAGCCAGAACATGACATTGTTTTATGATTTCGGATTGAAACATACCCTGACGTGACGTGACATGACACCATTTCAGCATATGCGTTCTTCTCTTCACTCCTCCGTGGGTCGAACGTCTATTAGAGATGGAAGATTAAAGTAACCCTCTCACTCTGCGTGACTCAGTTGACGCATTGAGCTTTCGCTTTTTCTGAAGGGCAACATTTCTCGACTGTAAATATGTGTCTTTTATCGTGTACCCATATTTCGTTATCTCAAATTCATTAAGGGGCTTATGCCAATATTGTAAGCGTCTTGGAGTATCGTCAGTGCATTGCGGACGGCCAGACAACATTCTATCCGACCAGTGGACGGACTCTTCGAACTTGATCTACAACAAGGATATCGTGACTCAAGCTGAGCATTGTCGCTCGGAGGTCATGGCTTGAACACCTAAAGGATGACATTAATTTATGGACTATGATTATTAGGCAGGGAAGCCTGGTTTGACTATCCTCGATACCCGCCAAAATATCTTCAAACAGTTCAAACGGTCAAGGTGAGCCCAGGCATGATCTGCAATCAGGGAAAAGCAAACATATTGAAATATGACATATCTAGAGTTGCGTTTGTGACGAAATGTCTCCGTGAATTCTGTATAGTAATTTAGAATATTGAATTTCGGTGAGTAGCCAGCTTGCTAGTCTTGTGAAGACAGTAGTTCATCGTCAGCAAATGCTTTCCCATACCTAAAAGAAAGCACCTTCTGCTTGTGAACCCACCCACTCAGCCTCAACTTTCCAACTACAACTACCACCAACCGACCACAAAATGTCTGCCAACGCGTTCGAAACGCAAGGCGTCCGAGTTGCGATTGAAGGATGTGTAAGTTCTGCTAAGGCACAAAAAGCCTTGTTGTAAATTTGTTAACGGATGTAGGGCCATGGCACGCTAGATGCTATCTACGGCTCTGTCGAAGAATCCTGTAAGCAGCGTGGTTGGGACGGTGTTGATATTCTCATCATTGGCGGTGACTTCCAGGTATTTCAGCCCCCGAGTGCCTTCAGTGTCTGCTGCGCTAGGCTAATATGCGCCATCACAGTCCGTACGTAATGCTCAAGATCTGAGCATCATGTCTTGCCCTGTCAAGTATCGCCACCTTGGAGACTTCCCCAAGTACTACTCTGGTGAGAAAAAGGCACCTTATCTAACAATATTCATTGCTGGAAACCATGAAGCCAGTTCGCATCTTTGGGAGCTTTACTACGGTGGTTGGGTTGCGCCTAACATTTACTATATGGGTGCTGCAAACATCTTACGTTTCGGTCCACTACGTATCGCCGGATTATCTGGTATATGGAAGGGCTTTGACTACCGAAAGCCGCACCATGAAAGACTACCCTTCAGTAGCGACGACGTCAAGTCATGGTACCATGTTAGAGAGATCGACGTACGCAAACTCCTTCAAGTACAGACGCAGGTGGATGTCGGCCTCAGTCACGACTGGCCACGCGCAGTTGAAATACACGGCGACCATGAATGGCTTTTCAGAAAAAAGCCTGCTTTCAGAAATGAGTCCCGAGATGGCACACTCGGGAGCGTGGCTGCCGAGTATGTTATGGACCGTCTAAGACCTCCACATTGGTTTTCAGCCCATATGCATATCAAATTTGCCGCGATCAAGACATATAATGAAGCCCAATCTGAAGTGGATGAGAAAAAACAAGAGATTGCCCCTACAGCCGCTTCGGTACCGACTACGGAGAACAATCCTGATGAGATCGATTTGGATATGGATGACGAGGATGAGGACACGAAACCTGTCACAGAGCCCGGGGCCAACAAGGCCGAGACTGAAACCAAAGAGGCCTCAGAGGCATCAAACGAAGTATCGGATGACCTTAGAGCGCAACTCCCGGCATCTTTCGCTCGTCCTCAACCGAAGAAGACACCTGGTCAACCAGTACCACCCGGCATCACGAACAAGGAGGTCCGTTTCCTTGCTCTCGACAAGTGTCTGCCAGGAAGACACTTCCTACAGCTCTGTGAACTTCAACCCTTCGACCCCAAGACGGTCTCTGAACACCCTCCAGCTCAAGAGTCGCCACGATGGCGATTACAATACGACCCAGAGTGGCTTGCAATCACGCGCGTCTTCCATGACTCTCTGGTCATTGGTGACCGCAATGCGCAGACGCCACCTGACTTGGGTGAAGAACATTACCAGCCCCTTATCGAAAAGGAGAGAAAGTGGGTTGATGACAACATTGTGAAGGCGGGAAAACTCGATGTTCCATACAACTTCGAGATAACCGCACCGCCTCATATTCCTGGTGGTCCAGAGATCGTTAATGAGCAGCCGGCGGAATATACAAACCCACAAACTGCAGCCTTCTGCGAAATTATGGAGCTATCGAATATCTGGGACGCTACGGAGCAAGAAAGATGTCAAAGGAAAGCACAGGGGCCACCCAAAACGGATCAACGATTCACTGGCGGCGGAAGGGGAGGGGGACACGGAAGAGGCAGAGGAGGCGGAAGGGGACGAGGCAGGGGAAGAGGCCGTGGAGGTCGTTGGTAATGGCCACAGACAATGTCCGGAAAACAATTGGTTTTGGCTGCAATGTCCAAGAATCTTGTCTGTTGACAAGATTATGTATAAGTTGCATGGACTTGTATGCGAGGCCTTACAAGAAGAACGGACACAGCTAGGTCCTATCATCAGTCTCCAGATATAAAACTATGTAGAGTACTCATATGTGCTTAATTTCGATCAGATACAAACAAGGTATAAAGTTTATGGAAGTTAGATCCAGCTCAATTCAAACATAGGCTCTCAGCTCGCATCATCTACGTAGTACAGCTTGGTGGGGTTGAAGCTCCGTAGCAACCACACCAATCAGGAAATAGAGTAAACAGTGCAACGCCCATACGCCATCGTTACTACTGCACCTTTACCTATCAACCTCGACAACAAAGTTCAATCGCAGCCCCTTTAGCAAAGCACTGTACACTTTACGAAACGTCAGCCTAGCATTAATACTAGGTGAAACCGCATCTACATATTTGCATAGGATTTACCAGACTCTGTCTCACCTACCAGCCTTGTTGGTTCTATCCTCAGACAACCCCCATGGACAGATTGCCCCGCTAACCCTTGGAATGTAGCAGCATCACATCAGCCTCGTCGACATCGCCGTTCACCATGGCTCAAGCCTTCTTAACCACTGTGTTAGTTTTCATATCCATTCTCGAGAAACACGGCCGTGAACACCTGCTCCTTGTCGCACACCGCTACCATATTTCGATATCTAAGTCCGAAGTCGCTCTTGACGATGTATCATATGGACATGGCCATTCTGCCTCTCCCCGCCTCCACAGCCCCCCAACCTCTCGTGGATGAAGTGTCATTTGCTGACTTGGAACTTGTGTTGAACAGTAACCAGCGAACGAGAAACCAGTTTCGCCCACGCGTGGGCAAGGGAGGATCGGCCAGCTACCAACTGCGACAGTATGCCGAGGTGACACTGGGCGGTGGCAGCCTGCGCAAAGTTGTCAAGCTTCCAGAGGGTGAGGATGAGAATGAGTGGTTAGCTGTCAACAGTGAGCTTGAAGATGGTTCTTGTCGTCAAGGAGGTATTGCTAATCATAACTCCCAGTGGTTGATTTCTACAACCAGATCAACCTGCTCTACGGAGCCATCACCGAGTTCTGCTCACCGCAATCATGCCCTGAGATGAAGGCCACTGATGAGTAAGATACGCGG
The DNA here is from genome assembly GCA_013618495.1 of Fusarium longipes. NCBI lineage: Eukaryota > Fungi > Ascomycota > Sordariomycetes > Hypocreales > Nectriaceae > Fusarium > Fusarium longipes. The sequence goes on along the minus strand of JABFEY010000032.1, from coordinate 76,602 downwards.
ATGATTAACTTGGTTCAAGCTGACAACAACCAGGTTCGAGTATTTGTGGCAAGATAACGAGAACTACAAGCGCCCAACCAAGATGCCTGCACCAGCATATATTGAACAGCTCATGACATGGGTACAGTCAAACATCGACAATGAACAAGTATTACCCAGCAAAATCGGTATACATTACATGATCCATGCTTTGAGAACCAGCGGCTAATACTTACAAGGTGTCCCCTTCCCCAAGTCTTTCCCTGCGCTGGTTCGCCAAATCTTCAAGCGCATGTATCGTGTCTACGCACACATTTACTGCCACCACTACCCTGTGATTCGCGAGCTCGGCCTCGAGCCACACCTGAACACAAGCTTCAAGCAATACGTGCTGTTTGTGGACGAGCACAGCTTGGCGAGTGGGAGGGATTACTGGGGTCCTCTGGGCGACTTGGTGGACAGCATGCTCAAGAGCGACTAGGAGAAGCTTGAGGGTGAGAGTACTGAGCTTTGAGACTTTGCAACAAGGAGTTTTGGGCGTTTGAGGAGCAAGGGTTAGAGTATAGGAAGCTGTTTGATTATGACAATGATGATAGGGAACAGCTATTAGTTGTTTCGCGCAGCCGGGGTTCGTCTACTAAGGACTCGAGATTGCATACACGTGGACAAATGATGAACCCTCAAGGAAACAAGGGATTGCCTTGATTGAACACCTACCTAAGTTTTTAATGGATTGTTTTAAAACTGATGGATTTAATCCCATCGCTTCACTGTAACCGTCTCGATTGAGTTATGTAATCACAAAGTGGATGCCTGGGCGGGTGTAAGGCATCGAGCGCCCGAAAATTGCCGAGAGCCCAGGCTAGCAACAACCTCCAAGTTAATCGAAGCCGAACATCATCACACTCGCCCTTTTCCCATCTCCCTCTTCCTCCCTCTCACCAGCAGCCGCCGAAATGTTCTCGCGACAGGTCATCCGCGCCGCCCGAGTCGCCGCTCCCCAGCGAGCCCTCGCCCTCCGAGCCGCCCCCGTCCGATCCTTCGCCGCCGCTGCCACGCCCGAAGTCAAGCCTCCGGTTTCCGTCTTCGGCGTTGATGGCACCTATGCTACTGCTCTGGTAATACACCACCTCCAATAAAAGATCAAAAATACGCACCGTCTTGTCTCGACCTTTTTTATATGTGCCAATTGGCTTCCTCGAGGGGTCAATTGGCCAAACCCCCCTCGCCATGGCACAAAAACCTCAAATTGGAGATCGCGTCGTCGCTGACAGGCAATTTTTTCTTTTGCGTCAATTTAGTACACTGCCGCCGTCAAGACTTCCAGCCTCGATACCGCCGCCGATGCCCTCAACAAGCTCGGCGCTCTCCTCGAGAAGGACCCCAAGCTCGCCTCCGTCCTGAACGCCCCTACCCTCGCCGAGGCCGACAAGAAGGCCATCGTTGATGAGCTCACAAAGCAGATCAACGCCAAGGACGAGACCGTCAAGAACTTCCTCGCCACCCTCGCCGAGAACAACCGACTTGGTCTTATCCCCGGTGTTGTTGAGAAGTTCTCCACCATCATCTCTGCCGCCCGTGGTGAGGTCGAGCTCACTGTTACCAGCGCTCAGGTACGTTTGGGGATATAGCAAATTGAGGGAGGGACATGGATTGGATGCACGAGCTACGTCACAGCTAGCCATATTGGACCACGACAACAATAGATCAAAGGAACAGAAGGATGAGATATGGACAATGGACTGACATTGCCGTCTATAGGCTCTCGACAAGCGAACACTCAACCGATTGGAGACTGCTGTCGCCAAGTCCGCCTACGTCGGCCAGGGTAAGAAGCTCAAGGTCACCAACGAGGTACGTTTCAACGCAGCGACACCACGGCCCCTCTTTAACATTCCCTAGGTCAACCCCGACATTGTTGGTGGACTCGTCGTCGAGATTGGCGACCGAACCATCGACCTCAGCGTCTCTTCCCGCATCGCCAAGATGAACAAGCTCCTCACGGACACTCTGTAAAACCACCATAGTATACAAATTCTATTTAGTGTCTCCTTTGCCTCATCTCGTGGGGTTTCATCACCACGCAAAACTACCTCTCTATGAGTGGGTGGCCCGCCGGCTTCTAGGGGTTTCTCTTCACCCTTATATTGTTACAACCCCCCCGAATGAAATGTTCTCGTTGTCCCCGGCTAGGGGGGAAGAAAGGGGAGAGTGTCGATGGAAAGAATAGTGTAGGATGGTGTGGACAGGGTACGCAATAAATGCAGTTCCCCAATTGAATTCTTTTTTGTCCCCAGAGTGATGACTTTCTGGTTTATTTTTCGTTGTTGTGTCCGATATGAGTGTCGGACATAGCGTAAGTACGAGCTCGTACGAAGTATTTGAGCTCATCAATGAGAAGACTGATCTCTCGTTGAAGTTAGCTCAAACTCACGAAATACTGTATGAGTTGTGATAGATACGGCGATGTCACAGGATTGAATTGGGTCACAAAAATAAGACTTTGAGAGAAGTACCTCTTTACTGTATCATGACTACTCGGAAAACTGAATGACAAGTCTAGCCCATAAACTCAGGACGCCCTGCTGCTCCACAACAGGGCACAAGTGAGAAGTTCTTGCTTTTGATAACGCCCTATTACTTCCTTCTCTTGATAGCACCGGCTCTCCTTTCACAAACTGATTAGTCGCTTATGCTTTGGTCTCAAACTCATCGTCATGGGCGTAATTGCCCTCCTTGTTCTCATCTTTGTATCTCTCAAGCTGGTCAGAGACGTAACTGTGCATATGAGCATCTGCTTCACTACGCTCTCTGACTCGGTCCTCGTCAAGATGGACGGAGCCAGTAACAGAATGAGCATCATCGTCAAAATCGCTACGGGCGCCGATGGAACGAGCAGTCGATGAACGTCTGATGCGAGGCATGCCATTGTGAGAAGTGCCGTTTGTGGCGCTGCGATGAAAGACATCATCGAAGTAATGACCCATGGCAATTGATGGTGTACGAGGAGTGTGAGGCAGGCGACAGTTGACACTGAACTAATGTTAGCAAAATGACCAGTCACGAGAAGATGGTTTGAAACGTACCCAGTATCGTGGATCATGCGAGCAATAAGACCAGTCCATCCACACTGGTGAGTAGCTCCCAAACCGCGTCCGTTGTCTCCGTCGAAGAACTCATGGAACCAAAGATAATCCTTCCAGTGTTCATCGAAATCCAGGCGATCATCACCACCGTTGATGCTACGTCTTCCGTCGTCGGTACGGGCGAAAAGATGCTGCAAGCGGTGCTGGATTTCCTCGGCTACCTTGCCCAGATGCATATAGTCGCCGCTACCGGTGGGGCATTCGACCTGGAAATCTGGTCCGTAGAAGAGGAAGAAGCGCTGCAGAGATTCTACAAGCAAAAAGTTGACACAGAGCCAGATGGGGCCTCTCCAGTTACTGTTGCCGCCGAACAGACCACTATCTGAGTCACCTGGCACGTATCCGACGCAGAATTTCTGACCATTGACGTCCATAGAGAATGGGTTTTCCTTGTGGAACTTGGAGAGAGATCGAATTCCATGGTCGCTAAAGAATTCCTCTTCATCGAGCATGCGCTTCAAGATCTTCTCCAGTCGGTCCTTGCTAACAATGGATAGCAGAATACGGTTGCCCTTTCCTCGCTTTCGGATACTGGCCATGTTTCTCTCAGCCAGATCGCAGCGGTTCTCAATAAACCAGTCCACTCTCTTCTTGAAGGAGGGGAGTCTGTTGATCAACTCTGGCTCCAGAGTGATGGTTGCGTATAGAGGAATCAAACCCACAAGCGACCGCACAGGCAGCTGCTGAATCCAGGGGCCGCCCCAAGAGATAGCATCATAGTAGAAGCCGTCCTCTTCGTTCCAAAGAGATTTCTCATCCTTGTGACCGGTTCGGAAGGTCATTGCATCACTAATGAAAATGAAGTGCTCAAAGAACTTCGATGCAATATCTTCGTAGATGCGACGGTGCTTGGCCAGCTCCAGGGCGATGTTGAGCATGGAAAGACAGTAAAAAGCCATCCATCCTGTGCTGTCTGCTTGCTCTAGGACACCTCCAGTCGGGAGGGGTTCGGAACGGTTGAACAAACCGATATTGTCGAGACCCAAGAAGCCTCCCTCGAAAACGTTCTTTCCATCGGCATCCTTACGATTGACCCACCAGGTGAAGTTAAGAAGCAGCTTCTGGAAAACGCGCTCTAGGAAGTCCAAATCCTGGCGACCATACATCTTGCGCTCAATCTTGAACGTTCTGAAGGTTGCCCAGGCATGAACTGGTGGGTTCACGTCTCCAAAGTTCCACTCGTATCTATAAACACATTAGCTATCAAGATCGACGGATCGAACGAGAGCAAACTTACGCCGGGAGCTGTCCGTTGGGATGACAGTACCACTCTCGAGTAAACAAATCGAGCTGCTTCTTTGCGAAGTCTGGATCGATCATGGCTAACGGGATGCAGTGGAAGGCACTATCCCAAGCTGCAAAGAACGGGTACTCCCATGAATCAGGCATGGACAGAATATCATCACAGTGCATGTGTTTCCAGGCTGAATTTCGAATATCTTTTCGGGAAGCCGGGGGAGGTGGCATAGTAGGATCACCATTCGCCCAGTGGTCCCAGATGAAATGATAGTGTTGCTTCGTCCACATCATGCCAGAGAAAGCTTGTCGCTGAATGTTGCGCAGATCATCGGCCATGGGAAGAGGGCTGAGTCTGTAGTAGAACTCATCTGCTTCCTCCTTGCGAGTCTCAATAACATCGTCAAATTCTTCCTCGTCAAGGTAACTATCGTCTCGCCTGGTAAACCTGAATCGAACGACTGGACCGTAGTTAGTAACCGCATCTGAGAGTGTCTGTTGTGGGATACTAACCGGCACATTCGCCAGGGTTAACACCGCCATCTTCGTTAAAATTAAACCAAGCAGCGCATTTCGTGCCAGTCTTGTCGGGGTTAATAGCGTCTTTCTCTCCGTCAACGATGTAGCGATGGAAGGCATCCTTGACATAGGGCTGCTTATTCTCCTGGTCGTACAGGGCCTTGAAATTGGTCTCGTTCTCGGTGAACATGAATTCGGGCATCACATCTTCACCGCTAGAGCCTACACCAGGCGAAGGGGAGCATAGAAAGTGACGCTCTCCTAAACTCCAGTGGTTGGACTTGGCGACGTTCTCATCGGCATACTTTATCGAAGGCCTCTTCTCCTCGGGCTCTCTGCCCCAGCTCCATGTGTTGCGGAACCACACCTGGGGAATGATGTGGAGAGGCGCGGGGTCAGGGCCTCGGTTCCAGGCAGTGACTCGGAAGAGTATCTCATCGGGATCATCGGTCTCCTTTGCAGTCTCAATGAAGATATCCCAGTATCTATCTTCGTCAAAGACGCCTGTGTCGGTAATCTGGTATTCTTTGTCTTCTTTTCCTCGTCGAGCGTTCTCGTCAATAAGATCCTTGTAAGGGAACTTCTTCTGTGGGTATTTGTAGAGGAATTTCATGTAAGAGTGCTAGCATGATCAGTCAGCATACAGCGGGTATGGGGATCGCATGGGTGATTTACAGTCTATATAATGGGTTAGCATGAGTCAATTGAGTGTTTTTGCTTTGTGTTTACTGACTGGAGTGTTATCGACGTGGAAATGAGCTTCCTTGACACTTTCGCCATGGTTACCCTGGGGATTTGAAAGACCGAAAAGACGCTCCTTGAGGAACTCGCTGTATGATGTCAGTGGTCGTGTCGCATAGTGAACTAAATCAAATTATACGAACTCTTCTTCGTTCCAAAAACTAAAGCCAATGTTTTGGTAGCCGTGAGTATCGCAGACACCGGCGATGCCGTCTTCACCCCAACGGAATGCGCGCGATCGAGCGTGGTCGTGAGGGAAGTCTGACGTAACATGTTAGTGCGCAGGACGAGATGCGCCATTAAAAAATAGACTCACGACTCCAAGCATCTCCATCATGACTGTAGTCCTCTCGGACTGTATTTTGGTTAGCTATCGTCTTATCATGAGTGGTTCTAATCACATGCCTGTAGCCCACTGTCTCTCCGCAACGTAAGGGCCCCATTTCTTCCAGTACTTGGTGCGGTCGCGATCTTCCTTGAGGCGTCTTTCTTCCTCAGTGAGGTATTCGTGACCGTCGTGAACAACCATGGCTGAAGCTCAAGCTCAACGAGGGGCGGCAAGCAAAGCACGGGCGACGATCAACGAGGGGTAGCAACGGTTGCTGAGGTGGGGGATGATGAGGTCAATTGGAGCGTGTGGGGAAGCGGAGAGGGGAAGAATAAACAGAAGTTAAGATGGACGACGATGACCAGGAGTTGGAGGTTTTAGGTGATGGCTCCTCTGGTGAAGAGAGTAGAGGACAAGAAGAAGAGAAGGGGAGGAAGAGAGAAGGTGAAGAGAGAATTGGAAGAAAAAGTAGTCTCCTGCACTGCAATGCACCAAGGTACAGTTCTGTACCGTATCTAACCAAAAGGGCGAGACACGATACGCAGGATCGACGATGGTGGGTAGGATCAAAGAGTGACAGTCTCGGTTGTGCCTGAGGCTTGAGACTAGCTGTTTATTTTGTCCCTTCTTTGGCATAGGTAGGTAGGCGGGCAGATGTGTAGCTTCCCTCTTGATGTGTTCCTGGTTTTCGACGAACCATCATAGGTCTACTCCTGATAATCTAACGGGGATCGCCAACCAACCGATTGCAGCAGCGGCCGCTGCATCTTCTCCGCTGTCTGCTGTGTTGTACAAAGAACGGATGTTTGTCTATGAATGGGTACTGGACCTTACAATTCTTGCGCCAGAGTGACATCGAACTCCTTCCCTGGCAAGAAGCGGCTGCTAGTAGCCATGGACATGGCTCTTCAAACTCCACCAAGAACACCATCATCGGCGACCCCTCGGCAAGCCTAGAGATCCGATAGGAGACTCGAAGTCTTCCACTGCTGTTGAGGTGCTGCATCAATCGGAGAAACTCTCAGTAGGAATGTGGGAGCAAGCAAAGTATGGTCATGTCACACACGATATCACTTGCTACAAGAGTCATGAAGACTTCACTACAGAGACAGGAACTACATACCGGTGAACCATGGTCTAGGCGTTGTGGCGCTGGGTAGTTCCTAATCTGCCGCGCTAGTTTTATTTTTCTCACTGTAGCAATGACGTCTTCTCGTTAAGAGGAAAGAAAAAAAAGATGGACATGGTTATGAATCAAGGTTCTGTCCCATGCCGTCTCGTAACTAGGAAATATGACCCGTCCTATTTTAAGCCATACTGGTTCCTCTGCTGGAGTCGAAAGGAAAGAGAAGAAAAAACAAGAGATATCAATTGGTGGCAGATAACAAACGTTCTTCGGACTACCCAATGAGGGATACCATTTGTTACCAATTGCTGGGGAAGTTGGATTGCTTGCTATTGTGTCTTGTCTTACCCATGTCTTCTCCAACAAACCAAACTCGCGCTCCATGCATTTGGTGTTAGTGTCGCCGGGGATGTTGGAGTGTGCAACCCTCCCCTCGGGGTAAAAAAGCTTGACCGCTGCGCATAAGAAACATTATAAAATATACCTGAGTTCGAATCATGACTTGTTATGTCCATCTATATTTTGTTTCTCTGCTTCTTTTCTCTGCTCTGAATATGAATATTCTATATGTACGTACGGAGTTTGCTAGTCCCATAGCCTGAGAGTATTAGGCAGTAATGGCCATTCAAATGATCCTATACCTCCACAGAGAGGAAGTAGCAGCAAGTAGATTTCAAGCCACATGAATACTGATTACATATACAGCAGTTTCTACATTCCCTTGGTGAATATATAAGTAGCTATCAGGTCCTTGCGACTACTGTTTTGGTTTTGCAGTATAATAAAAATGCATCGAAGCTCTCAATAAGTGATGTGTCAACTGGTTGGATGCCTACCCTACAGACCTGGCGCATTTTGTCGTCTCTCCCAGATTGCAGCGCAGAAGAACAACCAATGGAACAGACACATACAATCGGTTTCGGCATCAAAGCACCCATCAAAGTCAATTGCTGAGTTGGGGTCGTTGTGTTATCAAATCATTGATGTTGTGAGTAACTGAAGACCCACTAAGCCTTTTTGTTCTAAGGTTTAAGTTAACGTTTACGATGTATTGTTCAGCATCCTAAGGGTTACAGAAAAATCTACTAACTAATCTAAAAGACAAAATAATTCAGTCATTTTATGACATCTTAGACGCGCTTTCAGGGTCTTGAAATTTTACATCCTAACCTTGGGTTTTATGTTTTATTTTCTCCAGAACGTATACAGAAGCTAACCAGCAAATCGACCTCAGCCCTGTGAGTAGCGATTATCACATGAAAGTCAAGTTCAGGAGAGCCGTGGTCTTTGATTTCGGACTGGTTAACCAGGGTATAGAATCCACTAACACGATCCGATAATCCCTTGCTAGGGGCTCATCAACTCACGATACTCGCCGACGGACCCGAGTCAGTGAACCTCATGACTTTGATGATAATCCAGATCATTTATTAGAAACACCTTAGTTTTATGTGCAGCGACTATTCCTCTGAGAGATGAGAAAAAGACGTTAATAAGCCACTCGAGCCGTGTCATGTTAAGCAAGCCACTCATTTAGACTGGGACCATCCTTGCGGCGGCGTCAGTTAAAAAGTTCCCCCAACTCCAATTTCCAATCAACAGCCCACTCAGCAGCTCAGCACACAAAAAGCTGCCCTGTTTCAACACGCCAAGCTTGTGCCAACCGTCCTTTACCAAGTAATAGCTAGCCTCAACAAGCCTCATCCCCATCGTCAGATGCCTACTCCGCCACCATAGGCTTCGTGGCTGGCTTGTCAATTTGTCGTCACCTCTTTTGATAATCGCCTTCAACAATCTCCCATACTAAAATATTGCTTCCTGACTATGCAAATCTAAAACACACTTCATTCAAGCTTTGGCTTTCTTTTTTACTCCATCCATCTCGATACCCGCCTATCCGATTGTACTAAGTTAGCGATATTACATCTGCCCGTCGATAACACGTTCACTCTTTTGTCCCGACCTTTTTTTTTTACTTTTCCGATAATCTTCTACAAACCCAACACCTTTAACGACAGGTACGGCATATACAATGGCCGACGCTATATCATCATTCATCCGGCGAGTGATCGTTGAGTCTCCTCCGGGAGAATGGGCAATGCGCCAGCTTCGCGACCTGCTTATCGGCGCCCTTAAACAAGGACCTATTCCCCAACATGTATCCTTCGAGATGGACGGCAACCGACGATATGCTCGAAACCACAGAATGGAGACTCTAGAAGGCCACCACCGAGGATTCGAGGCGTTGGCTAGAGTACGTTCTCTTGTAATTAAGGAATTGCCACATGTGCTAACATAGAAACTCCAGATTATGGAAATCTGCTACAAATCGGGTGTTAAGGTGGTGACCGTGTACGCCTTCAGTATCGAAAACTTCAATCGTCCTAAACACGAGGTCGAAGGCCTGATGGAGCTTGCCAAAACTAAGCTGGAGCAATTGACCAAATACGGCCACATCCTCGACCGCTATGGTGCGCGAGTGCGCGTTTTGGGCGAGCGCGAGATGATCCGAGAAGATGTACTTCAAGTTGTCGATAAAGCTGTCGCGAGGACGAGGCACAATAACAAGTAGGTCTACTATATCGTGTGGTATGGCAAACACTAACCCAGATCCAGGGCTGTCCTAAACATTTGCTTCCCCTACACATCGCGAGCTGAGATGGCATCAGCGATCAAGTCCACAGTCCAAGAGTTTCTCGCTCCCTCTCCTCCTCGAAGCACACCTTTCTCGCCATCACGAATCCGACGACAGATTCTTTCCCGTCAAATGAAAGCCCACGAGGGACTGCCCACGATTCCTGATACCGTAGCTGAGGAGACTGAGCCTTCAGATGGCGACGACCCCAAGAAGGACAGCGATGGAGACTCTTCATCACAGACACTTCTTCCGGATTCTCCCCCGCCTCGCCTGCGAGCACGAAACAGCGCCACCAGCATCTCAGGTTTACCGAATCCCGAGACAATCACGGCCGAGACTCTCGACAAGCATATGTACACCGCAAACGACCCGCCCCTGGACATTTTTGTGCGAACAAGTGGCGTGGAACGACTCAGCGACTTTATGCTTTGGCAATGCCACCAGGATACACAGATCTTCTTCATCGACACCCTGTGGCCCGATTTTGATTTGAACGACTTCATCTGGATCTTGCTGGAGTGGCAATGGAGGCAGAAGCAGAAGGCTCGTGACGATACCGCAGTCCGGCCAACTTCTGTTACAGCGTGATTTGATTCTGGCGGCAGTGATACCCTGGTCGAATTAGAAAATTGAGTCGAGTGCCTCATGGTGAGCAGTTTTATCGTCTAGAATGGACATGTTGAAATTTGAGGATTCTTTGGTGTTATCTTTTTGGTGTACTACTGCGAGTGATAGACTTCAACACACCCATAATTGTATTCTTCTCTTCGTTTGAATTGGTGTCAGCGCCTTGAGAGTCCAAACCGCGCTGTGATTCTGCATGAGATATCACGAGTAAGAGACATGAAAGCTGTTTGTCACAAATATCCTGCAAAATCGAACGTTGGAAGAGTTGCTTTGCTCGAGTTGCGTCCATAAACACTTTATGAGCAAAACTTACAATGCCATTTGTCATTGGTCTGCTTGTGTTACTTCAATATCATGCGTGGCTGAAATGCTAATGTGATGTGAGCTTGGTTATGACGAAATGGTCATTTACATGCAACGCCCCACGCGGTGTAGAGCATTCCGACACCGAGTTTCGTTCGTGTCTCTCTGCAATTAGGTACTGAAGAGACGTCTCAGCAGCAGGTCGTTTTTCTAAGAGACTTGTATCGAATACCCTGGTGTGTGTCTTCAAGCAGTAACTTAAAGTCATTGTCTTCAAAGTCAACATGACTTTGACTTTTGGTCGCAATCGCATGCGCCTTATCAGATAAGAAGAATCTCCGTCATCGGGGATGGTTTCTCCGGTCTTGCGGGTCCGCGTGAGTCCTCTGAGGCCCGCAGTTTATAGCGAGCATGGTCGCTACTGAGGTGCCTGTGGTGGTATTCGCAGCGCTGGGCTCCATCCATGGTCATTCTCCAAAACCAGAATGGGAAAACAGCCATCCCATCCCATCCCGCTTCCGTTTCTGCTACCTTGCCTTACTTCTACTACGCGTGCTCTCTCTTCTCCCCTCCTCAATATTTACGGAAATTTCTCAACACATAAGGCGTCAGAACACAAAATGACCTAGTCCTTTGTTTTATACCTGGTCTGTTTCAACTGTTACTTGCCTTACTGTCTCCCATTTTCATACTTCTCTTTTCAATCTCTCTCGCTACCGCCAGCTTCGTCCCGCCATCTTTTTCTTTGAGCCAATCGACCGCATCGCTCCAATTCTCTCCCCCCTTTCGCGTCTTCCACGATGAAGTCAGCTAAGGCGCCCGCGACAGAGAGCTCGTCGCACCGCCGGTCGCAGCCTGTTCGTCAGACTCGTACGAACCCTGCGCGAAGCACCGCGAACATGGGCCGCTCCGGTGCTGGCAGAGACTCGATCGGGGGTACCGACCAGCCCATCGACATTTTCCCTGCGATTACTCACTTCGCCGATGCCATTACCGCTCTCCCAAAAGAGCTCGTTCGACATTTCACACTTCTGAAGGAAGTTGATGCTAAACTTTTCACTCCTGAAGATCAGCTCTTCCGACTTGTCGAAGCTGCCACAAATGCCCCCGTCTCCGAGGCACGTCCGAACAACGAAGCATCAAGCGTTGTTGCTCCCGGCTCGGCGCCTATGAGCGCGCAAAACAGTTCAACCGGCAATGTCTTGAATAACAGCGCCCAGAGCGTGCCCTCGGTTGATGAATCCCACAGAGACCTCGTTTTCGACCCTTCCAACCTACCTCGCCGTCACCTTTTCCGACAGACCGCGCTCAAGATCCAAGAGATGCTCGTGTCTCTTGAAGAAAAAAACCACGTCATTTCCACAGCCAATGAAGCGCTCGAAGCCCAGCTCACTCGGATCGAAGACGTCTGGCCACACCTAGAAAGCGAGTTTAGCGATGAGGCAAAATGGGGAAGCACCACACACTGGGCATACCCCGAAAATAGATTTTCAAAGGCATCTCACGTCGATCGAACACGGCGCGACGGTGCTGCAGCCATTTCCGCCGCAGCACAGGCCCTTGCCGACGAGGCAGCCGCTAGAAGCGATGCCCGGAAGCAGGCCGTGCAGGCAAAGAAGGCTTCAAGAAACAACAACAATCACAACAATGTCAATAATCATAACCACGAGTCTGAGGCTGACGACCATGATGGGAAGCACAAATCTGAGGGTCCCAAGAAGACTGCCAAGTCGAGGAAGACGGCTGCTGCTGCTGCGGCGGCGGCGGCAGCAGCAACCGAAACCGCCAACGTCGGCTTGGGTATCTCAACGGCCACGACCAATAATGGTAATCCACCGCAGAAGCGACGCAAGGTCGAGAAGCCAACAAACGGTGCCACAGCGACGGCAGACCGTGCCATGAGCGCTGTCTTTGGAAATGCTGCACCGAAAGCGAAAACAACGAGTCCGCGAGCAACTCCTGCTCCCGAGGCGCCTAAGAAGAGAAAGGCCCTTCCATCAGGTAGCGGACAGTCCAAGAAAAGGTATGTGTGATATCGATTGGAGATACTCCCAGGCAAGTTGCTGACATGCTGAATTGTAGCAGGAACGGCGTGACCGGCATGTCGACGTCAGTCAACTCATCGCCTGTGATTACTGAGCTTCCCGAGCCAAAGCTTCCCCCTGTCCGCGCATCACCAGTACCTGTTCCCACATCAAATCCAGCACCACCAACCCGCTCGCGACAAAATTCGATACAGACTACAAACCCAGAGAACAACAAAGCCCGGCCGACCTCGGCAGCTCCTAATAAGCCCAATGGCAACATTGTTAACACGCCGAATGCTGGGCCCCCACCAAACAGCTCACTTCGCAATGGTACCACTGCTGAACCCAAAACCCCTAAAGAGGCGAGTGTATCGATCAAGACCGAGAATCCCAAGAAGGAAGCCGAGGGAACAGAAACTCCATCTGCTCCGCCAGCTGCTCCGGTCAACACTATCACAAATGCGATTCCGGTTCCTCCTACGACTACTGGCAAGAAGGATGCTAAGAAGTCCGACGAGAGTGACCGTAAAAGTGATCGAAAGAGCGAATCATTACCTCCAACTGCCCCAACACCTACAGTCACAACGAAGAGTGGACGAGCAAGTAAACCATCGACGCCAGCGCTGGCAACATTTCAAGAAGCGGCACCACCCCGATCCCGCTCATCAAGAAATAACGACGGCGTTGGCACAGGAAAGAAGAACCAGAAGAAAGCTGGTCCCACGATACATGCCACTCTTGCCCAGCTGGCAGACGAAGATACGAACAATAGCATGCAAGGCGACGAGGATGACGGCGACATTGACGCAGATGAGCCGACATATTGTTACTGTAACGGAGTCAGTTACGGCGAGATGGTAGCGTGCGATGCTGATGAATGTCCTCGCGAATGGTTCCATTTAGAGTGTGTTGGGCTCAAGGTTGCGCCAACATCAAAAGGTGAGTTACCGCAAGAACTTCGGAGCCAAGCAGAGTTGAAAAGCTAACTGAAATATAGCAAAATGGTATTGTGAAGACTGCAAGGAACGCCTCAAAATGGGCGGTAAAAAGACCAATGGCAGATAGAAGGCCAGGCAACAATCCGACCTATGTTAGAGCTCAAGGGTCAGCCCCGATGGCCCGACGACTGGTGGAAGGTATAACCTTCGATACACTGTACTGTCCAGAGAATAATGGGCTTATGTATATGACACGGCACACACACACACATGGCGTTTCTTTTGTTTTTGGGAGAGTGGCGGACTCGGTCATACAGCACTCATTGTGTCAGTACTTAGAAGGCATGCCTATCAAAATAATGGATTGAGTATAAACAATGAATTCTGTTCCTTGTTCGGAAAGTTGTATCATCTCTGAAGCCGACTGAGCACATACTGGCAAATTCACTATACACGCTGATTTCCACGATGTGTTCATGGTTTTTTCTACCTCTAATACTTCAACTTCTCTATATCCATGTATCTCATTATGTGGTTGAAACCCACTAGATACCATGCCTGCTGGAGCAAGAATCATAGACCCCTATATATAGGGGGTCATAAGTTGTATCTCGACATGTACGACATTTTGAGCTGCAAGTCATTACAACGTTAATTTGTATACATGAACCACCCCAGCATAAATTAACTTCTTTTGAAGATGTTATTCGGTCTTCATCGCTTCAAGGGTATGGTAGCATCGATGGATAGGAGCGGCAAGCAACCCGCATAGTTACGGTTTAGTCAACAAAGTGAATCACAACCGCGGCAACAACCTCTCTTACACGATTTGAGTCTTCTGGAAGTACTTCAAATTCATTTCTATTTTTACCATGTCGTACGCATCAAGTTTATCGATTTCAACATACCCAAATTCGCTAAATTTGAGACCCAAATAAACCACATCCATCATTTTTATAGAACTGAAGACCACCACACCGTCGTTTTGAAACCAAACGCCAAACCAAGGCCCCTCGAAAATTTAATCATTCCTTGTCTATTCGTTTTCAACTCATGTTCGCAAGAATGTCTTGAAAACCGGCGAATCGGTGCAGTCCTCGTAAGGATAGCCGATCTTGCGCAAGAAGTTGTGAAGTTCGGAAACCTCTTCGTCAGGGCATAGGATTCCTGTTACGATCTTTCCCACATCGCCGCCGTAGTTACGGTACTGGAACAGGCTGATGTTGAACTTGGGGCGAAGTGTGGTAAGGAACTTCTCTAGAGCTCCTGGTCTTTCGGGGAAGGTGAACATGTAGAGGCGCTCGTTGGGGACTCCGGATCGTCCACCGACGAGATATCGGATATGGCTCTTGGCGAGCTCGTCGTGTGTGAGGTCTGTCACGGTCATGTTGTTTGATTGGATACGGTCGATAAGGGATCGGAGCTCTTCGGATCGTTGATGAGCGGGGGCTGTAAGTGAGACACCGATGAGGATGTTGGCGACTTCGTCTGTTGAGTATCGGTAGGTGAACTCTGTGACAGCGTGGGGCATGATCTGGTTGATGAGCTCAGAGAAAGCACCAGGGCGCTCAGGAATCTGGACAGCAAGCAGAGCTTCCTTGCCCTCACCCATGGTAGCACGCTCAGCGACGAACCTCAAGCGATCAAAGTTCATGTTGGCGCCGGAAGTTACAGCGATGAGGTTACGCTTCGAATCGTCCGAGGGGTTCTGGCTGACATATTTCTTGAGACCGGCAATAGAGAGAGCACCGGCGGGCTCGAGACCTGAGCGGGTGTCGTCGTACATGTCTTTGATAGCGGCGCAGATCTCGTCGGTCGTCACTTCAACAACGTCGTCGATAACCTCTTTGCAGATGCGGAAGGTCTCCTCTCCGGGAATCTTGACGGCAGCGCCGTCAGCGAACAGGCCAACCTCCTTGAGCAGAACACGCTCGCCCTTCTTCAACGATTGCGCCATGGCGTTGGCATCGTGAGCCTCGACACCGATGATCTTGACATGGGGGGCCATGCGCTTGACATAAAGACCGATTCCAGCAATGAGACCACCGCCGCCGACACCACAGAAGATAGCCTCCACCTTGGCCATGTTGACCTGACCGAACAATTCGTTTCCGATGGTACCCTGGCCAGCAATGACGTAGGGGTCGTCAAAGGGAGGAATGTTGATAAGTCCATCTTGCGTCTCTCGTCGTGCGCACTCCTCCTTGGCCGCATCAAAGTCAGCGCCGTGCAATACTACATGGCCACCAAGACGAGCAACGTTGAGATGCTTGATACTGGGAGTCGCTTCGGGCATGACAATGGTCGCGGGGATTTTGAGCTTGCGGGCGGAAAAAGCGACACCTTGGGCATGGTTACCGGCGGAGCAGCAGACAACACCCTTCCAGCTCTTTTTCGGGTCGAGATGGGCCATTTTGTTGTAAGCGCCGCGCAGCTTGAAGCTGAACACGGGCTGTTCGTCTTCACGCTTGAGGAGGACATTGCATTCGAGTCGGTTGCTCAGGTTAACGGCGTGGGTGAGGGGAGTGACCTTGCAGGCCTCGTAGACTCGAGAAGTGGCGCCGGCTATGAGACGAAGGTACTTGAGGCGATTACTGTCAGCTTTCCAATTGACGCCATACCAAGCAGTGTATAATGAAACTCACGTCAGGGTATCCGGTAGGGAGAAGGTATTCCTCAGGAACAATCTCTTTGATGCGCGCCTGCTTCTCTGCGGACGGCGTCGAGGGATTTGCGCTGTACTCAGTCAAAGCCATTCCGGTCATCGGCGTTTGCGGCCGAGAGTCGCCATTTGTTCCATTGGCGGTGCCATTGACGGCGCCGTTGACAGGCACGGCCACGATGGGATCAGCGGAAGGCATCGTGAGGGAAACTGTATGAGGGGAAGGGAGGTAGGAAGAATTGTTGTTTTGGGAGAACAAAGAAAATCGAGATACGGAAAAGTATATCTCACTTTAGGAGGTAGGTTAGGTACTAACTAAACTAAGCGCCTGTCACCGCCGAAAGATCGGACCTGAAATTTTGTTGGATTTGCGGAACAACACTTGCGATGAGTCAATTGGCACAGGGGTGACGTAGAATGTGGAGTGCGTAGCACCAGATAACAAGTCTCTACCAGGTGCGGATTTGATATGAGCGGACTCACCGAGAATGCGGCAGGCTGATCTAAGGCCGATTATGGTGCCATAGAATACGTTTAGAGTACTTTTCAAGGTTACTATTGACCTATAATGATGGATAATGACCTGATTAATCCCTATGAAGGATATTTAAACAAGGGAATTTACTGTTCCACATTCGTAACTACCATGTATAAATTTCTATGCTAGTTACCCTTTGAATGGAGGGGTTGGAGCAGGGTCCGTGGGGTTCGATATCGGAGGTTGTACGTACTGTCTCTATCTGTCTAGATGTATTGTCAGTTACACAATGTTATCCGAAAGGCGTGTCTGAAAGGCGTATTCGACAATTAGGAGGCTCTTATTGTTTCAACTTTATTCTGTTTATAAAGGTTTTAAATCAAGTGCTGGCTGTTCAATTCCCAAACTCCAAACTCCGTTCTCACTTTCTATCGCATGTATTCTTCCCTACTTTCGTACAACTTCGTCATATGATGGTGGTGCATCCCTTGCAATGTGCTGCTGGTTGATTCCATCCAACTCATAGAAAGAATCATTGGCTTCTCCTTGAACTCTCATATCAGAAATATTCTCGACCTTGGGCTGTCCAACAAGACCGACCCTCCGCGCTCCTGACTCGACCAGCATGACACCCGCCTGGCGTCTCTGTGCTCGTTGGTCGGCGCGAAGTTGCCAGCGGTCAGCTCGCTGGAGTTGTCTTTGGGCGCGACGATCCATCTTGCGCTGGTAGCATGAAGATCGGCCAGCGTAGTATGTGTATTGAGGACCAGGTGAAGTGGTGTAGATTTGTTGCGTTTGGTTTCGGCCACTGTAGTAACCGCCTGAGCGAGCTCCATTGTCTTGGCTACTGCCCATGATGCTGCAGATAACAAGACCGATGAGACCCATTGTGATAAGAATAAAGAGTAGTGTTGAGTAACTTGTAAGAGGTGTTGGACTTGGTGATTGCAGGGTAGTTGATGTTCTTGTAATGATTGGTATGTATGCTTTGTATTGATGATGATATTATTCCTTCTTGTCGAGGGAAACTACATCGTCTTATATCTCAAACCATTGCAGTCACTCTCAGAATGAGACTATCCTCAAATTGCACCCTCATTCGAGATACAACGTCGCAATGCGAATGCGCAGCCGCCTCTGACGTATCCATCGTATCTCGAATGGCATTCTTGAACAAGTTAGCGTGCGTTTAGGAAGGTTGTCGAGAGCCGTCCAACCAATCTGCAACGTTAGATATTTCGCATTCGCTTCATACTAACGTTAAAGAGACTAGAGGAAGCGTTTTAGCAATGATATCGAAGCGTATTGTACAGTAACTACCAGTCGACCTGAAGCTTGAACCAACGGGCAGACCGTAACAACGTAGTCACCGACGTTTAACTTTCTGACCTGAGCCTCTAGGTGACGTGGGCGAGCACTGCGCCGAATGCGCCCTGAGTTAGCCTTGCACCAGTCCAAGCATCTTGACTTTGGGTTAGCAACGAGGGACATGGACATTGTGGTTCTCAGATAGTTTGGTTTAATGTTGTAGCTACATCCTGAGCTGTCTCTATAATCTGCTATCTATCATGTCTATCATCTTTAACAAACAAATCTGTTTCCATCATAAGTAAAATATCATAATCATCAAAATGACCGGGAAAGCTCCCAATATGCTCTAAGCAATGCGATTCCTCCGACCTGCGTTTCCACAGTCCGACCTCGACCCCGTGCATTGGGATCCTGTTTCTGGGATTTCACTCCCCGAGTTGATACTCCTCGAGTCCTATGAAGGAGTCCATCCCGAGCAATGTCCATAACTTGCTGATCGGGTTTTGACTCCAACGGTGACAAGCCTCCTGTTCCTGGAAGCCACCTGTGGCGTCCACCCCATGTCTCACCCGCTGGCGTTCCTCTGTTGCGGTAATCGGTTGCATTGTCAACGTCGTGCTTGATGCCGTCGTTGTCCAATGTGACGGTTGCGTCAAAGATGCCAGCACCCCACCACATACCGAAAAGGTCAGAGTCATCACGGGTTTCAAGAGCCGCTAATGCGTTGTGCTTGACCCATCCCAGATACGATTGACAGGCTCCTGCATGGATAGACTTGACTTTCTTAAAGCCACGGGGGTCAACTATCCTGCCCTTTTGACCCCTGAGAGGTTGGAGAGGGCTGCAGAACGCAGTAAAGTGATGGAAAAAGATACCCTTGAATGCCTGACCATCTTGGGAGCAGGTGCTGCTAGCATCGCATTGTTCTTCCAAGATTCCTCCACGTCCGAGCCCGTGCCAGGGCGGTAACTGGCCGGGACTCAGACGGCCCAGATCATCCACGGGCTTATCCTCTTTGAGATTCCATCCCGTCGATTTGATCACGGACTGAATCAAACGATGGCCGTCTTCCAAGTACGAAGCACTCCCACTGACAGACCAGAGTCCTCGTTGGCCTGTTAGTAAGACACCCTGGTTGTACGTGTACACCATCTCGTCTCGAACGTCGCACTTTGTGTTACCAGGCTTACTACTGTCAATATGATAGCCATCGACAAAAAGGCCACGGGAGTTGGTCATGTTGACGTCTATGAGCCACTTGTACCCCTGAATGGCGGCCTCAAGGTGCGCCGGGTCGTTATCCGGAAACGCAGCATTGTTGAGCCATGGAGCAGTAAAGTTGTCGCCAGGGAAGTGTTCGTACATGGAGATTGAAGCAGAAATCCAGAGTTCATTGGTGATGGCATTTTTATAGGGGTTCAGACGGGGATTCCAAACCATGCCTCCATTGCACAGTTTCGTTTCCCAACCATGAGTCGCCAAATTCCAGAAGATACGAGAGCGGTGCGCAAAAGACGAGAACCAGTTGTAGCCTTGCCATGGTATGGAATCAATCATATCTCTGAGATTGGTGCTGGACATAGCCCCCTGGGATTTGATCTTGGGATAGTGGAGGTCGGCGTGAGTATTGACGAATTTGATGGCCTCGATCCAGCCGAGAACCACCCAGAGAATATCGTCATAAGCCTGCAGGGTCACGTCAATACGTTTCATTACTTGATAAATATGGGACTTTTCTCACCTGCCCTCGGAGTGACAAGACATCTTGTCCAAAATATGAGCCGACTAGTTGGGCATAGAAAGTCGAGATAATATTCTCTTTCACTCTCCAATCATCGACACCAGCAAGATCGACAGTGTTGATGGCTTTTGACAAAGTCGTCAACATTCCAGCTACAACTGTCCCCGTCACAGCTGCAGTCCAGTCGATAGCAGACGGCCAAGTCGCATAGTCTGGTTCGAAGAAGGAGTTCTGCAGCGTCGAAAGAGCACCGAGAGCATCTTCGAGAATCTGCGTTTCTGCAGGAGAAATGGTTGATGTCTTTGGCGAGAAAGTCAGAAATGTTTCGGGGATTGCACGACAGTTTGTTGATTGTTCGGTATATATGACAGGGCAGTAGCTTTGCATTGCACTCTCACGACTGGGTGCAGCTGAGATGGGCTGGGCTATCGCAAGCACACTAGCGACGCCAGCAGCGATTTTTAGCCAGGCCATTAGAGCTGCGAAAGCCGTTAAGACGTTTCGTTTTTAGATTCTTGTGGTTTATTGTAGTAGACCAAGAAAAAACTGGGTTGATCAGGCCGCGCGGTTTTCATGAGATAAGTTGATCCATGTCATGTATAGTGGCGATGCGATTTCGGAGTATGTCAAAGTATAAGATAAGCCAAGTTTTGGGAAAGTGCACACCAGTACTGATAGATGAAAAGAAAGAGAAAGAAGAGGAATCTGAGTGTTATAAGTTCACATGAGAAGGAGAAAAAGGCCGCAGGTTCTGTGACAGTGTTGAATCAGTGTCAAGTTCGTCTGCTGGTCAGGATTTAAAGTCAAGACAAGGTGCAACAGGCGATCAGCCCCACCACGAAACGAATCAAGCAGGTCACAAGATGGATTCTAGAACAAATGTGCTAGAGGGTGAAGGGACGGTGAGAGACTGAGGCTTATTTGAGTCATGAACAGAGCTATATTGATAGTTCTTGGCCTAGGAACGGGTATTATCAGTAAGCCACTATCGGGATATTCGTTTGTGATTGCTTGAGATACAGTTACATGGACTTATACAACGGACGGCTGCAGGACGAATGTGCCATATTAATAAACCTCGCTTGATAGTGGAGAAACTGCCGAACATGAACAATTTACTTTTTAAGGCGGTTGATTCATATTAAGGTGTATAATACAAGCTGGAGCAGACTCTAAATAGGACAGAAGCAATAGGTAAGATCTATTGTCTGTACCTCAACTTTAGGTTAGCCGCGACAATGCACAAAAGGAAACACGCAGACACGCTGCAGGTCCGCAGCGTGAATGTGGATTGAAACCTCCAACTGGAACCAGCCCCGCGGCCAGCAGGGCTTTGGTTTTGACGGCTGTGCTTGACCAATCATTTCCCAAGACACGGACCAGATCTAGCGGCCTTAAGGCTCCAAAACTCAAATTCAAGTGGCTGGTAGCAGCTGCCAAAGTGGATCAACAAGACGCTTTGTTTACTTTTGTCCAAAAACAGTCGTGAGTGACCCCTTCCTAAACACAGGCAACTTCTCATTAATAAATCTGGGTGGGCATCTCTTTCTCTCCACCAAAACATTGTCATTGTCACTTCCATTCTTACATCTCATATCCACGTCCTTTCTTGACGCGTTTTGCCCATCAGATGTATCCCAGACTTTAGTCAACATATCGATCATTGACTTCAACTAACCCCTTATCACTCACGACACGGACCCCCGACGCTCTTATACGCGCCACGGGTGCTGTCGCATCCATCCTCGCTTAGTATCGTCAGTTCTTCATATTCACGCCCACAACGCAACGCGTGAGAAGGAGCTATGGAGGTCGACACCGCCAGCCGATATCGTTCCCGCATTCTTAGAGAAATGAAGGCAAACCGCGATAATCCATTCAACTCCCCGCCATCATCCACTGGTTCTCACGGCACCGTCAGCCCAACACGTTCATCAGTCTTCTCTGACCCAGACGGCGAGTCTACAAGGAGACTCAACGAGGATATCGCTCGCGTTACTGCTCCTCGCAACCTGCCCGTCAATTGGGAGGCTGCCCACCGCAAGTGGCCCGAGTTCTTCGGTCCTCCCAGGACGCGCGAAGTACCTGTCTACGACGACGACGACGATACTCGACCTATGAGCGCCGAGTCTAAGGAGAACAAGCCTCCCGCGATCAAGTTCACTGTCGACGATACTACCCAACACACCTGGCAAGGTTCCGCTAGAACGCGTTCTGAGATGCAACCTCGTGTCGATAACGAGTCTGACCTGTCCTCAATACTTTCCAAATCTCCTGCACGAGCCCATTCTTATCAATCGTGGAACAAGAACACACATAACCCCAGCCCATTATCCAAGGTCCACAACCGAGTTTCCTCTGAATCAATGGCTGGCCAAAAACAGCGACGAGAATCTCTTTCAGATGCGCTGGACCGCCTACGCAGAGGGGCAAAAAGCCCCGATTTTGAAGACCAGGAGCAACAAAAGTCCTCACCGCACATGTCTTCAGCCAAGTCCAGCTTGACTGCCGTACCTCCTTCACCAGCATCCATTGCCAGTCCTGCCCACAACGAAAGCAATGCCCGCTCTTTTTTCATGCCTGACATCTCCAACCTCGGCGATTTCGTGGATGGTACACTCCGATTCACTGGTTCAATGAGAAATGGTGTTCCAATCTTCGTCAAGAATGGCAGAGTTCATGATCGCCTCGAGAAGCCATCTCTTGAGACCCATGCTGAAGTTGACGAGATCGAGGTACCTAAAGATGAAGAAGAGATCTTTGTGTCGATGGATATGATCCGTCACGAGATCGTTTCTCTACAGGAGCACTACGATAAAGTTCACGAATATGCCGAGAATCTGCAGCAACAGGTTGAAAGATTGGAGGCTCAGCTCAAGTCGCAAAAATCTTTCGGCAATGACTATGACACTAACCGAGCCAACGAGGTTCTTTTGGCTCAGAAGAACCGTAAGTCGATAAACAAACCTATCACTGGATTACACAGCACTAACTCAGAACAGGCCTGGAAGTTGAAATCTCTACCCTCCAGTCGCGCTTGGAACAAGCTTCACGTAAAAACAGCTTGAACGAGATTGAGAATGACTCTCTGGTTCAAGAACGAGACCGTGCTGTGAGGAAGCTCCAAGAGGCATGCGAGGACATCAACAAGCTCACCCGTAAGCTGAACACGAAACAGAAGGAGTTGGAGACAACGCACAAACAGCTTGAGTCAACAGACCAGATTCGCGGCGAGAACGACACTCTTCGACGCGATCTAATGTCTATCAAGCATGGACGTGACTCACTAGAACTTGAGAACAAGTCACTATCAGCCGCCAATGAGACTCTTCGAAAGGATTATGAAGCACTGAAAGAGGAGATTGAGTCCCTTCGCAGTGACAACAACGGTGTGCGACATGACCACCATTCCTTGTTCAGTGAGAATCGCTCGCTACGAACATCGAACAAGGCCCTTATGGAGGAGAATGATGAACTTCGTGAGAATCTTGACGGCGTCCAGCATGAACTTGATGCTGCCAAGGAAGAGATCGAGAACCTGCAGCAAGAACTCCAGAATGCGTCCCAAGATAAGTCAACGCTTGGCGAGGACAATGCTAGCCTGGTACGCCACAACGAAAAGTACTTTGAAGAGAACAAAATCCTTCGACGTGAGAACTCGGGCTTCGAAAGAACTATTCACGACCTTCATGACGAGAACGTAAAGCTCAAGGATGAGGTGGTCTTCCTGAAGCAGCAATTAGAATCTTATCGTCCAGTTCCCAAGGAAGATTTCTCTGCTCGCCTCGACGATGAGACTGAAGAGAACATGACATCAGCTTTCTTCATTCCCGATATTACTATGAACAGCAACACCGACAATGTCGATACTGCCGAAAACGCTCAAGCTACAGAGACTAAGGAGATTACCGAACAAACCGACGATAGTGTCAGGTTGCCAACTATCCCTGATGTCACCGAAGAGGAAACTCGCACACATACTAAGCGCGACAGCACTGTTCACAACGAAACTAGGCAATCGCAGAGCAAGAGCAAGAGTTCCAAGTCTGGTACTCAGCAAAAGGTTGCTTTCTCAATCCCTAGCAAGACATCAAAGAAGGCCAGCTCCAATGTCGCCAACCAGGGGAGCAAGCGCCGAACCACTTCCGATTCTAAGAGGCGAAGCTCTATGAAGGGTATTGCGACTTATACCTATGATATGGACACAGTAGAGGACAACGATGAAACGACTGGTGTCCAATCAGTTGACAACACTACCCAGGATAACGACTACTCGACGCAGCTGGATGTTGTTCCCAAGGCACGTAAGGAGGCTAAGGCACCAGAACAGAAGCAGAAACAGTCTGATACTCAGAACACGACTGTTCAAAGCCACAAGTCTCAGCACTCTCGGTCCCATTCACGATCCTCACGCAAGCAGGTTGCGACTGATATCACGGCGAACAGCATCAAGAGCGTAGACAAGGATACCTGCCCTGTTCTCTCGAGTGATGCCAGGAGAGTGCTCGACGATCTCTGCGAGCACGAATGCAAAAACTGCACCGTGTGCAGCCGCATCACATCTCACCGTGGCATCTTCTCTTCCGCTGATATTGCCGCCGGTAAGAAGCGTGTCACCATTCGACGACCTGTCCCTGTCACGGATCGTGACCTCACAACGGAGGATCATACTATGCGACCCGCTCAGCATCCCGGCCATGCGCTCGCTGTGGTGATCAAGGGCTTGGAGGATGAGTCTCATCATCTCCAACTCGAGCTCACCCGCATTCAAGCTCAATACAGCGGTCGGGACAAGGCCTTGGGCCGACGTGATCGTCTGGGCCTTGCTGAAAGCATTCGCACACTGCTCAAGCAACTCGAGGCGAAGAACGACCAGATCTACAGCCTTTATGATGTTCTCGAAGGCCAGAAGGCCGCTGGCCAGGCCATGTCGGAGGAGGAGATCGAGCTGACTGTACTTAACATCACGGGCATGACAGTCCGCGATGCCACAAGTCACAGTGACCAACTTACTTGGGAGGGTATTCCTGAGCTATAAGAAACAGTTGGCATGACATGAAACGTAATGGGCGTGCGGAATTTGATATCAATCATGGAAAAGGGCGTTTTTGGTTCAGAAATTGGCTTGGTTCGGGTGTATCGACCATCGCGGGTTAGATGGCTCGTTCTACTTGGGGAGTTTGGAATTAACAGGGCCAATCAATTAGTCTATTGTGTTTTGTACAAATTTTGCCTCGCTATCATTTGGCGAGAATGACTACTACGAAGACATTCTTCAGTTGAATTTTTATATCCCATTGCACAATTTGTTATTCGTTCTTGTTGATGGTGAAGTTTAACAGAAAAAGGTAGGTAAGGTATCCTTGATTTATATCTAACAAATAAGAAACAATATGCCCGTTTTACACACCGGCCCAGAAAAACACAAAATATTTTATAGCTACTCTTCGTCATCCTCGTCGTCGCTGTCAGCAACGCCATCGTCCATCTCCTCGTCCTCGTCCTCATCGTCCTCATCATCGTTCTCGCTCTCGTCCTCCATTTGTTCATCCATATCAGCCTTCTCATTCTCTCGTCGCTTGCGGTCGTCATCCCTTCTGGCCTCCTCGAGAAGCTTGGCACGCTCAGCGCGAGCCTTGCGTTGTCCCACAACATAAGCTCCCAGAGGTGTCTTGGCGACGTCGAAGTCACGCAGGAAAGCCTCAACCTGGGTACGGTCCTTGGGTGCGAAGTCGACCTTGGCGCGCTTCTCCTCGATGAACTTGGCGTTAGTCTCGAGCTTCTGGACAAGAAGGACCAGTTGGCTGGCGAGCTTGGCGTTCTTGTTGCCTGCGGTCTTGTTGCGGGCTTGCTTGAGCCATCGCTTGAGCTGGATGACGACTGGAAGGGCGAGCTCGGGGAAGGCAATGGACGTGGCCCAGAGCATGAAGTACTCGCTCAGAAGCTCGACGAACTGCTCACCGACACCGTCCTGGAAGACGCGGGTGCGGAGGTAGGACTTGGGTGCCTTGTATGATGTGGCGAAGTCGAAGGGCTTGAGGGAAGCGGCCTTGGGGGCCTTCTTCATCTCGGCTGAGCTGAGGACCTCGAGAAGGGGGGAGGCGAGAGGGATATAAGTGCCAGTGGCACGAGAAACTCGGAGAAGTGAACGGACGAGATGGAAGCGGAAGGGGAAGTACATGGCGGTGGGGATCAGACGCATGGCTCCGAGAGTGACCTGGACGAGAGGGTAGATGAGCAACTTCAGCTGGCTCTCCTTTCCGGCCTCGGCCTCCTTCATGGGACTGCAGTGCTCGGCGAGAACACATGACCAAAAGTCGAGAGAGTGGGTGTACTGCCAGTTGTAGACGATGCGGAAGGCGTCGTTCTTGTTGTGCACGATACTGTTACGCAGGTGAATGGCGAGCTGTCGGATAAAGGAGAAGGCAGTGGTGTAACCAACAGCCTGGTCGATGCCCCAAAGCTCAGCAGCAGAGTTCTTCATCAGGTTGATGCCCTGGATAGTGTTGGCATTTGTGACACGGCAGCCCTGGATAAGACCTTGGTAAACGGCCTTGAGGACCGTCTCGCGAATACCCTTGTCACCGATAACAACGAGGCGTCGCAGGACAAGGAATGCTGTGATCTTTGTTGTCTCGGAACTGGCAGGCTGAGCCCAGAAGTTGACGACGGACTTGGCAAGAGCCTTGATGAGCTTCTTGAAAGAGAGGAGGTAAGGGAGAATGGGTGTGATGGAAGAGAGGGTGAGCTTGAGGGTCTTATCGTCGGAGAGAGTGCTCAGGAGGTGCATGATGGAAGATGTGTATGTCTTGAGCAATAGAGACAAGGTGTGGAATTTTCTTGACTCGGTCTGGACGTGGACTCTGCCGGAGGCGGACTCCTTGACGGGGAGATGGTGGTTCATAACCGTGGGGATCTCCTTGAGCGCAAGGAGCAGAATGTCGTTGAAGACTTCAGGGCTGTTGATAACATATCGCTGCTGAGACTCCTCATCGTCGTCCTCGTTCAAGTGCGCGGCGCATCGGAACGCCAGAACGACTTGACGGGCAGCTCGTAGGGAGTTCTTCTCGGCCATGGCCTTCTTCCATGAAGCCACAAGCTCACGGGTCAACTCGTTCCCTTGCGCGACCGCGACCGCGGCAGGCTCTGTCTCGGCCTTCTTCTCCTTCTTCTGCTTCTTCTTGGGCTGCTCGTCTTCTTGTTCGGACTCGTCATCGCCGCTGAGCGCATCAACCTCTGCAAGATCGGTGTTGGCGTCAAAGTCGAGGGCCTCGGGGTCGTTTTCCTTCAAGAACTTGTAGAATTCGGGATCCTTCTCGGCGAGCTCCTCCATGGTCTGCTTGCTCATGCCGAGGTCATCCGCCTCTTCGATATCGTCATCGTCGTCGCTGGCGAGGGGCTGCTCGCCCATTGAGTCATCATCGCTGGCTTCCTTATCCTCGGCGGCTTGGCCGTCCCTCTTGCGCTTTCCAAGCTTCTTCTTATCGTCGATAATCTCATCGAAGCCACCGGAGAAGAACTCGTCGACGCTCATTTCGTTGACCTTTTTGCCCTTGACGCTGGGCTTCTTGACCTCGCCATCATCCTCACCCTTTGTGTACTCGGCATCCCTCGCTTTCCTCAGTTTCTTCTTGTCTTGGATTTGCTTGCGCTGCTTGAGCTTAGCACCGGCTTTGCGCTTCTCCAGAGTACCTGTGAGATGTTTCTTCTCGAACTTCTTGGTCGCCTTGAGATTCTTCTTGCCTGGCGCCATTTTGATTAACTTGAGCGCGCCTTGGCTGGTGAAGAATTCGACTTTTTGGGTTTGGGGGTGGTTTTTGTTTGTTAGTTTTAGATGGGTCTCTTAGAGACTCTTTGCAACCAAACCAAAAACCAAAATTTTTGCTGCAGGCTTATCGATAACGAAACGTTGGCGAAAACTACAGGCGGTGAGATTATTCTGCCAGGTCCCCTACGTAACATGTCCCGCAGCCATCCATCCATACTAGGCATCCCACCTCAAGCTCCATTGCGACGCATCTTTCTTTGGAACCTAGAATATTTATAAACCAATGCCTCATTCATAATGATTCCAAGACAGGGCTATGCGCCAACTCCTCATAGTTATGTTCCCAATACTAGCCTTTCTGCCAGCATAAATCTCGATGAGGTGTGTAGACAATTCAGCTTATACCATACATGATCTAGCTAATCGCCGAGTCTAGGAAGTCAAGCTCACAAACACCCGTGCTGAGCGTGACCTTCAAGAATCCCTTGCCGAACTCTTTAGTATTATAATCACACTTGATGAACTCGAAAAGGCCTTTCTTAAAGATGCCGTACCTGAAGCAGAGTACACTGAAATCTGTGAGCGATCGCTGAGACAGTACAAAGCGCTGCTAGCGGATGAGACTATTGCCAAAGAATTTGGGGATCTAGAGGAATTCAAGGCCAAGTGGGATGTATGATCTTCCCTGGTATTCATTTTAACATTTAGTATCGACGACTAACTGTGATAAAGCTTGAAGCACCTCGCGCAACCGAGCGCATTCGTGTTGGCATGCCATCTACAACCATCGACCGAGCTCCCTCGGCGCCAACTCCCGCTCCCGCCGCAGCCGCCAACAACACCAGCGGTGTCCTCATTCTTGAAGCTACCCAAGAGTTTATCACCTTCCTCGACGCTGTTAAGCTTGGTCTCCTTTCCAAAGATCAGCTGCATCCCCTCCTCTCTGATGTGATCCAATCAGTAAACCGCGTTACAGACAAGGACTTTGAGAACCGAGGCAAGATCGTACAATGGCTCATCACCCTTAATCAGATGAGGGCAACCGATGAACTAAGCGAGAAGCAGGCGCGCGAGCTGGAGCTGGATATTCAGCAGGCGTACCAGGGATTTAGAAGGACTTTGACATGAGAAGATGTGATATGATGATTTCGTATACGGTGATGCTTGCGCCAATATTTACATGGCTATTAGAAGTGGTGTTCTTAGTCTATATATACCCACGAACCTTCATTTTATAATCCATGATACAATTACACCAAAAACGTCCAGAAGCTGGGGTACACGAACTCCGACTCAAAGATCCTTCGGACCTGCTCGAGCACGAATCTCTCAACCTTGCCCACGTTCTTGAGACTCTGCTTCCCACCAACCCGTTCTCCAATCTCACTCTCCACACGGATCTCTTGTAAAAGACCACCAAATCTTGGCTTGTGGTGCTCGTTCTTTGAGGCTCCAGCAACACCCTTTGAGTCCTCCTCGGTATCGTCAGGGCCAACAGCCGCAAGCGCATCATCAGGACCAAGGAAGCAGAAGTGCACACGCTTACGAATGTGTGCCAGTACACCCACACCGTCAAAGGTCAACCCTGTGATGTTGAGCTTGAGCGGGATGCCCACAAAGCTGGGCATGGGATAGTCAAGCAGAATCTCTGCTGTAAGGTTCAGTCGTATGTCGCCGTTGTATCGTATCCTAAAGACAGCCTGCACATCCTCCACACGAGGCTCCCGCGGTCGTCGTCCTGCTTCCTCCTCCCCCTCTTCCTCATCGTCATCGACAATTGCAGAACCACCAAGATGGGTGTCTCTTGTTGGTGGCCGTGACGCCTCGACTGACGTAGGCGCGAGCGTAGAGACACTTCCTTTTTCACGCAGGCTCTGCAGCGGGTCGAGGCTGGCTTTGAAGTTATCCACAGACGTGAGACTACTCTGTGATGGATTACGGGTGTGGCTCGGAGTACCCCATTCACGTGCTGGTGTTCCTGGAACGCTCAGCCAGTTGGTGTGATGCGCACTTGCAACAGCGGCCAGAGGCGTATGTGTGCCTGTACCAAGATGGCTCTGAAAGTAGCCCAGGCCTGATCCTCCTAGAATTCCTGGTGTCGAAGTTCCCAGGAAAGGACTTCCCAAGTCGTGACCCATCATCTCATTTCTCAACACATCGCTTCTCAACCCACCACCTCTCCTCGTTGATGCTCCCCATGGCGCCTGACCGGGCCTCATCCTGGCAGGTTCTGGAGGCGGCGGTGGAGGCGACGGCTCCTCTTCACTGTCTTCTTCATCATCATCCAGATCTTCTTCGTAAAAGTCCGGTAAAGGGTCCGTGATATCCTTTAGCTCGAGCTGTGGAGGGATAGTTCCGAAGTCGAAACCGTGTACTGTTACTGAGCGGATGAATTTGGGTAGTGGTACAGTCTGGAATTTATCGTGAACGAATTCCCTGATACGTTCAGCTAGAGCGTCACCATCGGGACCACTCGTGAGTGTCTCCCAATTTAGTTCAATCGACATTGAATCTTCCTTGCCTAGGCTTTTGTCGATGCCAAGTTTGTGTGTATTGAGATTGACTTTGGATAAAGAAGTGGATGAGATGATGCAGTAAGGTTCAGTAGCTGATGTCGGCAAGTTTTAGTGGCTTACAGGCTCTACAGGCGTTATGATCCCCCGCAGCGTCATAACAAATTCAAACAGAAGTGACACTCCAACATTATAGAAAAGACTTGTTTCGCTGCCTTGATCAAAATATTTATCATTTAATGCATTTCTCATATATACTGCATCTTTACTGTATCGTAAAACGACTATGCCCCTCTTTTGGATGAATGCATCCGTAAATACCCGTAACGACGCTGATGCTTGCTTGTACATATAACAAAAATGCAACTCGCTCTAACGTTTACGATGGCCGTCATGAATCACGTCTCTTTCTTTCATTCGTGCTTTTCATCTTTCCTCATGTCTTTTTACATTCCTCAGCGAAGCATCTCGGGCTCCTCGAACCTAGCGCGCCCATAGTAATGCGGATACTGAGGATTGTTGAACAGATGCCAGCAGTTGGGCGCCTGGAGAATATATCTAGCAACCAGTCAGCAGTTGAACTCTCGAGAAACAACAGAATTTACATACCTTGCCATAGCCTCTCTGAAGCGAGACTTGTATTCCTTGGGACTTGTCACGGTAGGTCGATTGCGACCTCCGCCTGCAAATCCACGATCCTTGATCCAACTTTCGAGCTTTTTGTCCCATGTGTATGTACGAATGCAGTCAATGATACCAACCACAAGCTCCTTGCGAGCCTCATCAACAGCAATCATGAGTGAATAGTCCATCACGTTCTGCCTTGCCAAGAACAAGGTATCGTTCCACACCGAAGCACGGAGTAGTTTCTTGGAATGTTCTCTTGCAAACAGAGGCGATTCATAGATGTACTCGACCATGTTTTCGTCAAGAAGGACCTCGTTCTGTTCACCAGTAGACTGGATTTTACGGTTACGCATAGAACCCTTGAGATCAAAGATTCTTGTTGCGGTGCGATCGTAGAAAAGGTTTTCGGTGATCAGAAGATCCAGCTTGATGTCGGTTCCTGTAACCGGGTTCTTGATGAAAACTTGGAAGAAGCCCAACATCTTGGCGATCACAGAGGGCAGATCATGGAATAGTGCTTCTGCCATGATATTGAAATATCCAGGAGCAAATCGCAAGAAAGCTGAAGTCTCGATAGGAGAAAGAGACTGAATAGTCGTTAGCTCACCGAGACGTAATAGGTACTTATCACATGAGACTTACCTTCAAAATGAGTCGGTCATCCAATGTCTTCAGGAACACCGACTTGGTCTTGCCACCCTTGGAATCCCACTTGAGGCATCGTGAGAGTGACTCGACAATACGTTCTGCAACACCGCACTTCTTCCTGAGAGCATCAAACTGCTCTGCGTAGAAGATCTTGCAGGTCATCGTGGCAGTACCTTCCCGAAACTGATACTTAAGATGGGTTCCTGTAACACGGAGCAGACTCTTCTCCAGCTCTGTCTCCGATACCCAGTCGATACCTTCAGAAGGAAGAGATTTGGGCTCTCCGTCGACACCGCTATCGCTCTCGCGCTGCATGGTTTCTTGTGCTTCTCTTCGTATGTTGCGCAATTTGCCCTTGTAGTCTTCGCTGTTAAGGGCGAGCGCAATTACCGAGCTTGGCTCATCCTCCCGCACAATAATGTCAGAATCAACAAAAATGTGATCGCTAGGGTTGACGGGATATTCAAGTGGGTGCCAGCCACTCGCACCTCTCTCAGCCCAGAAATTAGTGAGGTATTTCATCAAGCTCGTCTTCTGATGTTTAGGCAGCTCCAACGGAATCTCGCTTGCGTCTACCGAATCTGCGATTTCCTTGATATCGTGCAGATACTCGTCTGGCACCGAGTGTTCGAGATCAGTGGCTCTTTCTTCGTCATCCGAGAAGGTCTGACTGGTGTTGGCAATAGTATGTTCATCGTTATCCTCCTTTTCCATCTTCTCAGTCTTCTCGTCCTTCTCTTCTTGTTCCTTGTCCTGGAGTTCTTGGTGGTGCTCGTCTTCCTCGTGCTGTTGATTCTGATTGCCGTGTTCTTGTTCTTCTCTACTCGCGGGTGGTTCCGCAGGCGTCAGTGGCTCAGAAACAGGATCCGTCCTCTGTCGTGACTCGGACTTTCGTGAAGTAATGCTGCCAGCCCGTTTACTTGCTTCGCGTTCAGCGACACTGTCCGTTGGTGGGCTTGGCTCCTCGAAGGCTTCATTCACGTCATCGTAAACCTCGACAATGGCCTTTGTGGTAGTTCTAGGTAGCATGGCTCTAGGTTGGCGCATGCTTGCAGCACGCTTCTTGCGATCTCGGATACGTTCTTTCTCAAATTCGCGACTGAGCTGTTCAAAGTGCTTTGCCAGTGTTGAAACCTTGGACTCTCTCTTCTTATGGACGAATCGTGGGATTCCCGAAGCGGTCGCCTTACCTCTGTCTTTCAAGTTTCTCAACCCTAAGCGATCAGAGAGCTTCTTATCCACTCTGATCGATCCGTCAGGTGTTGTGATTGAATCAGATCCTGTGGACTCGGAAGAATTCGACTTCGATTCTTTGGTGCCAAGACCTTTTCCAATCCCTGACTGTGTCCTAGGCAGTCCGCGGTTGGGATGGGAAGTTGCCCTCACCATAGGAGGAGAGATTGCCTGCCCAGCTTTGCGTGATGGTGCACGCTCGCTAGTAGGGGTAGGTATCGAAGATTGACCTTGCTCTCGTCGCATTTGATCCACCCTCTCTGATAGGGAAGGCACTGGAGAAGGTAGTGCTTCAATAGGGGATGGGATAGGCTCAGCAGGGTCCGTCAAAATCGTGTCGAAAGCTTTGCTGGGTGCTTTTGGTGTCTGTTCAGGATCAAGAGCAAGAGGTGTTTCCTGATCCTCTAGATCTTCGGAGACCTCGCCGGCCGGGAAATACTCAGAAGGAGGGTTGGATGGTGTTAAAGGCGCACAAGCTAGATCCAATGGCTCTACTCGTTCAATAACGCCCTCCGCAGGGATCTCGACTTTGCCATCATCATCAGGAACATCTCTGTTGTCAACAGGCTTTGAAGAAGCGACACTGGCCTCCATACTAGTGTTGTCAGTGTATTCCGTTGGCTGAGTGCTCTTCCCTTCCTCTTCTGTAAAAGTTTGAGAAGGGCGCTCTTCGCTGTCAACGGTTGATGGTGTTCCCTCGTTTGACGTGAGCGATTCCTTCGACTCATTGTCAGTGAACATCTTCTTCAGTTGCATGATTGTCAACTGGCGCATATCCTTGTCGCTCAGGAAATCAGCTTCGAATTTGGTAAACGCTTGGTCCCACTCCCCAGCTTTCTCGAGCATCTCTCTGACGATACTATTGAAAGGCACCACCTCATAATACTTCGAGTTGACGTAAATATCTTGCAGCCTCTTCACAATGAGTGGTAGATCCTCTTTCGCCTTAGCCGTCAAACGATCAACCTCGGACTTGCACAGGTCTGCTTTCTCAGGCAGGACACTGTCTATTCTGATACACATCAGCCTCGATCTGACTGAAGTCATGAACTTGGCCCATCGTTCCTCCATTCTTGCAAAGATCTCGTTCTTGAGTTTCAGGTCGTTCGTCACTTTCCATGTAATTCTTGCTCGTGGTACAACAATCTCCAACAGATCGATAGGGTCCCAATGGATGCGGATCCGCGCATCCTGAAGACTGAAATATCGAACGTGATCCCGGTGATGGTCATGAGGACAGTCGTGCATGTATTTCATCTTCAGTCCGCGCCCCCAGAAAAGTAGTTCTAGATATTTGCCAAAAGAGTATTTGTAGGTAGCTTCCGACATGGTTCTTTCTTCGGTGTCCTTCTTGCAGATCTTACAATAGGTCCACATCGTAATACCCTCAAGTTCAGCCATAGGAGAGGTGTTTGGCAGGTTCTCCACAAAGACTGTGATTCGAGACTGGTCATGCACATAAGTTCGGTGGTGCTCAAGCATCCTGCGCTCGCAGCCATTAGAGGTGCAGACTTGGTTCATAGTGAATGCAAGATCTTCGATGTATTGGCCCAATGTGCAATCAGGATCCATGCCAGTATCGATGTGCTGTTCATCGTAGAAATTTATGGCTACCAGAGATGGTTCGGTACACGGGATCTTGGTCTCTGTGCAGATGACAGAATAGAGAACGACTATGTTCTGGTGAGAATAAGGATCGAAAAGATCGAGGTTGCCCTGGATGTATGTCTCCCATTGACGTGTTTGGGTTTGGTAATTGTACAAAGCCTTGTCGTACTCAGCATCGTGAACAGCTCGCAAGATTTCCATGATTTGGCGTGGCGCTTTTTGGCCTATAGCTTCAACCATCTCGGGTTTGATGAGCTGGAATCGGGGTGGGTCTGACTTCTCAGGATCACCCTTTTCCTCGTAGTAGTCGTGGTTGCGTAGCCGGCGCAAATAGAGTAGTCTTCTCTCCTGCTCGCGTGCCTTCATCAGAAGATAAGGCTGAGTGAACTTGACGTATGGCGAAGCGGACAGAATTTTGGTTTCGTATTTGGCCACCATATCACTATAGTAAGTTGGCATTGGAACGTCATCTGGAACTTGGCTAGTCTGGTCTTCGGCAGCAGGTTCAGGTTGCTCCTGAAGAGACTTCAAACGTGCGCGATCTTGAGCCAGTTGACCCGACTGGCTGATAGAGCCAGTATCATCGGTCTCGGCAATACTGGAGCTGTCAATCGTGGTTTGGGAAGGTGGTTCACTCTCGCTTGCAGGGTGATTGACCACAACAGCGGGACCATCTCTCGAGTGGTCAGCACTACTGACACTTTGAGACCTCACGCTGTCAATTGGTAGATGCACGGAGTTTGCCATGGACTCGCCACCTTCTGGAAGCTCAATAGACTCATCCCTCAGAAGGCTCGACTCGAGCTTCAGGTTATAAACAACATAAACCATGAACTCCATGATATGCTTGACTTTTGAGAGCACCGTGCTGTTAGCGCCCCTCAAGGCGATCGTGCATCCAAGCTCAGGCGTACAACCAGAAAGAAAGATGTATGACTTCTTGCGACCAGGATAGTCGTTGTTGACAAATGTTCGGACTTCAAAATTCGAGCAACGTCCAATCTGAACGGGCAGTGCCAACATGTCAAGAGAGGAGATGATATCTGTTTCAGCACATCGCGCAACTGCCTCAATGACTGTGTGCTTAACATTGTATGCCACTGAGATGTTTGAATCAGACAGGTACTGCAATGCCACACCGGATATGCTTTTCTCGGCGAGGAGAACATGTGGACGAAGGTTCGTGATTCTTTGTACAACAACACGCAGAAACTCTTTTTCTTGCTCGATGACGGGCTGCAAGCTCATAAAATGCTGTTGATGTCGCTGATATTCGATGGGGAAGGTTACAAGCATAATGCGAGGATTAGTGATCCTGCGCGGCATGCTCTTTAATGCCAAGTTCTTGGTAAAGACTACACCAGAGATATAGGCTGTGTCACCAGGTTTACCACCCGGGATCCTCTTCAACTTGACATAGTGCCGAATATCCATATCTTCGCCTTTCGCAACGTCGGGGTCCACATCGTCCGTCGCCTGCAACAAAATGGGAACCAGGGCCTTCTGCCATGCTGGCGGATTTGGGATCTCTGCATCGTCCAGTAACTGATGAAGGAGTTTATCAACATGCCTCAAACTCGATGAGTTAAGCTCGACTTTGGGAGCTTTCTTGTGCTGTAACGAATCACTTCTAGTGATTTGGCTTGCACTGTGATGAGGCGTGTCCAATGCAAAGAGCATTTCAGATGACTGTGATGGCCCCTTGTACACCCCTGACTTTGGGCGCGGCGATGGCAGGTAATGAATACTGCCACCAACATTACTAGTATTCCGTCGCCTTGGTGGTCGTCGATATGCCCCGAGACTGCCTGGAAGATCGTCTATTCCCGTTCTACTGGCGAAGCTCATGCCGCTAATACTCTTTTCACCTGCCCTATGGCGATATTTTCTATTAGCGTTGACGTACGGTGTAAGCTCGGACTTGTCATCGCCAAGGCTCCCAGGCTGCAAATCTCCTGTCATTGTCGCGAAGAGGCTCATTTGTTCGTCTTCACTAGACTCGTCAGACATGTAATCAGCCAGCTCAGGATCGATGATGTTATCGTCGTGGAAGGCTGGAAACTTTGGCTTTTTCGCACTCTCATCGTCGACCCCACGCCGAAATGGCGCCCTCGCCTCTGGTGCAGGCTTGAATCGATTTAAAAAGCCGCCATGTTTGGAATGGTGCCTCTTATGACCCGCCGATGAGTGTGGCCTCGCGCTCAACGATTTGAGGGATCGTGAAGAGCCAGGTCTGCTCAACTGTGGAGCATCGATCTCCAGAATAGCTGCAGCACGGGACTCCCCAAGGCGACGTGTTGCAGGTATGGCCATCATCGGTGTCGTTACAGGTCTGGAAACAGGCCTCGAGTCTTCTGATCCTTCTGAAGCAACTCCAGACTCATTGTCCTTTGGCTTAGATTGGCTGGCGTTACTGGGGGACTTTGCGTGGTTTGAGCCGAAGAATCTAGGCATGAATGATTGCTCGTCTCCAGAATCTTCTGAGCCGCTCCCGTCAAACCGTCTGGTGATGACTTCAAGACATCGCTTGCAAACCCGCAACGAGCCTTGCACACCGAATTTTTCTCCTGATATGACGGTGGTGCACTTTGAATCAAAGATGCAGCCACAGGTACGGCAATGATGCTTTCGTCTGAATGCACTGAATGGGGTCTGGCAAAGGAAGCACTCCTTGACAGTATCATCTTTCATCCAGAATTCCTTACTCAGGACTTGTTTTCGCATACGGTTAAGCTGGGCGTTGACCTGCTCCGAGGCCTCTTCATTACTGGTCACAGTACCAGGTATTCTGAAATCACCTGAAGCCATCTTTTGAGGTTTTGGGTTGTGAGAGAAGGAATCATGGCACACTGAATCATGTGCAGACGTGCTGACGTGGCTGGGCTCCGCGGTACCTCTGTCCAACGACGAATCTCTCGAATTCTGATCACCAGGAGACTTGGAACGACTGATGCGATCAATAACAGCAGGCTTTCTCCTTACACTATCGGGTGATAACAAGGACGAAGTAATTGAAGGGCTGCGAAGACTTCGTGTCTGTAAAGTCTGCAACGAGGGTGTACGATGGTGATGTGCGCTTCTCGGACTTGTCGGGCTCTTGATGCTCTCATCTATACTCGATGTGTCATCACGCTTTGACTTAGGCGGGAGCTTGCCTTCTTTCATGTCAAATAGACTGGATGAGGATTCGGCTGTTATGAGATGTGCCTGCAGGTCGACCCTGCTGCTCACACTTTTGCGGCTCGACCCAGCACCGCCGCTGTCCTCGGTGCGCAGAGTGGTATTACTAGGATCTCTATGTACCGTGATGGGAGCGATCGTTGGGTCAGCTGCGATAGAGCTGGGCGCCTTCTTTGAAAAGCTTTGGCGGTTTGTAGAGCTGGCCTTTTGATTAGACATCAGGCTGATGCTCGATGGCTTGGATGACTGAGGTTGCGGTCGAGGCTCGATGGTGCCACCGCTTACATTTGTTGAAGCTCCATCGTTTTGTATAACTTGTGATGATGTGGTGGACATGGATGCACCAGTATCGACTCGGCTCAACGAGCTAATAGAAGCTTTCGACCCATGATTTGCAGTAATCGAGGCTCTTTTCGAAGAAGGTTCTGATTTTTCTCCGGCGGTTTGTTCTAGAGGCGACTTTGGAGAACTTCCACCACCTACAGCCTCTTTCAGACGACTATAAAGACCGCTAAACCCTTGTTGAACGAGATCACCAGCAATGCCTTTATTATCCGAGGTCGGGGCGGCTATTGGAGGCGGCGCAAAATCGTTAAAGGTAGTAAGAGAGTCGCTCTGGCTTGCGGAAGTGTGTATCTTGTCAAGCGTATGGGCAAGTTGCCCGGTAGTAATCGAGCTGATAGAATCACGGCGGGTTCGGACAGGAGAGCTCTCTGACACTACAGAGCCAGCCCTAGGCGGCGACATGTTGACGATACAGTTATTTCGAAAATCAGGTAGCAAGTTTGAGAGACAGAGATCGAAAGCGACTCGAAGGATATCAAGGTGGAGATTTGTGTGTGGTTATCCGGCGATTGTCAAGTGAAGGATCTTGGATATCTTGAGACCCAAACACATGTGACGGTTGTCCGCTTCAGGACTTTCAAGCAAACACAGCGGCCAAGGATCTAACGCGGGATATCAACAGCATGGTGAGGTTGCGAATGCTTAAGACGAGTAATGACACAAGCCGTCGATGAATGGAGAGGCGGCAAGCGGGGAGGTCGATCTTCAGGGTTCGCTGATCGGTGAAGCTGTTGTGGGTTGACAAGACGAACAAGACGGGATGGTGCAGACTAATCCAGGCGTTAGAGGCGGATATGGTAAGAGACAAGAGGCAGAATGACGAAGGGACATAAGCAGGGTGTTGCGGCGCAGAAGAATATGCCGGCCCGCGCAGCTAATCACAGCTGTGTTTCGTCAAAGTCCAAGGTCGAGAACAGCCTTTGGGCATCCGAGATGGAGGTCGGATGCGTGATGGCGTCAGACCCTTGCAAAACAGTGGGAGCGGGACAGTTGTTAACGGCAGGGGGGGCTAGCCGGTACGTGTCTAACAGTGTCTGAGTGTTTACTGTTAGGCAGATAATGTTAGCACCAATAAGGCTTCGTGCTAGGAGAAACAACCTGCTACAGCAGGATACAACAAGTTACTTGGTTTCGTACGTCCTATGATATCTTTACAACATTATCGCCTCTAATGTTGAGAAAATGTTGTACAGGTCAAGTCTCACCACCAGCCTGGATGAGCAAAAAGGTTTGCACACAGGCGGGCATGCATCAGTATAAGAACTCAAAAGTACCGATGACTTGGCGCTGATCGAGCACGAGCCACTTTCCTACCACACCTTACAGAATACCTACTAAGCTAACTGAGTCGAGAAAAAAAAAAGACCCCGCAGATCCGATTGATACGCGGCCCAAAATTACCCGTCGCGTCGTCGCGCTGCGATTCGTTTCAAAGCATTCGCCATATTATTCATCAATTCATTTGAGCGTCACTGCCTCTCCGTCGTTCCATCCACCATTTTTGCATATGTATCCAGGATAATCATCTGCGCACGCACCTCGTAAATCATCAAACGATCCTCACCGCGTTCCCTCAGCCGATCTATTCGCCTCGTCGCACAACACCATTATCGAACACCACCATCATAGCCCATGTAACGTCCATCGTGACTGGTGCAGGACAGTCTCACGACAATGTCTCCCACTTCGTCCCCTCAGCGGGACGTCACGGAGCTTCTGTCCCGACGTCGCTCTGCCAATATCCCCTCTGATCAGAAGAGCTTGCTTGAAGGACACGATTCTTGGGCAGTAGACTTGAGGAACCAACCTCATGGTCTGGTGCATATTCCTGGTCATATTTTGGAAGCAGCCAAGGCAGTACATCTTGCCCAGAAGAAAAAACCGCAAGCGAAAACACCACGATCAAAGAAACGAAGTGCCAGTCCTGTTGCACCAGCGAGCAGCAAGCGCATGCGAAACGGAACTACGAGCATCACAAAGCTGGATTCTGAGAAACCACCCCAATCATCCCCCGAAAAGCCAATACCTTGGACTCCAAGTCCTCCTCGCAACCACCCTCGGGAAGCAGACTCTATCCACGTAGCTATCGATACAACTGCTCAATCGTTAACCGTACAAGAGACCCCAAAGACAGGCCCAGCAAGACCACGCCCACTGCAACGAGCTTCAATACCACCATTTCCAGACCCGCCTGTGTCGGATGAATCTGAAGATGACATGGAAACGAGAATTCCGGATGCCCAGCCTCTCATCGATGCTCCAATTAATCGAACTGCGGTTCGTACCAATGCAGTGGTGCCTTCTCCACAATCTACAGCCAAATTCATAGCTACACCACCATGCGCCCAGCCGAGCAATCCCACGCAATCATCGAGCAATCCCACACAGTCGTTAGTACCGGAAACCGTCATTCCAAGCAAAACAGCTCCGGAACATAACAGAAACTTGGCCAAGGGTAAAGGTCGGCTTGTCTTCAAGCCTATCGAAGTTGACGATGGGGATAGAAGGAAGAAGAAAGGTTATCTTGAAAGGGAGCGCCTTGCACCTACAACAATTCCCCCAGTATTCCACAGTTCGGTGCCGGGCTCGTCGGATTCTTGCATTCCCAATACATATGATGTGCCTGGGACCCAGGAGTCTATCAGAGAGTCCATCGAGGGTAAGGAGGACGAGGAAGCGAGGCTCAATGGAGTCGAGGAAACGATACCATCAACCGACCATCGAGAACCCGTTGCGGAGAGGACTCCTAGCCGTAAGCCAGTGTCTGTTTCCAAGCCCAAATCCCTTCCTGAGACCAAAAGGGCTGCAAACCAGAACCCACCACCCATACAACAAGTCCAGCCACAGCAAGCCCAGCAACAACCGGTCCAACCAACTACTCCGATACGAATGGGCCCGCCAAAAGGAATTGCATCGGTAAATTCCCATAAGCGTTCGACTAACAACGAGGTGGTCGGGAAATCACAGTCGCCTATTCCGTCAAGCATAGCTCCAGGAGCTTCCCGTGAGCCATTCGATACGTTTGTGCAACATTACCCTGCGTATGCAAGCGGTGATGGTGGCCGGGTGGCAGCAGGCACTAAGCTCCACTTTATCACCGCCTGTGTATATCTGAACTATCTTCGTTCAAGGCATCTACTTCGAGATAGTATGTATGACGAGTTTATACGGGCTTTCCCACGCTACTATAAGGAGTATGTGGACGAGACTCGACGACCAGCTCTGGTTGCCATCAAATGGTTCAACAAGCAGAAGGGACCCCTACTCTTCAACAAGTACTTAGTTCACAGGGGCAATCTTAGTCACATCATCAGGTCGTACCCAAATGAGTTCATTGAAGTGAACGAGAAGATTCTCAAGAAGAAGGATGGAGATGAGCTCAGTATTTATACCAGTTCAGAGGATGAGGGGGAGTTGAGCGAAGAGTCAGATCCTCCGAGCCCGGTGCGAAGGAGGTCGACCAAAGATCATGTTTCGAGTCCAGTGTCCAGAAGGTCAGACAAGAAGACCGCAGAGGTAGAGGAGCCCGTTGCCTCTCTCGAGAGTGATATGGATATGAACCTGTCCGAGATACTGCCAGCTCATGCGTCGAGATCTGTCCGGAATTCATCTGTGGTCGCTGTAAAAGAGAAGGAACGTCATGTACGATCAGATTCAACGTCGAGCTCTGTCCGGAATTCATCTGTGGCCGCTGTAAAAGAGAAGGAGCATCATGTACGATCAGATTCAGCGTCGAGGTCGGAGCAAAGGCCAGCCCCACCCTCAACCTCCAAGGCGCGTAGAACCACCATGCAAGTGCAGCCTGATTCTTCAAGGGCTCAGGATATCATAACGCAGGCACCTCCTCCATCTTCTCCCAAAATCCCAGAATCATCAATGCTGCCGCCGTCGTCTGCGCCGAATTCATCCGCAAGGTGGAAAGCTCCTCGGCCATCGCAGTATCTGGAAAAGCTCTCCACCAGGAACCGCGCCAGTCTAGGTAGCAGCATGGGCTCTACACCAACAGCCCAGGAAGAAAGGAGACGCGCGAAACTTAGAGAGCATTTCCGCAAGAGTATAGCAGCTCAGAAAGCGAAGACTGGGACAAATGCGCAAGGTGTCCGGAGCAGTGGCCGGGCAGAAAGATGATGCCGCAGAGAGGAAGGGCCGCCGGTTTCAAAAGTAGAGTATCGTTGAAGGTGGTTGAAAAAGTAAAATCGATCAGGCGTCCGTGTATATGTTTTGGCGTTATATGTTGATACCCCTAGCTGCTAGCTGTTGATGGCTATTGTTAGCAAGTAAGCATACTGGCAAAAGTAAAGAAGGAAGCATGTTCAACTCTGGAAATACCATATCCATTTGAAAGAAGAACCTAATATCGGTGGCGGAAAGATGTGTCTATTGTGCGTGGGCAACATAGTATCTATGGTAAGCTAGCTGGTTCGACCGAGAGAACCTGGCCTGATTAAAGGACTGACAAGCATGGCGACGATGCAGAAGATTGAGAGTTGTGGTCCAAAAAAGACCCTTCCGAGGTCAAGTTCAAGTCGCCTTTTCTCCCTTTCCCCCCCTCCAAGAAAGAAAAACATCTTGCTTCCTCCTCCGAATCTCGATCGTTCCGTAAACAAAAATTATTCCTCCGCCTCTACTGTCAGTCGTAGGCCGTCTCGTTCCACGAGGGGTATATCAAGCAATTTCTTTTTTCTGTTCCCAATCTTCACTTCTCGCTCCGTGGACACGAACTACTGCTCTTCGCTGCCCATCCTCATCTTTGACGTGACTTGTTTTTTTTGTGTGTTTGCCTTTTATTTCCTTTCTCCTAGTCCAATGTTTTTTTGTTGTTTTGATTTTGCTGAGAATAAAATCCGGTGTTGTTGTTGTTTGAGTCCATCTTATTGTCGTCATTCCTGTCATTAGCGGTCATTATAAGTTGTTGGGTGGTGTGTTTTTTTGTTCTTCGTGAGAAGACTTCTTTCTCTCTCTGCCTCTTTCCTTATCAAATATCTGTTTGGTCCGTTTTTTGCCTTTATTCCTGCTCAGCTTCAGCAGCACGAGCGGCAGCTTCGGCTTCCTTCTTCTTCCTTTGGCGAGCTTCCTCTTCGGGAGTCATGGTGCGCAGCTGGAGAGCGTGGATGCCGTTCTCCTGGGCCATCTCGTCGCGGAGAAGGGCGTAAACCATGCGGTGACGAGCAGGCTGCATCTTGGAGTTGAAAGCATCTGAGGTGATGACCACGCTGTTGTCACATGTCAGTATATGATGCATGAATTTTGCAGAAGACGGTGTATGAGGGAGTACGAGGGCGGATGATAAAGAGTGTCACGCGATATGAATAAGATGAGATGAGATGAGATGAGATTTTGTGACATGACACATGATTCCAGAGAAAAATGTGTCAAGTTTCACGAATTCGCTTGAATCACTACAAAGAAAGGGGGGTTCTGTTCTTACCGGAAGTGTGTCTCGCTGGAAGTGGTGTGCTCCATGGCCTTGTGGTGAGAGTGCAGATGAGAGTCATTGTAGATTTCCAAGGTCTGCGGGTTGAAAGCAGCTGTGATCTGGATAGCTGTTAACATCATATTTTGTTTAACAAAAACACATATTCTCCTCACCTTTGCCCGGATCATATCTTCAACGGGAGTGCTGGAGGAGCTCATGGTTGAGAGCTGTCGTCCGACGCTCGAAAATCCGAGCGCGTATCGTCGAAACATGAGGTGTGGGCGGTCTAAAAGAGAGCGAGAGAACGTTGTAACGTCCCAAGGCAAATTCGCACAATTGT
This sequence comes from Fusarium longipes, assembly GCA_013618495.1. Taxonomy (NCBI): domain Eukaryota; kingdom Fungi; phylum Ascomycota; class Sordariomycetes; order Hypocreales; family Nectriaceae; genus Fusarium; species Fusarium longipes. Next base: position 33,124 of record JABFEY010000032.1, on the reverse strand, counting down.
CGACTGAGATTTTGTGAAAAAGTCGACAAAAGGCGATACGAATCCTCTCGTATTAATTTAAAAAGAAGTGAATTGAGTTGATGAGAAACTCGAAATTCGTGGGCGATAAAGTTGACAATCTTTTGTCCTTAATAACTGTTCCCCCAAAGTGGAGCGGTAATGGATCGACAGGGCGTGTTTGTGGTGGTAGCGAGGCAGGTTTTTTTGTGTTGAAAGTGAAAAAGAGTTTCCGACTTTTTAAGCTTTGTCCTGTCGGTCTGCCTCTCACGTCACACTGCTGTGTTGTTGTCGTTTTTCTTCTTCTATTCCAGTGAGAGGAGGGAAGAGAGGAGGTAGTGAAAATGAGAAAAGTTTAAAGAGAACGAGTTAGAGAAGATGGAAGCCGGGCTTTAATATAAAAAAGTCAAGGCTTGGGTTTAGAAGGAGGTGTATGGATAGAATATGGAGTTATCGATACCTATCCTAACCCATCTATTACAAGCTACGTACGAAAAACAAAAAGTGAAGTGGCGGAACACGTTCAAGGAAACACGGTCCAATCCAGTTTCAGTGACTGTGAGTGACTGATTTGTGCAAGTAACTGACAACTCAGGAGCCCGTTCTCCGTTTTGGTGTCAAGTCGGTGAGGAAAAAGAAAACGAAGCAGAAGCAAAGACAAAGCCACATAGACAGACATTACACGCGCATCCCATCACTACCTACATACCGACAGATACTAGTAGTACTGGTACATTCAACATATCAAGTACCTGGCTAAGTACTAACCTAGATACACTCTAGATGTAGATGTAGCTGAGTTCTCTCTTTCTCTCTCATCCATCCATCCTTCTGCAGACGTTCGTCGCGGGTTTCTATTCCCATCCCATCCATTAACCCAAAACTAATAAGCCACCAAAAAAATGTACGTACCCGTAAGAATAAAGCGCGGGGAGGGGAACCATTTACCGTCTTTCCAACAGCCAAAGTGGCGGACAAGTTTCGACCCATCACATCCCTACATTGCATGGCAGACAAGAACCCCTGAAGGGCTCTTTTTAGCAAATGATCAGCCGCCAATCTGGCGTCTCAGTCCAGACGGCTGGGTCGGGCGTCGGATGGCCCTGACCGCCCTGCGCTTGGAGAGTCAGAGCGGTGAAGCCAGGAACAAGGGTTGTTTGGGAGAGTGAGAGAGAAAAGAATTTCTTAGACGTTGAGTTGTTCTAGTCTACAAATGAACCCTGGTTTTTTAGGTACAAAGTACAACAATACAGTACATACCGTAATTTTGTTAATTAGTTAGCGTTACGATTTCTAGATAGTTGCTCATGATTACAGACACCGTCAGTTGTTAAGAAAGATATATGCAGTCTAACCAATATTACCTTAGTTATATACCCCCCCAGCTGCAGTCTTGACAGCATCCATTAAGTAGACCCAAGTGGAGTTGAGAGAGAAAGCCGGAGCTGCTGGAGCCTTTTGCTGTAGGTACGGCCCAAGCAGGCGGGATCTGGTGTGAGAAAGTTAGCGGTCTCAAGGATGGATTCCATCAGTACCGCCTGGGGGGTAACAATTGGAATGCACAGTATACAGTACCGCAGGTTGTCTTGTGTCAAGACTGCATGGCATGGCATGTAACCCACCTACGTATTCGTTTCTTTCAACTTGTTTTTCTCTCTTTTCTTCTTTCTTGCTTCCGCGTCAGAGTTGTTGATTAGGCCGGCGGGTTGGACAGCAGAAGAGACAAGGTCTTGCTTGACCCAGGCAGAAATGGACTACCTTGGATGCCGTACATACATCATGTTTGTCTGTCTTGACTGCTGAGCTTTGTTGTCCATGTATGTACATGCACATGTACCCGTGTGATTTGTAACCCCCAACTTGCAACATCCAACAAAGCGTATGAACATGTCGGCTCGTGTGTGTTGCATTGCAGATACCAAGTTACACACAGTCGAACGGTTCCTCAAGCCTTCTCCCAGCTAAAACAGAACAGACACGCGGACGCATGGCTAGCTGCCGCGAGGTGTCTCATCCTACCTACAAAACAAAGGGGAGGCGAGTTGCTAGCTCATTGGCTTTCAAGTCTCGACTGTTTCTCTTTAAAATATTATCCAACGCACTAACTAAAGTAGAAAACGAACAGCGGGATAAGAAAAGGAAAAGACAAAAAAGAAACGTGCCACTAAACCTTGCCTCGAACAGTGTTCGGTGCGGCTTCTAGTTGAAAGAGTACGTATCTTCCGGGGAAAGCGACCCGGACCGTGAGCCGAACTGGACGGGCTGAAGCTTCGACGTCAACGACAAAAAAAGAGAGTCCACTCGCTTTAGCCTAGTTTCAACGTTAAGGCCTTTTTTTGTTTAGAAAGCTTCCATCACAACTCCATCACCAAATCTGGACATTCTTCTCATGTTGATTGCGGATCGTCAAATCCCAATTCCCCTCTTTTACCTTTCCCCCCCTCCTTAGTTTCTGCATCTTCGGCAAATGAGCCGGTGAACCTGTCGTAGCATCCCAGCACCTTGGACCTATTCCGTTGCGTCGGGAGCTTCGGATTGGTCTCTTGAATACACACATACATTCGCATCCTTGTCGCAAACCCCGGCCTCTTTGTTCGTTCGTCATGTCGCTCCTCCGCTCTCTCGTGTCGTCTACCGGCCGGCGCCATGCTGCCATTACCTCCGCTACCTTCATCAGCCTCCGTCCCGCTTCCAGAATGCTCTCCACGCTGCCGCGTTTACCGCTCTTCGAGGCCGTTTCTAAGCATGACCCTGAGTCCAAGGTTGTCGTCCATTCACTCTCTGGTCGAACCTTCAAGTATGGAGAGCTTCTAGGTGATGTGAGCCGAGCAAGGGATCGGTTCGCTGAAGCTGCTGGTCGTAAGGATCTTAATGGCGAGCGCATTGCTTTCCTTGTCGAGAATAGCTATGACTACGTAGGTGAGCTCATGAAGTGACTCCATGTTGCAATGGCAATATTGATAGATGCTTATATAGTGACGCTCCTGGCCGCAATGGCTGCACGTTCCATCGCCGTGCCTCTATCTCCTGCATTCCCTGCTCCAGAACTACAATATATTCTCAACCAGAGTGAAGCTTCGTTACTGGTCTCGTCTCCGAAATTCGCATCCAAGGCTGGGGAGGTTCTTGCGACTGAATTAAACACCAAACCGGCGCATCTTGAGCTCCAGAAGCATCAAGGTGGGAGTAGCCATGAACAAATCGGGCTAGGTGATGTCGATCCAGGTGAAGCTGGTATGATGCTTTATACTTCAGGCACAACCAACAAACCAGTAAGTACATGTTTGAAGTAGTTGAAATGCGTGTACATGCTAAAGCCTCCTCTTAGAAAGGAGTCCTGCTGCCACAAGCTGTCTTGACAGCCCAGTCTCGCTCTCTCGCTAAAGCCTGGAATTACTCACCCTCTGATCATCTTCTCCATGTTCTTCCACTTCATCACATCCACGGCACGGTGAATGCCATTCTCACACCTCTCCTCGCCGGATCGACAATCGAGTTCATGTTCCCCTTCAATGCCGATGCCGTCTGGAAGCGCTTCTCATCACCCTTCCTGACCAATGACGCATCCAAACTGAAAGAGAAAATCACTTTTTTCACAGTCGTACCCACTGTGTACAGCAAGCTCCTCGCTTCGCACAAGAGTCTCCCCCCTGACGTGCAAGAAGCTGCTCGTAAGGCCATCTCTCCAGAGAACATGCGCCTCTCTATATCTGGGTCCGCCGCACTCCCAACACCTATCAAGACTGCTTGGAAGGATCTGAGCCATGGCAACGTCCTCCTCGAGCGTTACGGCATGACTGAGGTCGGCATGGCGCTGAGCTGTGGTCTTGACTTTTCCGATCGTGTAGATGCCAGTGTTGGCTGGCCGTTACCATCTGTCGAGGCCCGTCTGGTCGATGTTGACACTGGTGATGTAATCAAGGAGGGTGAAGAGGTAGATGCGCAGGGTCGTGAGCGCTCTGGAGAAATCCAGCTTCGTGGACCAACCATCTTCCGTGAGTACTGGCGCAACCCATCAGCAACGGCGAGCGAATTTGTTGAGGGTGAAGATGGTCAGGGGAAATGGTTCAAGACAGGAGACGTTGCAGTCCGTCGGCCAGTTCCCTCTGCCAACGCTACCCAGTCATGGACCCACGGTCCCCTTTACTTCATCCAAGGCCGCAAATCCGCTGATATTATTAAGACAGGCGGCGAAAAGGTGAGTGCTCTAGAGGTTGAGCGCGAGCTCTTATCCCTACCTCAAGTCGCCGAGGCAGCCGTCGTGGCTGTGCCTAGTGGGCAATGGGGCCACAAAGTCGGTGCTGTACTGGTTCTAGATAACGATGTTGCCAAGAAGTGGTCGGCACTTGATATGCGTCGAGCTCTCAAGGGACGTCTCGCAAACTACAAGATCCCCCAAGTGATGAGGCTTGTTGATCAAATTCCCCGAAATGCCATGGGCAAGATCAACAAAAAGCAGTTGGTCAAGGCCATCTTCCCTAACGATATAAGCGGCGACGAGAGCTAAAGGATGAATTAAAAACTGCAAAAGTTTCTAGTCACTCTATAATCACAGCGCTATATTGAGATTTAGCAAATTAATAGCATTCGGCTTTTAGCTATCAGAAACTTGTGTGAAGCTATCAGGTCTGACTGATGAGAAGTACAAATCTATTTTTCTCCCCTCTGGTGGCTGACCTTCATACTTCGTGATGCCACTAGGGAAACAGCCCCTCCCAAGCAACGCCGGTGTAATACTGAACTAAATGAAATCAAGGCTAAGCTGTGGCCAATTCGGAAATATCCCTGTCATGGTCCAAGCCGGTAGCTCCCTTGCCCTGCCGCTTCATCATCAACCAGTCGTCATCCTTGCGGCGTCAAGTTCAGAAACGTGAAATGGTCATTATCGGATATCGTGCTAAATCAACGTTGTGCCCTCGCGTAACTAGCCGCACGTTCTTAAACAACGTGCTTGGCCTTGGCTCTTGTGCTTCCAGAGTGAGCACTGTCGGTGTGACCAGAGAACTCAACCTGCTCAGAAGCGGGCAGCTCGAGAATCTCCTTGAAGCGACGGCCGATAGACAGAAGAATCTCCTTACCCTTCTCTGAGCTACGGCCCTTACCGCCAGCAACGTCGCCGTCACCTCGGCCGGGAATCGCCTTTCCTATGGTGCGAGTCCAGACGCCGATACGGAAGAAGGCCTTGCGGACGTTGACGACAACACCCATGACCTCACCATCGTCCTCGTTCTCAAGGGTTTCGCCAATAGCGCCCATCATAACTTGGAGCCAGAGACGGTCGATGTCGATGTTGCGCTTGTCCTTGTACTGGTAAGACCACTTGCCACCATGCTTGTTCTGGGGGTCCTCCCACTCGGGGCGAACACCCTCCTTGAAGAGATGGTAGTCGGACTTAAGAGAGAGTTCGGAGACGGGGGCAACATTGTTCTAGAGAGGTTAGAATCATTGTCGATAGGTGCCAAGTTTTCGACTCACATAGACGCCCCAAAACTCTTCAACAGAGTCGAAGGTGATCACTTCTTTGAGAAGATCGTTCCAGTTGTCGCCCTGTCGTTGACATTAGTATATGAGAATTGGTGCATGATTGTGGTGTTTCACACCTTTCCGCTCGGGGGCTTGGTGAACCAAAGAGTCCACTTGTTCTGAAGAGGGTGCTTGACATTGAAGTTATCCTTGTCGTGGAAAACCGTAACAGGCTTGTCGTCCTTGACATCGGAAGATTCTTCCTTGCCAGCAGGGTCGACGGGAATGGTGGTGAGGTCGACCTGCTCATCCATCTTGGGGGTTTCTGTTGCGGCGGCAGCCATTGTGTCGGGTGTTTCTCGTGAGAGCGAGGTGCAGGATGAAGGGTTTCGCGGATGAAAGATCGCGGGGCAGATTTAGGAATGACAGCGGAGGCAAAGCAAGCGGTGCGGAAGTGGGGCGAGAGGGAAAGCAGTTATAGCAATTCCTTCCGTTTGTAAAAATTGTTTGCAACTTTGCACCAGGCAAGAGTCGCGAAGAGGTAGGTAAATAATGATAGGGGAAAGGTCTAAGTGACGTTTAACACAGAAGGTGCGTTGGGGATTTGTGTCGCGAGGCGCAAGGTCAAAAATTCTTGGGTGCTGACCTAAAATGGTAAGAGCAATCATTCACTTTCCCAAGAGGGCTGCTCTGCTGGTGCCTTGTGATGCCTAGTTTAGGCCTAGAATATGAGGCTCCATTTTTCATCCAGACCTGTTACCATCTCTAAACGTTTCAGACAGGCGATTCTCTTTTGAAGCTCCTTGTTGACCAGGTATTTGCATTAATACAACAAGGGTCGGTAACAAATATTATTTGAGGTTGAGGTTCGAAATTGAAGCTCCTTGGTTTCAACTTGGGCTTCGCATGCCAAGGAAGATCCTCTTTGTTCCCAATTCTAACCATACTCCTGGGATTTGGACTATTGCTCAGTCCCTTTGATATCCGTTCTTTGACAGGCCTGCCAAGCCAGAGAGAACAGACCGGGAACACAAACACAAGGGGCTTCTTTCTTTCTCCTGATTACCTCCTGTTTGTTCAAGCTTCAGATATCCGCAAACGCAAACAAGCGATGATTGATATCCACAAATAGAGTTACAAACCTGACTGTCAACTAGCGTCAATCGGGCCTCGACAGACTACAAAATTCAATGCAACTCAACTGCATATGACGCAGTTATTTCAGTCACGCGGGTATCCGATTCGGACGTAGAACGGAGTACAGCTTTTTGCTCGTAAGAGTGAACCCATGTCAAGTTGTGATTTAGAAGCTCACAAATGCCAAGGTGATGTGCCCATTCGCATCTCGAACATGGCAATGCGCTGTCATATGAATACAATTATTCCACTCATCAATACAACTTCATGGCCCCCATGTACTCCACTTGTACCGTTGAACATGCTTCTGCGTCTTTTTGAGTTGTTCACCTCACACCATTTTTCATACATGTTGAAATCCTAGGTTGAACGTTGCTCCAGCAAGTTGCGCTGACAGCCAACACAAATTAGACTTGAACTATAAATAAGGAACAAAGGGAGAGATACAGTCAGAAACCCAACTTATACAAACGGTAAAAGCGGTTTCACATAATTCCTTTCATCCAGTCAGCTGCTTCCTCCTGACCAACTTGTGCCAACTTCAGCATTACTGCGTCACTTCTCCCTTGAATCGACGTGTCCAAGGCGCCAACGATATCCCAAGCCTACGATTAAGCCTCAACAGTCACCCACCATGAACCGCATTCACCATTCACGAGTGGGCTTCGTCTACAAGGGGCGGGATTTAACGTGAACTTTGCTTGCATCTATTGGTTATTTGTAGAGTTCAGTCGTCCCACAAACTGAATGACAACTGGTGCACACCCGCCTGGTTATGTTTTCTACACCACGATCTTGTCCTAATGATCGTCAACATCCCAACGCTAGGTTCTCATGCAGGAGCTTCAGGCACTGGCTAGCCACTCTGGAATGAGAACGCGTCTCGCAGGCACATTCCATCCCACCCTCACGATCTTTTAGGTCTCTTTTAAGCCCCTCATTCATGAGCTATCATCCGAGACCTGCGCGATCAACCGTGGGCTGACCAGGGTGGATATGCCGATGCTTTTCGTGTGTTCTCCATATAGACCAAGTTATAATAAGCCCATCTCCCGGCAAAACAAAGAAGGCTCCCTTCCAAGCACACCACCTCGAACTACTTCTTTGTTGCCTATACCAAAGCTCTCTTAACTCTACTACAACTGTACTCTTTTTCATCATGGAGCCCGAGACTCGAGCCACTTCCTTTGAGAAGGATGCCCACAAGACAAAGGACAATACCACGAAGGGCAAGACTAGAAGCAATTCTCTCTTCACCATCAGCTCTGGCTTCACCTTCTTTGCTGCCCTTCCTGGAGGTTCCAGTTCATCCTCGTTCAGGTCATCCTCTTTCCGATAAATACCCAACACCAATTCTTGTTTTGTTCTGTCCCTCGTTTATACCCAAGCCTTTTTGCTTAATTGCTTTATTTACGCACTGGATTTGCTGGCTCAACTGTATTTTACGACAAAACGCTCTTTTGATACGACTCACTTGTTCTTCTGTGCTTTGCTTCGTGTGACAGCATGAACGAGTTACGATCCTTTCGCCCCAGACGTCGCGATCTCGACTTCAAAGAGCTCGATCGAGATATTCCAGATGAAGAGTACGAAATCTTCTTTAACAACCTCCATGTCGAAGTATGGGGCCTTGCTAGAATGGCGTTCCTTCCTGGGGGTTACTCTGTGGGGACCCGCAGGTCTCCTTGGTTGAGAGAATACCCAGAAGAGTTTCTCAGATACGTCGAGCTTGTAGCTCATCCAGACGCACGCACAAATCATTGGGAGAGGCTTCTTTGTGATAAAGATGAGAGAGTGTGTCTGCTTATGGCCATCATCTTCAGAATCCTTGATAAGAATGTGTTCTCGACGTTGCTATTTGGAGCTGGTCCGATACATGGTGAAACGCTCAAGAACTCCGACACTGAGCTCATCTATGCAGAAGGTATGCAAATCAACGCAATATTTTCCGAGAAACGGGCTAACATTGACCCAGGGTTTGAACGCAGCAGCCTTCGCTCCCATTCCACCAGAACATGGCTCAAGACGACCTATGGAGTACCTCCTCTATTTTGGCAAGAGGTGGACAAACTTTGCACTCAGATGCTAGCCATGTTTCTCCCTTTCTTCGACTACGTTAAAGAAGCCTCACCCTGTGAAGCCACCTCTACATCGGAATTATACCAGTCACTGCATGATGTGGTTGCATATGCTGGCTGGCTTAGTGTGTGCATACGTATGTCACCGGCTATTATTTCAATAGACTGGACTATTCCTGGGGAACTATACTCGGCGAAATTCGTCAACATGTCCCAGGAGGCATACGAAACCTCAAAGAAGAGAGCTCGGGTATACGACAAATACGACATCAGACCTTGGAGTATGAGGAAATTGTCAACTGCCAGAGTCAAGATCTCAGTAACGCCCAAAATCGTTCGTCACAAGCCCCTTCCAGAATCACTGGCAATCAATGGTATCACGTCTTACACGATAATGAAACCCTCCGTGGTGTTTTACGAGGGATACAATCTTGAGCAGGATGAGCGGAAAGCGTTTATCAGTCTTCCGGACTACATTCAGAAGCTCCGAGATCTTAGCTGCGTCCCGCGCTATACTGCCCTAGCCATCATTTTGGTTACACTTATCTGGATGTGGGTTTTCTATACTGCCTCTGGTCAACGAACGTGGCAGGCGGTGCTGAAGACGGTGCTGAAGACGGTGAAATCGAGATTGCAGCATGAGGGCATACTGTAGTTTCTAGGTGTCGACCGTAACCTGGAGAGGTGAAAGTCACAGTGGTTGTTTCTGATAGAGAGAAGTAGGTTTTGGCGTTTGGGTTATTGTTAGCTTTTAGGTGCAACTGTTGTAACGAATCACATTGCCAGTTTAATTTTAGAGAATGTCAATTCCATGATAGAACGTTGAAAGACTTGTGTTCTGGCTTCCTTGCATGAATCAGTTGGGAATTGAACCTAACAAATCTCATCGCACATATTCAAAAGCTGAAACTCAGAGAATCTGAATTGACACAGTATCATACATATTGGCATGCAAATTTCAGTTCCTATGCTCACAGCAATAAAGGTTTCATGTTCAGAGTAGAGTATGTAGGGTAAGTTTTCCTGGCGGTTGTACCATGAACGCTCGGACGTCATAATCCTGATTCGCGGACACCACAACAACGGCGGATCACCGCCTTAGCTGATCGGCTTCCGTAGCTCAGTTGGTTAGAGCGTCGTACTAATACTTCAATCTGAATATTCAGTGATGCGAAGGTCTCAGGTTCAAGCCCTGGCGGGAGCAAGTCTCTCATTGCCCATCAGCTTCTTTTTTTGTCCATGTTTCGCAATTATAAATGCCTGATAATTGATATTTTTGGCGATTTGATGCGGCGCTGAAACGTTAACCGTTGACCTGAAAGTCAAAGGGGGAGATGGTACGAGACGATTCACTGATCTTGATCAGATAAGATAGAGGTAGAATCATCGCCAAATCATTACACTTACCTGGTTTAACACAACACAACAGCACTTAGCAATTCGCCTATCCCATAAACCCAATATCTATTATATGCATCTATTCTCGATTCCAAAATTAGGAAAGTCTTGGATAGCCAGAAAGGGTGCAAGAATTGAGTTCAAGCCCAACACTTTAGAAAGTGGCTGCTTACTACTCTCTCAGACTCGACAAACCAGTCACCAGCGAGAAAGCCTATCGTAATTGATGATCGTGGTAACGAGACAAAATCTGCAGTGCGTGCAACCATGCATTGCAAACACTAAAATATAACCAACCACCGAGCTGACTGGGATAACGCCAATACTGCCATGAAACACTCGAGAGACAAAGACCGGAGAATACGAGATAGCCACGAGGTACCTTGCAGAAGCAATCGTGATTCCCGTCAATCAATTGTTAGAAACGGGCAACGACGTGCAGTAGTCGACTGCCGCGTGGCTTTAATCGAACGAGGTTGGGGGTATTCGCGAGGATTGGCTTGTACTACACTATAGATAGGCACAGTACTCGACAACATGCAGCCTGCGACTTGGCGGTTACCAGATGAGGAAACACAAGTCATTAATGGTTCTGAAAATTATGCCGTGATTGAAAAAGTAGTCTCGAAAGATATTTTGTAGAGTCCTTTCTGGTATAATACAAAGTTTAATCGGGCACTCCCGCCCGCCCGCACGCCAACGACCTTTGAAGTGTTTCAAGGGACCAAACTTGTTCGGGAGCTACCGATCTATGACTTCATCAAGTTTAATTGGTATGCTTAATTGAAAGTTGATTATGTGATATTTTGAAGCTGAGGAATTGCACACAATCGGAGACAGAATCAACAGAAGGTACTGTACTCTGTAGATTGCCATAAAGAACCATAATCAGCCCAGTTGTCTCCCGTCTTTCGCACTCACCCGTTTGGTGTCTTGCTTCTCCGGGTCCGTCCCGTGTCTCCGTTGCCAGCCACCCGCTTTTTTTTGGGTCTTGACTTCGGAAGAGCTTCAAGGGTGAGACACGGTGACACCCCGCCCCCAGCCATCCCCCAGCCTCAACTCGACGAGGTAAAAACTGTAATTAGCAAGATATATCAAGTTTTATATCCTTGCTAGTTGCCTCGATTGCCCCTAGGTCACTCTTCTAATGTGACTTTGCTCGGTGCAAACTGTATTATAAGGACATGTCAACTCCGAAGCTCACCTCACGAAGACCCGATCCGTGATAACGTCGAGGCTGGGAACTGACGATGAGCATGGGGAAAGCCTAGCTACCAGGGTGTAAATAGCTCTTGAATAAGTTTAGAGGCTCATGATCCCTGTATCGCCGCGGCAATTTGGGATTCGAGGGCAGACGAGGGCCAGTTCCCAGCTTGAGCTGTTATCGTTGATGTCGACCCAATCCGTGAATGAAACCTCGATATTTCTCTCAACTCTCATCCCTTCCAGTCCCTGCAGACCGCAAGAAAATTCTTCTTCCACATATTCACTCTTCACCTCCAATTCTGCACAGCATTAGGCTAGTCCGGCAGCTCGCAGGAGCCCTAGACAAGACAAGGGCCCCGCTAAGCTACTGACCGGATCTCCATCTGCTGGGCTGCCATCAATCGGCTAGCGCCTAATCAATCCCAAGCTTTGTTCGCTTCCAAGCCTAAGCAAGGTCTCACTCACATCTTTTACCCGCCTCCAAAACGTGCGATCCAAAGCCTGAAATCCGTCGGTTCTTTTTGCTTGTCATTTTTTCTTTCTTTCGTCTCCAACGTGTTTGCCCAATCACACCGCTCGTTGGTCCAGCCGTCAGGTCAGCCTCAAATGTCTACGCCATACTGGGGCCAGTTACCTGGGCCCAAGGTCTCCCAGGCTGGTAATGCGGGCCATACCCGCCGCAGGTCTGAGTCGGACAACTATACCTATAATGCTGACCGTAGATCTTCGCTCGACTCTGCCCCAGTTCGCAAATCGAACCGTGGTTCATCACAAACCCAGGGCACTGAAGCTCTTTCTGAATCTACCTTTAGTCCTTATGATTCTCCTACCACTCCTAATTTCGCTCCTCAAGGTCTAGCCCCCAGACCATCTTCTTACCGCCGAGACATTGTTGTTGGCGAGTCTTCCAAGCCTCGTTACAACAGCCGACAGGAACAAGATTACAACAACGAGCCATTGTCGCCTCCTCCACCTGCTCCAGAGGCTCCTCGAGGTCCTCCTGTGAGCTATCGCCATCCATACGGTAACGGCGGTCATCCTTATACCCAGACCGCTCCCGGCGCACCTGCTTCTTACGACCCTAACTCACAAGACGACGATATGGAAGACGAACAGTATCAACGGTCCTCCCAGAGGACTGGAGGCCAGCGATATGACCAAGGCCAAGAAGATTTCTCAAGACGAGGTTCGAGCGCCAGCGCATACGATCAATTGCCTAGGAGAACAACAGGCGGGTCATCAAAACGTCAAAAAGCGTACGCAGATGATCGATCACCCCTCCAAAGGCTAGAGTTGACGCTCGATAGTATGACCAAGGAGGAAAAACGCGCCCGAGTCGAAGCCGCCGAAAAACGTGCCAGAGCAAGACAGGCTATGAAGGCTGGAAAGCAACCTGCAAGTGGCCCGCAAGTGCAGTCTCATGAACGAAAACCCTCCATCACATATAGTGAGAGGCGTCCATCAGGCGGTGGAGCCTTCTTTTCCGCTGGGCAGCCTTCGGCGCAAAGAGAAGCGTCTGGAGACTATCCCAGAGAAGCACCAAGAGAAGCTCAAAGGGACACACAACGCGATGTTCCACAAGCTACCTACCAAGACATTCCACCACAGAATGCGCCGAGAGAAGAGACTGCTTCTCCGTTTGTGTACCAGGAGCTACCTCCGCAAGTCACTGTGCAGAGAGGCGGTTCTCATCGCCGCCGCAGTTCTGTTGCGCAGCGCCCAGACGATATGACATATGGGTCAGGCGCATTGCGACAGCCAGAAGAAATTGAGTCTGCGCCTAGGCGCATCGAGCCTCAATCCGCTGTTCCCAGAACTGTTGAGCAAGACTCTGGTATTCCTCAGCGCAACTTGAGTTTCCGCGAGCGAGCGGCTCGAGATAACGTACAGCTTCCTCAACAATCTATGCCAATGCCGCAGACACAGCCAATCCAGCCACCCGCGCAAAGTGGAGGATTCTCTCTAACAAGAAGTGGCAGCAACAAGCTCAGGAAACCACCGCCACCTGATCTTAGCTATCCTCGCAGAGTAGTATCAGAAAGGCGCGCTCCCCCTGGACCCCCCATTTCCAAATACTGCCACCAGTTTGATGATGATTATTACTATGACGACCAAGATGACCTACTTCCAACTCGACAGATTCCCCAAGAACTTCCTACCCGACAGAACACTCAACAGATTACTCAAGAACTTAATGACCGTTTTACTAGGGAGAAGGAGCTTCCTCCTAACCCCCCTCAGACAACAGAAGCACAGAGACCATCGATTGACTTTGTGCCGACCCGTCAACAGATGCCCATGCCTGGCGACAACCAAGGTATCAAGCGGCGCGTTACTGATCCTGTTCCCAGGGTTCAGTATGCTGACGAGGACGAATTTATACCGCCGCCTCAACGCACCAAGTCCATTGGCACCAGGCTGCTCGGTAGAAAGGACGATGATGCATCTCAGGCCCAGAACCAGGCGGCTGTTCTCAGGAAAGCCGACCGAGCAGACAGCTTTTCTTCTGAAAGCTCTGAAGGACACCACGTTTCAAACATGGTATTCAAGCGTCCAGAAGAGATGACCCCAGGTGATGGTCTTTACCTGCCACCTCAATGGCTAGACGAATGGAGGAAGGGAACAGTTGGTACACTGTCTGGAAGCTACTTGGATATTCAAGACGGTCCCATTGCTGAGCCAAACACCCACCAGGCTTGGTGGGAGCAAGACAAGAGGAAGAGCTTCTCCGCGCCACGGAATGCTGAGGCTTTCGACGGCGAGTATGATGAGCAGAGTAAGTTAAACACATATCGAGCAGTTGACTGTAACATTACTGACCCGACTTCAGCCCCTACTCGCTTTAAGCCTGCGCTTTACATGAAGTGCGGTCCACTTTTGAGATATAGTGGAATCAAGCGCGAGAAGGTTCCCAACAGAGCTGGTGATCTGGCCGAGCGAGAAATGTGGCGTGGCACCATCATGATTGTCACTCAAGATTCTGACTCTTCATATGACATCGCGCCCACTCTGCGACTATTTGTTCAAGGTCTTGATCTGCTGCCAGCACCTCCCCACAGTATTAAGGGGGACCTTTCCCCAGAGTACGTCGACCCTATCGCTGGCCACCCCAAGGTTGGCCGTAGAGGAGAAACCCTCTATGTGCGCCCTGTGGAGCACTTGGAGGAGGCAAAGGATCTTTCTCGCGACGAGACTGATGCAGGACTCTTCGAGCAAAACATCAGCCCGCTTGAGCTCCCCGGTCCAGATGGTCCGGCTGACCTGCCCGGCTCATTTGCTAACCGCAGAAAGCGCGCAGGCGCTGATGGCGAGAAGGTCCAGAAGTACAAGGACATCAGAGGTTTCAGGCTTCATGCCGAGCGCGGATGCACTTTCTGGCGTTTCAACATCGAGGTCGAGCTACGTGAGAAGCAGCAGCGCATTGCGTACCGTATCAACCGTGGCCCTGCCACAGGCTTTTGGGTCCCTGCCAAGGGCGAGACGATGAACATGATGTTCCACAGCTGCAACGGTTTCAGCTCGAGTGTCAAGCCTGATGAGTTGAGCGGACCTGACCCTATGTGGCGTGATGTGTTGAACAACCACCAATCTCGACCTTTCCATCTTATGATTGGAGGTGGTGACCAGATCTACAACGACTGTGTGTCGAAGGAATGCAGCCTTTTTAAGGAGTGGCTCAACATTCGCAACCCCATTCACAAGCACACCGCCGCTCTCACGCCTGAGATGCAAGATGAGCTGGAAACCTTCTACCTGGAGAGGTACTGCATGTGGTTCTCTCAGGGCCTGTTTGGTCTCGCCAACTCACAAATTCCCATGGTCAACATGTGGGACGATCATGATATCTTTGACGGATATGGGTCGTACCCTCATCACGACATGAAGTCCCCAGTCATGAGTGGTCTGGGTGCTGTCGCGCACAAGTACTATATGCTGTTCCAACACCAGTCTATTCTGACTGAGATGGAGAACACTGAGCCAAGTTGGATACTTGGTAACGAACCTGGCCCATACATCAATGAGCTCGGTCGCAGTCTGTTCTTGTCTGTTGGCTCAAAGGTCGGGCTTCTCGCCGTTGATTGCCGCACAGAAAGAACGGAACATGATGTTGTCTCTGACAAGTCATGGGAGAAGATCATGAACCGTCTTTACGCTGAGGTTCGCCGTGGCCAGGTTGAGCATTTGTTGGTGCTCTTGGGTATTCCTATTGCCTACCCCAGATTGGTTTGGTTGGAGAATATGTAAGTGATATATGATAACATTGATGAGCATGAGACTGACTTGCTTTTAGCCTGACCTCTAGACTCATGGACCCTGTCAAGGCACTCGGACGCACTGGTGTCTTCGGCAAGGCCCTCAACAACATCGATGGTGGTGTTGAAGTCTTGGATGATCTCAACGACCACTGGACTGCCAAGAACCATAAGCAGGAGCGATCTGTCGTGGTCGAAGACCTGCAAGATCTTGCCATTGACAAGTCTCTCCGAGTCACTATTCTCAGTGGTGACGTGCATCTTGCTGCTGTTGGACAGTTCTACTCCAACCCCAAGCTTGGACTCGCCAAGCATAAGGACCCTCGATATATGCCAAACATTATCTCATCAGCCATTGCCAACATACCGCCCCCGGATCTGATGGCCGATGTGCTGAATAAGAGAAACAAGGTGCACCACTTCGACAAACAGACTGACGAAGACATGATTCCTCTTTTCCAACAGGGAGTTGATGGCAAGTCAAGAAACAACAAGCATCTCCTCCCTCACCGAAACTGGTGTGCTATCCGTGAGTGGCAGCCAGGTAGCACACCACCGCCTACACCTCCTGGATCTTCTGATGGAAGGAGCCCAAGCCCTCCTCCTAAGGGTGGTCTCCTCCGACGGTTGTCCCTTTCCAGGAGCAAGTCAACGTCTTCCGACGCGCGTCCTGACTTCAACAGAGAGACTGTCAGGGGCGGATCCCGACCTCCAGTCACGCGAGGAGGCGGTGGTTTGTTCCGTAGCTTGTCACGACGTAACTCGACAAACTCTGAGCGTCCTCCCCCAGCCAAGCTTCAACGATCCATGTCTGTTGACCAAGCTCCTGAGGGCAAGAAGGCTGGCTTTTTCGGCTTTATTCGACGACCCAGTCAGCGTCGTGCTGCAGATGATGATGGCGTTGATGGAAATTGGGGAGGTGAAGACCCTTATTATGATGATGAGTACTGGGACGAGCCTCAGTCTCCTCGTCGAGGAGGCCCTGGCCCTTCCGGTATTCGAGGCGGTGCAGCCTACGATGAGTACACTGAGGGCGACGACTCATACTTTATGGCCCGGCCGCCTCAGAGAGCCCAAACTATTGGATCGCGAGCCATGTCACACTCGCGAGAGGCTGTAGGCAACATCCCCCCTGGACCTCGTCCTGGACAATTTTACAGGACACCTACCGGGCTTTCGACGAAGCAGAAGAAGCAGGCAGACAAATACAACGTTGATCTGGAGGGTGGACTGGATATCACTCTGAACGTCGAGATCAACCCCAAGGATCCTGCTGGCATCACCAAGCCATACCGACTTTTGGTGCCAAAGCTCTTCTATGATTACGAGGATGAGAATGAGGCGGGGGATGTCGCCGAACAGGAGCCAGGAATGGCACAAGCTGGAGCCGCAGAAGCTGCAGAGCCGACTGGATTCAAGAGACTTCTCAGCTTCCGCAGAAAGGCGAAGACCCGTCCTCCCCCAGAGGACGTTTATAGTGAAGACGACGATGATGATATTGATGTTTATCGCGTAAGATAAGTCTAAGAAGGACTTTCTATGTGTTTTGATCTTTTTGCATATGGGTTTGCATCTCGACATGACTTATATGCCATTGGCATTCGAATGGGAGTTTCTGGGATATTTAGAGATATTGATCTCTTGGGACAAATCTAGCTTTTAGTACATACAGCCGTCTCAAGAAGTAGACGTGTATAATTTTTGCTCAAAATATGAATGAGATATGAACGTTGGTCTCTTTTACCGTTATACTTGCTCAGCCTTAGTTGATACCTCCATTTAACGATCGCGACAACTGTAATAAAGGCCAAGAATAGCCAGCCCATCGGCAAAGTTCCCCTGAAACGATGCAGTTTATTGCCGCTAAAACCGGGCCCTGAATAGCGGGGTGACCAGCGCTAATCATGCTCCAATCCGGCCCCGGAAATTCATCCTGCAGGCGCGGGAGGGTAAAAAAAGGTTGGCGAATCATGAAGAGGCACAAGCTCGAAGCTACGTATGTATTTGTTTCTTTGTGAGGAGACAACAAGTTCAACACGCGACGTCTTTCGTTTTTGTTAACTTTTCACTTTATTTTCGTTACTTGTTGTGATATTAGAGACGAGGAGAACGAGACCATACGGCCCCGATATTAAACGTGCACGAGACCAGACTAGTCTTATTGACTGAAACATCGTCATTCACATCAAGGGGTCTCCTTGTCCCTTGAACTGTCGATCAACGCAGGCCACATCGACGACAAAACAACCGTATTCTGGACAAAGCACGATACGAAGCGAGAATACGCTGCGAACCCTTAGAAACTTGGCTTTCGTGCGCGAATTCCAGGGCATGGCGCCATCATGTCGCGCCCATATCAGTATCGTACCAGTTCCACGATCCCAAGGAATATTCAGTCAATAGGCAACGTGCTATCAGCCAACGCACAGCAGGCGGCGTACCAACTGAGAATATGGGCTTCTGGTCCGGGAAGGCGCATGGCTATGTCGGCAGGCCAACGAGTTGTGCGACGGTTACAGAGTAATCTGACCTCGAGACGATTGCTGAGCTTTCCTCACCTGCTGGTATTGTTCTGGATCGTCGTGCTGCTGTATGGAGAGAGATGGGTGTTCAACAGCAAGGTCGCAAGTTGCGATTGGGATCATTGGGAGAAATGGGTATGTTTGATTTTGCCCAGAGTGCAGAATATGTACTTCGAACTGCTGAGGAACAACGACTGACGATGTACAGCCGAAAGATGCGAAACCTCACCACCTCGTCTTTGTCGCCGACCCTCAGATTATCGATCCGCATTCCTATCCCGGTCGCCCCTGGCCTCTTAACCCCCTAACAGTTCTTATAACCGATAACTACCTCCGACGTGGCTACCGAGCGATGCAGAGCCGTCTGCATCCCGATAGTTTGTTCTTCCTGGGCGACTTGTTTGACGGTGGTCGGGAGTGGAAGACTCGAGAGGGTAAATTCGTCGATCCGAAATGGGGACGCGGCCGTTCCAAAGATGAAAAGAAGCTGGTCGAGTCTTGGCACAATAAGTACGGCGAGGATTTCTGGTTGCACGAGTACGAGAGATTCGGAGACATCTTCTTTGAGCACTTCAACGATGGAGGCGAAGTGCCTGGATCTTGGCAGCGCGGGCGAAAACTGGTGGCCAGTCTACCCGGAAATCACGACCTGGGTTTTGGCGCTCAGGTTCAAGTTCCCGTTCGAGATCGATTCGAGGCATTCTTTGGCGATGTTAACCGCGTCGACGTTATCGGAAACCACACCATTGTGTCTGTCGATTCTGTCTCTCTGAGCGCTGATACCTCAGAGTACAAGAACAAGCATGACCTGAAGCCCATCTTTGGTCCTGTGAATGAGTTTCTCGACAGTGTCAAGACACTGAAGCGAAAAGCGGTCGAGGAGGAGCTGCGTCATTACTACGATCTCAAGGGAGGTCTACGGTATCCTCACAACGTTGAGGAGCTGGACAAGTCGAAGCCGGCTTGGGGCAACAGCGCCGAAGCAAACAAGGGCGAAGGCCCTGAATTTCCCACGATCCTTCTTACTCACGTCCCACTGTATCGAGCCCCCGGAACACCCTGCGGACCTCAGCGAGAACACTGGCCGCCGACGACACCTCCCAAGGGCCAAAAGGAGCCGGTCTTCCCTGATAACCGAAACGCTCTCAGCATCGTCGGAGGATACCAATACCAGAACGTTCTTAACGAGCTTGATTCTGTCAAGTTGATCAAGAGCATAGGAAACGTCAAGCACGTCTTTTCTGGCGATGATCATGATTACTGCGAGGTTGTGCACTCCGACTCCAAGGAGAACGTTCGCGAAATCACCGTCAAAAGCATGAGCATGGCCATGGGCGTGCCTACTCCTGGCTTCTTGATGGTCAGCATGTATAACCCTGTCGACTCCAAGGGTAAACCATTGCCTGGAGCACCAGAGCAGACGATTCAGACGCATATGTGCCTTTTGCCCAACCAAATCCATACCTATATGGAATATATCGTCTTTGGCGTGGCAACTCTTGTCCTTCTCGTCGTCCGCGCAGCACTCGTGCCTGCACTCTCACTCACCCCCTTTGCCCTCGAACCTACCAAATCTTCAGCATCAAGCGTTCTGCCTGTGTACAAGGACAAGATGGACCCCCCTGAAGCCTCATCTTACCGCAACACGACATCCTCCGGCACCTCGGCACACCATATCCCCTCGCGCCTATCAGCCGCAGCACCACGCAACGGGAGGAGCGCATCTCCCGTCCAGACACCAGGGCGATGGCAGGCCCGGCGCGGAGGACGCAACGATAAGCGCTGGGGCTGGGGGTCTGCTGGCGGACCGCGCATTCACCTTGACGACAACGTGTTCAGCACAAGCGTCCAAGACCAACGCATCGGTGGTAAGAAAGCTCTTGGAGTAATCGGCCGAGAACTATGGACTACATCATGGCGTGTTGCTTGGATGGTGTTGTCGTTTTTTGCATATCTCGCATGGAAGGGATAGATTATGCTCACTAAAGGAACTACGCGTGTGAGGAGGATGGCGGTACGCTATTGTATATAATATTCTCACGTTATAGCATGGGAACAGAAGAGCATGGCAGATGTCTTGGGAAAAGTCAGACTTTGCTTAATAGCTGATGTTGTGCTCACACAGAGCAGTTTTATATGTTTCAAAAGACCATAAAAGTAATAAGAACGAATAGATGATTTCCGTCAAACAATGCATAACACAGTAAGCGTGATCTTCAAAGACTTGAAGCGTGTCGTAAAATTCATATAATAGTCTACCTCCCCCCTTCCTCTTATCCGACAAACCACCAAAGGAACCCCTCATCGTCTTCTCGAAACACCAATCCTGTCCTCCCTAGCCCTTCTCAGATCATCATCCCTCTCCCTCTCCTGTAGTGCTTGATGCACGCCCTCCATATCAGCCTGGCTCTGCTGAGCAGCCGCTACAGCCGCAGCCCTCCTGGCCTGCTGCGCTGCGACAAGGGCCTCGCGGGCGCGTCGGTCCTCGTAGGACGCGACGTCTTCCGAAGTGATGTGCAGTGTAGTTGCTGGGCGTCTGAGCATTTTTGGCAAAGAAAGTGAAACAAAAGCCTGGTGATTTGGTTTTGCCTTGGTGTGAGGTAGGTATGTGATTGTTTGGGCTTAAAGAAGCGAGAGGGAGCAAAGAGCTTTTGCTGTGATGGGAAGAGTGCGGTGTGGGAAATCTTATCAAATTCCTGTAGAATAAACCGGTTTTTGGAGAGGAATTAAAGACAGGCAATCTTTGCTTCGTCTGCTTTATTCATGTATAAGAATATGGTTGAGATGTGTTGTAAGGATAGAATGGATGGATGTAAACATAATGTGGGGTTGAGTATTAGTAGTCATGTTGATTGGTTTAGCGATGCATTCCCTACCAAGAAGCCTTAATCGACTCGATAACTAACAATCTGCTTGTCACTGCCAGCACTAACAACGTTCAACAGACATCTCAAACATCAAACATCAATTCTTTTAATTCGTCTATGTGTGATACTTCGTATCAACGTCGCTATCGTTCTATATTAAACAGGTAAATGCTGCAAGTGCTGCAAATGCCTAGGTATAAAATAAGAAGTGAATTCTCATGCAGGGGATATATTAGTTTCCCAACCCGTAAAACGTCACAGGTATTAGGTCAAAACAAAAGAAAGAACGCAAACCACCTTCAAGGTGATTTGCTAAACGAAGAATCATACACATTTTCCGCCTCCCATTTCAAAAAGTCGCCCAAGTCGTGATGCAAGTTATAACCCATCGGTACTGTATCCGGAATATCGGCTTCGCCAGCGCTCATATGAACTACGAGAGGCATCATCGGGCTCGGTGGCAGGCTTTCCTCCTCTTCGCTGTGCGATGTCGGGCGTTTGGGACGTCCTTCTCCAACCCATCGTTTTAGCCCCGTACTATTAAAGAACTTAGCTTTGTCCAGAGCCTGACCGGGCGCCGGGGCGTTCCAGAACCCGGAAGGGAACTCAGCACCCACCGGGATTGGCAGGTCAATGTCCGTGTCGATGGTTGAAGGCGTTGACGAGAAGGTGCTGTGCGATGATGACCGCAACGACGGCGGCGCATGTGTATGCACATGCGTGGGCCCAACTTCTGGCCCTGGCTTGGGCATGTCTCCAGGTATTAGCGTCCCATAAGTCTCAAAGCCAAACGCATCGAACCATGACGCGATATCTTCTGCCTGTTTTGTGTCCTCGTCGATAGACATGTCTTGGAAGAAATCTCCGGCTCCTCCTAAAATCGCCATCTGGAATGCCGTCCAGTCCAGCGTATCATCCATCGCCTTGAGCCCTTTGTTCACTTCAATCTTAGCCAGGGCGATGGGTCCATGGCGGAAAGAAGGCTTGGTGAGCGTGTAGGATGTACTTTTCAAGTAATAATACTCATCAGTCTCCTCAATGATTAACCTGGGCGGCTCTGTGGCTGGTGTACCACTCGACAATTCCGGCTGTGACTCGGCTGCCGCAGTTCCCACGACTTCTGCTATTGAGGGCAAGACCTCTACGGGTTCTGCATCAAGACGAGCAAGGTTCTTGTCTGGAAGTTGAGGCGGAATCTTTGGTGAAGCCTCGCTCTTGTCATGAGTACTTCCAATAGATTCATTGTCTCCCATCATAGACCCATGTTTTGTGATATCCTGAGAGATGAGACCCAGGTCAGGAGTGAGCTCAGGAGACGGAGGTGTGGCTTCTACTGGAACAGCAGTCTTCTCTACAACCTGTCTCACTCCTATTCGAGATGCCAGTTGTTCGAGATGAAAGGGCTCAACGTCTGTCTCGGAGTTGTCTGAAGCCGCACTCCGGATCGAATCGATTGAGTATCGCTCCCTGGCTCGTTCCTCCGCACGCTCGTCGTCTAGTTGTTGTGCCGCCTCTCGTTTCCTACGCAACGCTTCGATGCGGGCGGGCGTCAGCATCTCATCAGCTTCAATGCGCCTGAAACGTTGACCCGTCAAAAAGTCCGTCATGTTCTCCGACAAGGTCCATCGCGGAGTACGAATGGCTGCTTTGGAAAAAGATTGTCCAACGAAACTCTGCTTCTTTCTTTGAGGCTTCTTGACCACTGATATCCGTCTGTCCGGAGATGACCGGTGGGAGGATACCGAGGATGTCTCCTCACCTCTCCATATCGAATGTTTCTGGAAGCCTGCGGGTAAAGGCATGGATTTGGAATGTTTGTGATGATTTGTAGGTATCCCGGGTGGTGACGGCGGTAAAGGTAAGACAGACATTTGAGATGCGCGCTGTGTCTCTCTAAGTGCAGAGCCTAGGGCTTTGAATGCTTCGTCGGTCTCGCGAAACAGACGATCAACGCTGTCTGATGACGAGCCAAGGCTTTGACCGTCGTACACAGGTTGGTCAGGCTGCCAGCTGGTTGGCTCAACCTCGTAACCATCAATGCCATGATCCGACAAAGAAAGAATCGAAGCCTCAGGCGAGATCCTCTCATGGTACGAGCTATTGTCATTAATAGGACTAGAGTGACCATTTCTAGACCGAGGGGGGCGCAGATACCGCGAGGATTGGGAGGAATGAGAGTGGTGGTAGGAATGCGGGTGGGTTTGCCCGTGCTCAACAGGACAAAGAACATGCGCCGGCCTGTTGGTGGCATCATTGCCTGTGAGAGCCTCAAGGGCTGCATTTCGCTCTTCGAAGCGAGAAGAGCTGACAGATGGAGCTCTTAAGCGAGGAGTTGGCCGCGCAGGGATTGCATTCGGAATACGATGGACTTCGGGCACTCTTTGAATAGTAACTGGCGTCGCTATGACCGAGCTTTTCTTGGGCACAGGAAGTCGTGACTTTGTGCTGTTGGTCTTCCTTTGTGAGGACTTCTTGCCACAGCAAGAAGTCCAGTCCTCACACGAATCACTCAGATCGGCATTGCGATTCTGATTCTGCTGACCTCGGATTTTGGGTTGCGACCGTTGAGGAGTTATAAGTCGCCGTATCAAGCCAGGCATTTTGGCTGGCCAGCAGAAGGCCTGGCGAAGCGGCGGATGAAACGAAAAGAATTCGAAAAACCGTTTCGCATATCTTTAAAAATAAGAAGAATGAACAAAGTGCGTTGAAAAGAGAGTTTATCGAGAAAATGCGTCAAGTATATGCTCTCCACGAGGTGGAAACACTGTCATTCCTGAACGCCGGATTAGAGGCTTTCCTAGATGGATCCAAAGTTCAACGGACCCGAATGCGGAAACAAGAAGCGTTGTTTAGCCTGCAAACAAGTAAACAGTAAAATGTCGCGGAATTGTTTCAGCGTTATATACTTGAGCTCGCAGATGGTATGACGAACTCGGGAATATCATTCCTTGGGGACTCCTATGATCCTTCTTAGGCCCGTAAACACATCCTAGACCATGGTGTTGTGGAGCGATATGCCTGCAAAGCTGCAAGCAAGCAAAGTCATGACAATAGGCAATGTTCCAGAGGCTTTTTTGTTGCGCTGATTGGTTATTGATTGAAAGTGGCTGACGCTATCCAGGGCTCTCAATTCAGTCCTGCAAGAAACATCATGTCTTATCGAATGTCGAGGTCCGGCCATTGTATCCAGTTTGTGCAACACCTCATCAACCACTAGAATGCATCAGCTGGTTCATTGAAGCTCTGGATTCTTTCCGCGATCGAGTAATTGGGAAAGTGAACCCGACAGAAAGGCCCGTACGACATGTTGATGTTGATACCCGTTGGTAAGAGGTCAACCTGACGTCGGGTACAACGTACGACTCGAAGACCTACGATAGCCTGGTGGTATGGCAGCATCGGGGATCAGGTGGGACGGGATGGTGCAGTAACAGAAACGATCCAACTCTCAGCCTGCGTATGGCTTGCAGAATGATCTCAATCGCGGCCCCCAGACTTCGGAACTCTGCATTATGAACTGAAGGGCGAGCCCTGAGTCGAGCGGCAGATCCAAGAACTGCGCCAGCGTGTATACCGGTTACTTGTAATTCGAGAGGCAGCTGGACAAATATCTTGGCGGATGAACGATTGATTTACCAGCCCTATCGCTGATCATCGGGTGGACAACGGGAGAATAGTTCCCGTATGCATTGACAATACTTTATTATTTATTCGCAACACGAGGGCGATGAATTGCGGTTTCTTGCATGGAGGATTGGCCATCTGGTCGCGTCAAGATGAAACAAATTCCGTCAGGACAGCGGTGAGGATTAGTGATGTCGATTCTCTGTGCCCTAAGAGTTTGTAGAGAGTAACTTTTGATGATGTATGAGTCAAGATCTGATATGAAGAAGTGGCGCAGCTGAATGATAAATCTGGTGGAAAGGTCGATCCTGCCCGCGATTCTATGCTCTTTCCTCTTACAACCCAATGGGCCAGGATAAGGCCCAGACAAATTTCACGGGGCTGAATCGGAGAAATATTCTTTCTACGTATTATCCAAGGTCGTCTGATAATAAATCGATGCAGTTGGTGATGGTTATGTTGGTCTTCCTTGTCGTTTGGGTAATCATTTCGATGTGGTCGAAACATTACTAGAGTATAAGTGCCGACCTCCTCCATTATCAGGATCTATCGCTATGGCCACATAAGCTCCCACATAAATTCAAGTCTACCTGGGCCGATGCTTGAGGCATGCTTTGAGTATGTCGTCTCTGATCGAACACGAGTCTCTGAAGACCACAGGGTCATCTTGGATGGACCAACGCATTACATCTCCTCCGCATAAGCTTTTCATACGGGCCTGCCATCCAGGTAGATGACCAGTAAGAAGAGTTAGCATGAATACCTTGAAATTGGTTGAGGCGTAGATATGGAGTTCTAGACCTCTAGGCAAACCAGAAGGTAGTTATGGAACTGACATCACATAAAGTGAAAATGCTGACACCATTTGGGCAATAACAAAACGCCTTTTCTCTTAGACATGGATCAGCGGCCCAAAATATCTAGTAAATATGCACAAATCGAAATATCGTGCTTAGAATCTCAAAAAATACCTCTACCGTACGTCCATCATTCGTTCATCTTCCTTTTGTGTATTCTTGTTCGTAATTCATGTCGTATCCCAAACGCATAAATCGCTGGCAAAGTTTCATAGCATCAAACAGGCCTGCCGTGTGCTTTATGTCCTCCTATATGTTCTCATTTATCAAGTCTGCAGTCGAGAAATTCGATGGTCTGAGTTTCCGGGTGCTCGTCGGCGAGATTCATGGAAGACGGCTGTATTTTCTAACCGTCCGCGATGCAGCTCTGCGCATACAATTTGCTACTGCATGGGTAGTCATAGGTGCCATCTTTTCGTCAAGCAATGGTTCCTCATCCTCATCCAGGTCGGCATATACAGGCTTGTTTCCGAAAATGGTTTTCGCCCATGTTTTGATAGGACTGAAAAGACAGCCAGACCAGGCAGGTTTTCTGTTGTTCTTTGCAGTAACAAAGCCAGTCGTGGTTGGCCTCGATGGCATGATAATAGTAATTTCCCGAAATCGATTCATGATGAAGAACGGACAGCCACTCTGCTCAGCAGGTTGTGTAAATTATTAAAGGACCTAATGCTCGAAGGATGGAGGGGAGAAATAGCAAGCGGGATCAGGCCCCTTTTCAACATGGTAAGTGGGCTCAACTTACTGATGAATGCAGTGATACAAGAAGAGGCTGGGTCCACCATTCCGACCACGATGGCTTCTATGTAGGGTGTTCCAGATTGTAAGGTCTTACATTCCGTTGGCAGATCAAGGGAGAACCAGACCAAAGGATCTCCGACATAGTTTCACCACGAAACCAACAGTCAAGCTTGCCAAAACCGGTCACTAGTCAACTTCGAAGTGAGGGAAGCATGCAGAAGCCCAACAACAGTTTTATCTTTAAATCATCATCTTTTGGCGGTCAACATTGCTTGATACGATATATCTAGTCCGCTTCATCCGCGCCATCGGCTTCGTCATCATCCTCGCCATCATGCTGGATGAAAGGCACGAACCGAAAGTCCAGGAAGCTTCGTTTGCCACCTTCGATGTCCACCATGAACTGCAGACTCAAAACTCCTTGTGAATCTCCTCGTAAGCTGACCTTGTTGGCGATTCGCATTGCTTCCGTCGAGTTCTTGATAAAGTCAAATTTATAGGCCTGCGACCATCGATCTTGAATGGTAAACGTCTCGAGAAGGTCCCTGCCACGAGCAAAATCTACACCTGAGCTCCCCAGATCTCCTGCACCGGCAAGTGATAGGAAAGGCGAGGCCTTGGTGGCTGTAATCGTCAGCTTCATAGGAGCTGTTGGAGAAATCTCGGCAAGTGAATCCAGCAACGTCCGAGATTGCATGATGATTTTAAACGTAAGATCAGTACGGTCGAAAGGAATATCATCGGGTATTTCTGGTAGATAGGTTATCAGAGATGCAGTCGTCTTCACGCCAGATTCTTCAATGGTGATCTTGAATTGGTCTCCTTCTTGAGCGTACAGGAGAGTGCAGGTACCAGAAATACCAAGGGTTTGATTGCTGAAAGCATCGGGGCGGTAGTTCCGAAGATTGCTGCGATAAGGATCTTGCTCTGCTTTGTGGGCGCGAGTAGCTACATCCACGGCCCCAAAGATCTGAAGCACTTCAAGGACTGATGACAAGGAAAGTTGGAAATTAGGAAGCTCAGGCGCGTCATCGCCATCCTGAGCTGGTAAGTTGACGGTATATGACGAAAAGAGAGATTTATCGAGAAACGCAACACCTGATGCCATCAGTTTTGCCCACTCTGATATTACTGGCAAGACTCACCTTGCATCACCCGCGCATGGTCAGATGCAAAACGAACACCCTCCTCTGTAATTTGAACATGAACCCTGGGTGCAAAGTTGATGCATCTCAAAAGTTGATACAGTGGCCTGGTTGAAGTCGCAACCGCGCGGAAGATGGGCTGAGCGTCTGTAGACATATCGAAGTTGTGGATGTGGTTGACTGGGAAAGGTGCGCGAATGAAAGGTTCAAAAACTGGCAGAAAGGCAATTGGCGCGCCAAGTAGCGTCTTCTTTTGATTGCTCCAACTATTTTACACGAAATCGACCGAAACGAGGACTTTTGGGTATCTTAGACGTAGACTCCGACCGCACAGAACATATGAACGACTCCGAACCTGTTGAAGTAAGCATTCTGAAGTGATAATTGATGTTGGACAAGAAACGTACGCAAGTGCGAGAGAAGCCGGAATGCCCAGTAGGGGAACGTTGATCAGAGTACGGTCTTAAAAGGTCAGCAGTCAGAAATGGACTAGGGATAAATGGCACATACTCAGAGCAAAGACGCCAGTGAGGAAGAATCCAACCAGGAGCAAGGCAAAAGCGACCGTGAACTGAGTGTCCTTATGCACGGTAGGGAAGAAAGGACTGCCAGCAGCAGCTTGCCAGACCTCATGCAGCGAAGAATCCATAGGCTTTGTTGTGAAGGGATTCGAAATATGATACGAGGGATTGCAATTGTTGGAATTTTTCAGCAGAGAATTGAGCGGGTTGCGAGGAAGAATTGCTGGCAAACTGTCAACTTTGGTAGCTGCTGTAGGTAGGAGATGCTCTGGGGAAGCTTCATGAGCTTACGATGGCGCATCGTGGCCGATACACATATTAGGTTTAGTGTCGACCCCTTGTCCCTCCTTCCTCCAGCTTAGGGTCCACATCGAATGACATAAGCAGTGCACGGACCGTCTCGACGCGCTTCCTCCGCTATCATGATGCTGCATCCCATCATATCCAACTTTCTCCCTGAAACATATAGATTCAACAACCTGGGTTGTGCCCACATCCGTCATGTCAGAAGAAAGTGAGTATTCCATACTACGCGATCGCGATAAGAGTAAAACCACTAACGAACGGTCAAACAGACGGCAAGCGCAAAGCCGAGGAGGAGCCATCATCTCCTACCCCGTCGAAGCGCATTAAGCAAGATGACTCCGCCGAACCACCAGAAAAGAAGCCGGAAGTCAAGCGAATTCCATTCCCTGAAAAGGTGAAGATATCGATATTCTAAATGCGCACATGTATACTGACTAAAAACTCCAGCCCGCTGTTATTGAAGAGCGCAATGGTGAAATCGAATTCCGAGTAGTCAACAACGACAACGAGCGCGAATCGCTTATTATCTTGACCGGCCTCAAATGTATCTTTCAAAAACAACTGCCGAAAATGCCCAAGGATTATATTGCGCGACTTGTTTACGACCGAACTCATTTGTCCATCGCCATTGTCAAGAAGCCCCTCGAAGTTGTTGGAGGAATCACATATCGCCCATTCAAAGGACGCCGTTTCGCCGAAATTGTCTTCTGTGCCATTAGCTCTGACCAGCAAGTCAAGGGCTACGGTGCCCATCTCATGTCTCATCTGAAAGACTATGTCAAAGCGACAAGCGATGTGATGCATTTCTTAACGTATGCTGACAACTATGCGATTGGTTACTTCAAAAAGCAGGGCTTCACCAAAGAGATCACCCTTGACAAGAAAGTGTGGATGGGTTACATCAAGGATTACGAAGGTGGTACCATCATGCAGTGTTCTATGCTGCCGCGAATCCGCTATCTGGAGATGGGCCGCATGCTACTTAAGCAGAAAGAATGCGTCCAAGCAAAGATTCGAGCGTACTCCAAATCCCACAACATCCATGCTCCTCCGAAAGAGTGGAAGAATGGAATCACAGAAATCAATCCTCTTGATATTCCGGCTATTCGAGCCTCAGGATGGTCACCTGATATGGACGAACTAGCTCGTCAACCTCGCCATGGACCCAACTACAACCAGCTTCTTCATCTATTGAACGATCTTCAGAACCACAACTCGGCCTGGCCGTTCCTGGTACCCGTCAACCGTGACGATGTCGCCGATTATTACGATGTGATCAAGGAACCTATGGATCTAAGCACTATGGAGAGCAAGCTCGAAGCCGATCAGTACCTCACGCCTGAGGATTTCATCAAGGATGCCAAGTTGGTCTTTGACAACTGCCGAAAGTACAATAACGAGAGTACACCGTACGCAAAGTCGGCCAATAAGCTTGAAAAGTTTATGTGGCAGCAGATCAAAGCCATTCCCGAGTGGTCTCATCTGGAGCCCGAGAAATAGAGATCTCATCCAGTTAAGCAACCAAAACCGCGGAATCGGATTCGAATCAGACTTCGGACATCCACAGGAGGCGCCACACAAGGTTCCCCGAATGCTCCGGAAAGTGCCGCGGAGTAGCTGTCAGATTTTGTATTTTATTAGTATTTAAGGGTGGATGAACAACTGGGTCGACAATAAAGCGAGGCGTTCTGGAAGTTGATAGCTATTTTATGAATACCATGGATGTTAAAAGTAGTTGCACCAAAAATTGACAACGTGATGGATGTGACAATGACCAACTAAAACCGTTTATTCATCAGGTGTATGGTCAGAGGCTGCTTCATATGCTTCGTGTCATCCAGCCGACATATTTGTGTCACCATTGAACCACGTCTAATACTATTAGTCCAGCGCCAATTGAAGGAGGTGTCTCTATGCCTGCTGCAATTGGATAAATTTGAAAACACATATTGATAGTCTGAGGCTTGGTTCACGATTGAGAGAAGCGATTATTATAGTTTTGACGTGGAAATCACAGCTTTGACAATATATATATTTAAATTTCACAAATCACACTAACAGATAACTAGGATCTAGTGTCCGGCCTGATGGTCTAGCGGTATGATTCTTGCTTCGGGAGTGACATCTCAGTTCTCAATAGAGAGCTAAAGTTTGCGAGAGGTCCCGGGTTCAATCCCCGGTCAGGCCCTTCTTTTTGCGTTTTGGGAGCCTGGTTTTGATATAGAGAGAATTGTCTCTTTTTGTAACATAATTAACTCCCTATTCATTTAAGGTTATTTACAGTCCATAACTCTTAATGGCCCGCTTTGCGGGATGTCACATGGTGGGTTGAGCCGCATGTGGGGTATTGTGGTAGGTCTTGTTTATGTGTATCTGTGTTGTGGTGTCCGTAATGACAATCGTCTCTGTCGTATGTTGATGAATAGTCTAGACACCTGCTTGGATCTGATGTTTGAGTTTCTAAAATGCCTTATAACTCGTAAACCAACAAAACAGCCCCCAGTAGCCAACGTGTACACATAATACGTGGTGGTTGCAAACGCCGACGATGACTTGTCAATGCATCCGGTTCTCGTTCTTTCCAAAGGATTCTGAATGGTTAGGCGTCATGTCACTCTCTCAACAGGCCACAAGAATACATTGAAATGCAACGCCACTTGTCAATCGCTTCGAAAAGCGTGCATCAATTGCTGGCTATCTATGAACAAAGCCTGCATGGTTCAAATGTGACCAGCACAAGCACCAAGGCAAAATAGAACCATGCAAAAAAGGACCCTCTATCCCTGCTTGTTAATCCAATGTCGATAAGGATGAGTCAGACCAAGGCAGATGTTCTGGTCCGCAGCCTGTCTATCAACTATACTTCCCAAGGATTCGTGCCCTGTAAATTCAACCAGATATTTCCCGTTTCTTGTGTCATCAAACCGTATCGCTTAACACCATCCACTCTGTGGATATTCAAACAAAAGGAATACAAAAACATGTCGTGTTCTATGTTTCACGTGGTTGTGTATCACTGGCCCTAGTCTAGTTCCCCGTTAGGTTTTGAGAGACATGGGTGAAACAGTGATCATGCGTGAATGTGAGGCTGTAGGTTCCGTGCTCCGGTGTCGAAAGAAGATGAGGCGTGCTTAATGAATGAGCCTGCCAAAGACTCCACCATGGAACAAAGAAAGGTGAAGCAAAAAGGGTATAATTTCTTGCCGAAAAGGGTGCTTTTATTCGTCGTCACTGTTGGTCTCGTCTCAGAGTATAAATCAAGCATTCGAAGTTTCTGTGCGCCCTGAACCAGAATCGCCGACCGGCAGGCGAAGATCTGAAAATGTGCGGCGGGACCATTGGCTGCGCCACTGGCGAGAGTCCATAGAATAGCGATTCTGCAGCATAGGAGCGGAAGTTTGAGAACGTGTACTCGACGCCGGTATTTGTTGGGGGCGGTTCGGGTCTTCGGATTGTAGAGTGCGGCGGAGTATGCGGTGAAGAGACTGGGGAATCTCATGCCATTGGCCAGCTCGGGCTGTGCTGAGCAAGCCTGGAGGCCAAAGTGCAGCGGGAATCGTGTCACCGGCGTCGTAGGCATAGTTGTCCATGAAGCTGAGCTCGCCTGATTCGATGGCGTTCTTGAGCCACTGTTCCCATTCCTCGTCGAGGACGGCTGAAGTGTCACCAGCTTCACGTCTTGCAACTCCATTTCTGAGTCGCTCATTAAGTTCAACGCCTACGCTGTCCAGCTCGTCTTCGCTTTCGACTTCCAGATCGTCTTCCAGATCGTCGAGCCCGACATAGCCAACCTCGGCGGAATGGCTGCGGGAAACGCGAGGCAAGTGTTGAATATCGGTCCAGTCGGGGAAGCCATCGGCGGTGGTATCATGAATAACGTAACCCTGCTCCTTCTCATACTTTTCCTTGGCCCATTTTGTTCCCTCCCACTTGGTTAAACCCGCAATCTCGGACGCAGTAAGTTGAAGGTTGTCGAAAGCGCGGAAAAGGCGGCGGTGCCATGGCCAGCGGGAAAGGCGAATACGGTGAGTTTTATGGGTGTAGTCGAGGCCAGGATATTTTGCTTCCTGGGTGTCGAGGTGGCCGTAAAAGGCGTGCGTTTCCTGACGGACCTCTGGGATTAGGTTGCGCTGAAGGAGCATATGGAAATTTTGCGGATCGTTGCTCTTGGGACGAGGAAACATGCACTCGTAGACGAGCTGATCAACAGGTTGGCCTTTCATGATGAGGGCGAAACTGTGCCGATCCCGGATGTGTAGATGAAAGAGTTGTGGTCGTGGGCAAGAAAGCAATTCTCGAGATTTGTCGTTGTAAAAGTTTGGTCGGTCAAAGAAGGTAGTAGAAGAAAGTCTACTGGCGACGCAATCGGAGGCGGGTAGAGTGTGAGTTTGGACCAAACAGAGAAGACGTCGCCAAACCTAGCAGAATGCGTGGCAGTTGGTAACCTGGCAAGTTGAAGAAGTGGTGACTGAAAATCGAGGTTGGTTGTTGGTCTTTTAGGACTTTGTTTGCTCGGGCGATTTCGGCGGGGTGAAAGTACGGTACGATTTAGGCAGGGACGGCGAAGCCGAGCTGGCTTTTTTTAAACCCTTGCGCAGGACGATCCCTCGATGTGTACCTGAATGTGTAGGTTTTCCCCTCAAGGGCTTGGCTAGATTCTCAGCAGATGGACGAACGATTTTAGTGTAAGATTCTGCAAAGAGGAGAGGAAAAGAGAAGAGAGGGGAAAGTTGTTTTATGAGGCAAGGGAGGGACAACAAGTTATATGTTAGTTGGACTAAAGTAGAGAGACTATGCTATGCATCCATGCATTGAAACGAAATGAAATGCATTGGACAAGAATGTCCAGCGCAACAGAATCCATCAATACAAGACAAAAAGCCAGGTCAGGAAAGAAAAAAAAAGAGGGTAAAGGATGGGGAAGAGGAGGGGCGTGCATCCACAGCATGGATGGGCTGCATGGGCTGCATTGCAGGGCCATGGTGGCGGCTGGGCTGGGCTGGGCTGGG